>JAVSCE010010713.1:0-565497 GCA_032199065.1 Smutsia gigantea | reverse complement strand
CTCTTGGGGTGCCGAGTCCTCTCTGGTGTAGCTGCACGCTGTGCGCTTTCCTGTGTATTCTCGTCTCTCTTTTAGGAATAGATGTATTTGCTGTGTTTTCGTAGATAAATATAGTGTTGGGAGGAGATTTCTGCCGCCCTGCTCACGCCGCCATCTTCCCGAAAGTCTCAGGATATGCTAGTTATTTTAAATTAGTCCACTTAATGTCATTTTTTTACTATTAAGTAAGTATCAGCGGTCATTTGCTGGCATGGCAGAAATCGCGAGACTGAGGTGGCGGGGAAGGCGGTATTAGAGACTGTGGGATGGGAACCAGGAGTAGGGGAGGGAGGCATTGACTGGAAACCCGCAACCGAAAGGTCAGGTGGGGTCACTCAGTAGCACCTGCACGGAGGAGGATCTGGTGACATGCCACCAAGGGAGAAGGTGACTTGAGAAAGCAGGAAAGGGTTTGAGGACTAGCCCTCTGGAGCTTAAACGTTGGATCGAGAGGCCCCCCAGGGAGACAGAAGAGGGCTCCCAGTGGACCGAGATGACCCAGAAAAGAGCACATGGCACATAGTGCAGGAAGCACCATCCACAAGTCTGGCACCCAGAGAGGAGAGGAGATGTGAGCAGACAGCAGGCTGTGGACAGGGAGGGCACTGGGGAGGGTGTCCTGGCAGAGGTGGGGAGGGAGGACGGGACAAAGGAAGTGGGGGAGGACAGTAGCTTGAAAGGAAGCAGGGTCAGAGGAAGGATTTAGGATGGGAGGCCAGGGTATAATAGCAGATGGAAGCGAGAGGGAGAGAGAAGGCCCCAGAGAAGGAGCCAGACAGGGATGCAGGGCGGGGGAGGGTGAAGCACTGGAGTCAGGACACTCTGTCCCACCTTTTCAGCCCATCAGACTGCCGCGGACGAAGCACACAGTGACTCTCCTGTCAAAGGTTTCGCTGAAGTCTATCTGGTGGCCAGTGGGGCCTTAGAGGCTCAGGGAAAGAAGTCCTGGATTTGGTTTTGGTGGCTCCCAGGAGCCGCTGTTCTGGCCGCCCCAGGCAGGCAGAGAAGGGTCACACAGCCCCTGCACGGGGGTCGGTGCCCCTCCCTGCCGGGTGAGCGCCCGCTTGGCCACAGGGCTGCTGAAGACAGGTGGGCAGGGCAGGCGTCCCTCCCTCCTTCCTTCTGTCCTCCCTGCTGGCCTTGGGATTGGGTACTCACCTTCCCGCTCCCTTCTAAGAAGACATTGGCAGCTAGGAGACCAGAAGTCTCCATGACAGCAAAGCTCCTTAGCAGGCCAGAGCCCCTGCTTCCCCTGCATCTGTGTCCAGGCAATTTGCAGTGAAAGTGTCTCAGCAGAGATGCGGCCTCAAGCTGCCTGGCAGGGGTGGGCAGTTGTGGGGAGAGTCACTGTTGCCTTGCCCTGCCCCACAAACCAAGGCAAGAAAGGCAGAGGTACCCCTCCCTGCCCATGAGCTGGAACCACCAGTGAGTCCGTTCCTTCTTGAAGCCAACACTAGGGAGAAGGAGGGAGGCAAGGACAGAGAAGGAACCAGGAGGTCTGGGGCCCACGACAGCTGGAGCCCATACCATGGCCCCAGCCCTTGCTGCCCACCAGCAAATGGTGCACACTCCTGGTACATCAGGGTGGTTCTCCAGGCTTCACAGAACCCAAAGCTGAGGCCCTGCTGTGGAAGGAGGCTCCGGACCATGCACAATGGGGCAGTGAAGTGGGTTGCTCCTGACCCCACCGCCAAGGGCCAGAGCTGGACTCACTGCTCCTGGGTACGTTCCTTCCGCTCCAGAAGGACACACTGAGGACATCTGGCCGTGTGCCTGCCTCATGCTGCCCACTGTGGGGCAGGGCTCCCCAAGTGGGGATAGGGGGCAGATTTTAGCTAATGTGATGGGTGAACATGGTGATTCCTATCTTAGTAGTTATTAACTTATTTTAATGCATTTGAGAAAAAGATAATGATTAACTTATCAAATATCCTTCTGCAGATAGTATTGTTAGTGATACTAAATGTCCTCCCTCTTAAAATAAGTTGAAATAGATAAAAGTCTAAAGAAAAATATTAAGTAAATTATAATAGAGGAGGTATACAAAAACAGCAAAATTTTAACATCATTTTTTGAGCACCTATTATTTCCATGCAATGTTCTGTGGATACAGTGTGAACAAAAATTATGCCAGTGGCAGGTGTGTGAGTCACTAAGGCTTAGGAAACACTGCTGTAGGACATGACCTTCTTGTTTATTTCACGGTAATAGAGAGGGGAGCACAGAAGATTCTTTGATATTCCAGAAAACTTACCTCTACCCTTCACCAGCTACAATCTTATTGAGAGGGAATAGATTGCTTACTGAAGCAATATAAGAGGAATAGTACCAGATGGCCTGTAATCTAGAAACCGTATGTCACACGGGGAGCAAAAACCAGGAGTGGAAGAATACTAACAGGACCTATCAGTGAGGGTACCACTAGCTGCTACAACAAATACACCCCAAGTGTTTCATGGTTCAGATGCAATAGAAGGCTGTTTCTTGCTCATCTCACAGTCTAGGGCAGGTGCTCTGGGCAGGTGGGCAGCTCTCCTTACATGGTGATTCATGGACCAGCTCCTTCCATCTTATGGCACCACCACCACCCCACCCCCAACCCTAAGGACTTTGTCATCATCTGCATTTGGGGGCATATTTACATCTTAAGCTCCTAAGATGTAAGTATTCACCCTCCACGGACCGCAACTCAATTACCAGGCAGATTGTGGCCTATAGAAGAGTCCCTAACCCCGGGGCCAGGAGAGGGCTAAAACCCAGCCCACCCAACAAGCCCCTGCAGCCCACAGGAAAGAACTCTTAGAGACTCCAGCGAAGGTGCTATGTGGGCTGGCTTCTGCCCTGGCCAGACTGCAGAGGGAAGGGCGTGGAAAGTGGGGGAGAAGGGAGACAGGGACAAAGGACAGCAAATGTGCCTTGGAGGGGAGAGGAACCCGAGCCCAGGGAGCATCAGGAGGCCTTCTTTGTGGCCCTGCGCTTTCAGAGAGTGAGGGCCGGCCTGGGCCAGGGCACCATGCCCCCGACTGGGCCGGGGGTCCCCCTGCTGACCCTCTCACTTGTGCTGCCCTCCTCCGCAGAGGGCAGAGTTAGGCCTCAGACATTACCCAGCGGAGCAGCTGAGCACCCTCTTGTGCGCATGGTCAGCCAGTGGCAGTGTCAGGGAGGAGAGGGCGGCAGGGGTGAGTGGAGAGTGGGAGCCATGCGCCCTGAGCTCAGGCCTGGGAGAAGGCCGCTGAGGTGGCAGCACCAGGCCGCAGCAGCCCCCATCCGCCCGAGCGGGACATAGCCTCTGGGGGGCAGCTCTCCCGGTTCCCTCCCTGCTGACCTAGCATGGGAGACAGGCCCCCTGAGGCTTTGCTCAGCCCCAAGCCTCCCTGACCCTGTGCTCCTCTCTCACACTAGGTGCTGGGAGTCGGAGGAGCTGGCATCCAGCCTGGCCCCACTGCACCTTTCACCTCCAGCTCTGCCCAGGCGGCCCCACTGGGACCTCTCTGCCTGGCCCACAGGTGCATAGCTGTGGGCACCACTCTGCCTCACCCGTGTTTTGGTTGATGGGAGAATTTGTCACCCTTGCTTTTTACACCTGTCGCCATCCCATCTGCCTCATGTAAACACTGCCAGCATCAACACACTAGCTCTGGATCCCAGGGTGGGCCCCAGCCAGGCCCCCTGTGAGCTCTGTTCCCGTAGCAGCGGGGCTGAGGAGAGCAGGTGATGGCAGCCAGAGAGCACCCCAGGGGCCAGCTTCCCAGACCCTGCCCCCGAGGGGAAACCAGAAAACCAGGCTCCGGGCCCACCACGGCCCCGCAGGGGCTTGTTGGGTGACCTCGGATAAGGCCCCACCTCCTTCACCCAGGCCTCAGTTTTCCCCGCAAATGAGGTAGAAGGTGGTGTAGCATGGTCATTAGAGAGAGAGCTCTGGAGCCAGACAGCAGGAGTTCAAATCCTAGCCCTTCCACTTACGAGCAGAGCCACCTTGGGCCAGTCTGATAACCCATCTGAGCTTTGGTTTCTCTGATTATATCATCCTTGTGAATATTAAATGAAATAAAGCCCATGGGATGTGCTCTAGCACTACTGCTATTACCTCTTACTAGTCCTTGACAGAGTTCTGAGCAGGTGGTATGTGTGTGTTTGTGCGTCTATGTTGCCAGTTCCAGGGGTCACAGTAGACACTCGCTGGTCCTCTGTGCTGGTTGGCCTGACCTACCCTGGCCCTTGATCCCAGAGGTCCCTCCTCAACTCCAACCCTTGCAGCCTTTGTTTTTATCACCACTAGCCTTTGACAAAAACTCATAATCTAACTTAGAGGTGTTGGCTGTAAAGCCCCATCTCTCAGCCCATGAGAAGGTCTACAGTGAATCAGTCACACCTCAGCAGGTGGAGGCCTCATCAGCTGGCCTCTACATGGGCTGTCCCGGGGACCCCCAAATGGGTACACGTGCCACCAGTCTGCGAAGTGAGATGATGTCAGTGGTGTCACCCCCATGGGTCCTGGCAGACAGTGATTCTTCCTCTCTTTCAGCCTGGGCACCTCAAGGAGAAAGTCCCAGGCTGGTGCTCGTGCCTCCTTCACACCTCTGAACCGTCCCCCTTGTTAACAAAGAAGGAAGAGCCTCAGGCCGAGAGCCTTCAGCAGGCAGCAGGGTCCTGTTGGACTTTCACATCAGTGTCATTGTAGCTATTTAAAATATTTCCTGCAGGTTTCCCATTTACCCTAAGGACGTGAAGTTTATAAAGTATGAAGATGTATCCAGGAAAAGTGATAGTGATAAGCGATAGTCCTCAGGTAGAACAGGAGTTTGGCAGAAGTTACAAAGGTGTTAGAAGATAATGTTTGGGAAAGAATGATCTTGTCTAGTAACTCTCAAACTTTAATTTCAGGACCCCACATTCTCAGAAATTATTGAGGACTCCAATAAACATGTTTTTGTGTAGGTTATAATCTATCAATTTTCATTGCAGTAGAAATTAAAACAAAATTTTAAATGATTTTAAATTAAATTTAAATATATCTAATGTTTTAAATAATGTTTTAAATATTTTAAAACAAAATTTATATAAAACATGATGGGTTTATTATAGTTATTTACTATATAAAATATAAATACATAGTAAGTATATAGTATATATTTACATATATATAATTAATGTAAATAACATTTTTATGAAAAATTACTGTATTTTCTACAAATACTTTAGTAAGAAGAATGTCATAGTTCTACATTTTTGCAAATCTCTTTAATGTCCGGCTTAATAGAAGACAGTTCTGTTCTCATATATGCTTCCACATTCAGTCTGTTGTGATCTGTTGTTTTAGCTAAAGAATATGAATTAAATTTGGTCCCACAGAAATACATAGTTGAAAAAGAAAGAAACATTTTACTCGCCCTTTCAGATAATTCTTCCTTGAAACTCACCACAACTGACAAGTGGTAGTTTCTGAATGGATAGTTACAGTCTTTAACTATGTCAATGATCCTTTCCTGTTCTGTTACATTAAAATCCACTGTTCTCTTCAGCAAATGGTGCTGGAACAACTGGACATCCACATGCAGAAAATGAATCTAGGCACAGACCTTATACTTTTCACAAAAATTAATTCAAAGTGGATCTTAGACCTACACGTAAAATGTATAAGGATTAAACTCCTAGACGATCACACCAGAGGAAACCTCGATGCCCTTGGGTGTGGTGATGATTCTTTGGATGCAACACCAAAGGCACAATCCACAAAAGAAATAGTTGACAAACTACGCTTCATAAAACCTAAAAACTGCTCTGTGAAAGACACTGGCAGGAGAATAAGAATCAGACAAGCCATAGACTAGGACAAAACGTTTGCGAAAAACATGTTCAGTAAGGCACCATTATCCAAAATATACAAAGAATTCCTAAAACTCAACAATAAGGAAACAAACAACCCAATTTAAAAATGGGCATAAAACCTAAACAGACACTTCACCAAAGACAATGTTCAGGTGGCAGATAAGTATATGAAAGATGCTCCAAATCATACGTCATCAGGGAAATGCAAATGAAAGCAATGAGATACCACTATACACTTATTAGAATGGCCAAAATCTAGAACATTGACACCACCAAATGCTGACAAGGACATGGCACAACAGCAACTCGCAAACATTGCTGGTAAGTATCCAAAATGGTACAGCACTTTAGAAGAAAGTTGGCAGTTTCCTACAAAATTAAACATACTCCTGCAATATGACTCAGCAACCATGCTCTCTTATATTTACCCAAAAGACATGAAAACCTATGTCTAAACAAAAACCTACACATGAGTGTTTATAGCAGCTTTATTCACAATTGCCAAAACTTGGAGGCAACCAAGATGTCCTTCAGTAGGTGAATGAATAAGTAAACCATGGTACAAACATGCAATGGAATATTACTTGGCACCAAAAAGAAAAGAGTTATCAAGCCATGAAAAGACCTGGAGGAAACTTAAGTACATGTTACGAAGTGAAGTGAAAGAAGCCAATCTGTGAAGGTTACATGATGTATGATTCCAACTATATGACATTCTGGAAAAGGCAAAACTAGGGAGGACACAGTAAAAAGATCTGTGGTTGCCTGGCAAGGAATGGGGGAGAGGTGACTTGGCAGAACATAGGATTTTTAGGGCAGTGAAAATACCCTATGTGATACCCTAGTGATGGATAGATGTTCAAACCCATAGAATGTACAACACCGAGAGTGAAACTTAAGGTTAACTATAGACTTGGGGTGATTGTGACATGTCGATATAGGGTCATCCTTGGTAACAAAATGTTCCATTCATGATGATGTAGATAAGAGAGGAGGCTGTATGTGAGTTGGGGCAGGGGTTTTATGAGAAATTTTGATCTTCCTCTCAATTTTGCTGTAAACCTAAAACTGTTCTTAAAATAGCCTTTAAAAAAAAATCCATTGGTCTACTTTGAACTTTGAATGGGTCTCCTACATATGCACGATTTCTTTTTATTAAAGTGTCATTGATATACAATCTTATGATGGTTTCACATACACAAAACAGTGGTTCAACCTTCACCCATATTACCAACACCTCACTCCCTCCATTGCAGTCCCTGTCTGTCAATGTAGTAAGATGTTATAGAGTCATTAATTCTATCCTCTATGCTGTACTTCCTTCCCTGTGACCTACCTATATTGTGCTGTCTTTTCCCCATTGTATATTCATGGCTCCTTTATCATATATTAATTGACCATATATGTGTGGGTTTATATCTGGGCTCTCATATCTGTTCCATTGATCTATGGGTCTGTTCTTGTGCCATTACCAGATTGTTTTGAATACTGTGGCTTTGTAGTAGAGCTTGAAGTCAGGGAGTGTAATCCCGCACACTTTGTTCTCCTTTCTCAGGATTGCTTTGTCTATTCAGGATCTTTTGTGTTTCCATATGAATTTTAGAACTATTTGTTCTAGTTCATTGAAGAATGGTGTTGGTATTTTGAGGGAACTGCATTGAATCTGTAGATTGCTTTAGGGAGGATGGCCATTTTGACAATATTAATTCTTCCTAGCCGTGAGCACAGGATAGATTTCCATTTATTGGTGTCTTTAATTTCTCTCACTAGTGTCTTGTAGTTTTCAGAGTAAAGGTCTTTCACCTCCTTGGTTAGGTTTATTCCTAGGTATTTTATTCTTTTTGATCACATGCCTGATTTGACATAATTTTGGTCATTTGGAAATACTGGTTCAGAATCATGCAGATCTTCCAAATGTTGACACATTTCAACATACAGTATTGAAAACTCGAATTTGTTAACATCAACACCCATCTCATCAAAAAAATATTTAGGTTTTGGGAAACCATCAAGCCTCTGGTGAGAAAGTTCCAAAATTTCCTGTGAAAGCTGGAATTTTTTTATTTTGGTAACAAATAATGGTAGCTGTTTTCCTTGAAGTGATAGGCTCTCTGGGTTCCTTTTTAGCAAATGTCTTCCAAAGACCAGATCTGGGCTACCATTGTTTGTCATGTATTCTTTCAAGTAAAGGTGGTGTCCCATGAAAAAGGGACTGTTTCATCTGGCAGCTCAGTCTTTACAAATGCCTTTGCTCCAGACCCTTTAATTTGCTGCAGAAGTGTTTTATGCATCCTTCCCATTTTATCACACAGACTATGAAAAAAACGTATACTTGGTAGATTATTTTTTAATTCATAATTTTGACTTCTTCATCAAGGTCATTCTTAATTACAGCTGTCATTTGTTCTACTGTGAATGCTTGATGGCAAAGAATATAATGGCAACTAGTACAGTTTAGTACCACTGCTTCCTGCTAAGGGGCCAGTCCTACCTACTATTGCTTTTGTACCATCAGTGTAAGCCTTAACACTGTTAGAAAGACAAATAACATCTTAATATTGTGACAAAACATTTTTGGTCTTGCAGAGCCCCTGAAAGGGCCTCAGACCCCAGGGGTGCGCAGACCGCTCTTTGAGAACTGTTGACCTAGCTAACCCGTTCCATGCGCATTTGGGGACACTGAGGCCCTGAGAAGAGATGAGACTTGCTATGAGTCCCAGAGCCAGTCAGAGGCAGAGCATGCACTGAAGCCCAAGTCTTCTGACACCTGATTCCCCTCCACGCCATGTCCCTGAGATCCTGGAAGCAGGGTGACATGCTCCCTTTTGAATAAGAACAGTATCCAATCACTTTAATGGATGGTGTGGGAACCGCTGTCTCCAGGGAGGGGCCAAGGAGACAAGAAAGGGTGTCAGTGCATAAGCTGAGGAGAGGCACAGTCATCTTTAGGATGAGCCTGTCCCCCGCCCCCAGCCCCCTGCTGTATGTGGAGTGTTCCAGCTTCCATCTTTTCTCTTCCATAATTGTTCTGCTAATATCTCCCAACCAAGGCGGTTCTAATTAAACTATTCACCATCGTCACTCCATGTTCTGAAGAGCTGAGGTTGGCCATTATCACTTTCCTTTCCCTTTGACTGAGCTCTGTGTGGGTAATTTCATTCTGCCCTTGTTCATTTCTTAGAAATTCAGCCTCTCCAAATTTAGCTCTTTTCTCCTATCATAGAACATTGAGCTCAGGAGAAAGGAGGCAGAGCATGAGGGCATCGCAGATTTCAAAACTTCTGGCCCATTCTCCTTAAAGTTTATTTTTGACTGAATAGTGCCTGCTGGGGGTTCAGCTGTACACCACACCCTTGTCTAGGAGAAACACCCAGGAGGTATGGACTGACAGGTCTGGACCCACCAAAGGGAGAAGGATGTCAAGAGAAAGTGGAGCCACATAAGGTTGTCCCAAAGTGGGTGACACCTGGAACCATCCAAAGGACAGGTGCTCATCCCCAGTCCATCCTTTGGGACCTCAGGTGATCAGAAGCCTCAGTGACATCAATACACCACTGCCCCTGAGAGCCCCAGCCAGCCTCTGCCTGCAACCCCATCTCTGCCAGTCACCCACAGGGAGGAGTCCTTTGCCCTCTGGCAGGCCACCACTGGCTGGGGCCCCGCCCCCTCCCCACCACTCCACCCTGGCCTCAGCGTCCCCTGCATGGAAGCTGTGGACTGACTGCTGTCCACCATCTGCCAATCTCCCTGCTTGGTCCTGGCACTGGATGCCCTGCCAGGGTGGTTTTAGGAGACACACACCAAACGAAGCAGCTGCCTCTGAGAAGGGCAAAGCTGCGGAGGGGGCTGAGTGCCCTGAGGAGGGCCGGGAGCCTGGGAAGCACAGGAAGAGAGGGAATGTCCTGGGCCCCACACTCAGGGAGCACTAGCATTTGCATGGTGAGGCTGCATTTTTCCATCAGAGCTGCCCCACAGTGGGACCCAGGCTGACTCCCGCCGGAGGTACACAACTGCTCAGGGCAAAGCCTAGCTGAGTTGCAGTCTGTGTGGGAGTCCCGTGGACCATCGGGGCAGACAGGGTGGCTGTTCTTAGCTCAGTGTCAAAGGGCTGCATGGACCTCCAAGCCCCACATTGTCCTCAGGCCCTGCTGATGGCCGGAGGGGCACCTGACACCCTCCAGGACCTATTGCTACCTGGCGAGGCCTTCAGCTGTCCTTAGGGCCTCTGTCCTTCCCCCTCGAATTTCCTCCTTGGGGAACACCAGTCTTTGGACTATGCCCTGCATTATGAGCACAGCTGGCCCCTGACTGCTGGTCTCCCAGACATACCTCTCCTCACCCCCCACCCACACGTCAGTGTCTCCGTAACGCCCAGCCTGTACTCAGTGACTGCCTCCTTGCAGGAGCCCTCCTGACTCCATAGTTTAGTTGATGTATCTGATGCCCTGACTGGACTGCAGGCTTGTGCAGGGCAGGGTGCAGATCCTGCTGGCTGTTGTGTCCCCGGCTCCCAGCCCTACGATCGGCACAGAGAGACGCTCAGCCAGCCTGTGGCCAAGGAACATTTACCGGTCTAGCCGGTCTAGCACTGCCTCCTGCTGCCTGACTCAGGCCAGGGCCAGGGTGGGGACCCACACCAGTTGCAGGGGCTGGCAGGTGGTATCTGAGTGGAAAGGGTAGGTGCCAAATGCCGGAACCAGAGACAGGGCCTCAGAGGACTCAGACCACAGTCACCCCTTGATCCCTGGTTCTTGAAGATACATAGTAAGCCAGCAGAAATAGCTGCTTCTAAACAATTGGAAAGTCCAAGGGTTTTCAGGCTGAAAAGGGTGTGATCCTTCAGAAAACTCAAGACTTTTCCACTTCCACTGGAGGCTGCCTGGGCCCAGAGGTTCACAGAAGGGCTTAGGACAAATCCCTGAAGAATCCAGAAAGTTTTGACTATCTTCTGAACCCAGCTGGAGATCTTAGGAGGGCCTTCCTTTACAAGGCCAGGGCCCCTGACAAAGGAAGGACCATGGGACAGAGGGAAAGTCAAGGGGACAGTCCTCTCTGGTGTGTTCAGGGCACCAGCTAACAGGGGGATTCAGGAAATATGTTCCCTATATGCCAAACATGAAAGCTCTTAAGGCCAAGAACCCACTCATATAGTGGGTGTACAATGGATAAATGAATAAATGGGTGGATGAATAGGTGGGTGGCTAGATCAAAGACAAATGAAAGGAATGGGTGCACCAGTGAATAATTATGGGATAGATGCTGTGGAAGGATACAGGATGTAAATGAATGGGTAGGTGAGTGTGGAAATGAGTGGATGGATGAAAAGGGCAGCTGATGGGTAGCTGATGTAATGGATGGGTGGATGGCTAAGTGGGTAAATGCATGATTTCTAGGTAGGTAGGCTAGATAAGTAATGCAGGACATGTGGATGGGTGGCTGGAGAAGGGATGGCACACCTGTAAGGAGGCAAAATTGGGAACAGCACCAAATCCCTGGTTCTGTAGGGTCTTTCTAGGGAGCAGGAAGGTTCCCTCCCCTCAGGCAAGTGGCAGACCTGTGAGGTCCCCCAGCTCCCCTCCCCCTATGCCCCAGACCTTGTGAAGTGACAGCGTGCTGTAGGGACAGGCCTTCAAGCCCAAGGGAAGACAGCTCCAAGCATGCCAGGCCCTGAGCCACTGAAAGCCTGAAGTGCTCCTGTTGGTGCCATTAACCAAAACACCACACTAATGTCTAAAATGCCTCTGGAGAGAAGCCACTTCACTGAGAGTCACAATGAGGGAGCCATCTGCCAGCCCAGGGCCAGGAAAGCAGGCCTCTGCCAGAGGGGTGGGGGAATGGGCCCCTCTTCCCACTGCTGCCCCCCAGGTTCTGAGGCCCAGCTGCAGAGAGCAGGGAGGCCTCTGCCCTGGGTGTGAGGGAGAACGTGACTGCCGCACTGCCTCCGATGCGCAGGCCCGGGTGGGACAGGTGTGGCAGTTACCAAGTGCCCAGTATGCCCACCCAACCCCCCATTCTCTGCCTGCTGGAACCACAGTGCGCAGGCCGAGCCTCCAGCCGCTGAGGTCTCTCTGACATTTCCCTGGGGCAGCAAGGTCGACAGCCCACTGCGCGGGGCGCTGCACCCATCCCGTTGGCCTGTGCGCTCCTGCCCCCTGGTGGGAGCCTGGACAACTGCAGTGTCCGCGCTGGGCGCGGTCGGATAGAGGCTTTTTCCTGCAACTAGAGGGCGCGCGCGAGCGCGCGCGTGCGTGCGTGTGTGTGTGTGTGTGTGTGTGTGTGTGTGTGTGTGTGTGTGTACACACTCACACTTCACTTGGCCTAGATGATTAGAGAGGGAGGAAAACTCTGAAAGATCCAAAGCAACTCCTCAAATGGAAGGGATTATTATTATAATTACTATGATTATTGTTATCAAGATTATCATGCTTGCCTGAAGAGTCTTGCACAAAAGCAGGCTTATTTTATGTCAGCTTGTTGTTTGTGTCTGAGGGACTTCATCTTTGCTTATAATAGCTAACGTTTGCAGGGCTCTTTATCTCGCAAAGCTGTGTCACATCCTTGGCAATAGGGACAAATGGAGAACAGAAGCTCAGAGAGGTCAGTGGTCTGCCCAGGGCAACACAGCAAGAAAGCCGCAGAGCCAGGGTCTGAGTCTGGGTCACCTGACTGAAAATTCCTTTTCACTTCCCCACCATATTCTTGGGAATTAAAGACTCTGTTACACTTTGGCTCCAAGCCTTTTTGCTGCTGATGTTTATTGAAAAGTCCGCTTTGCCTTAAAGAGAAAGGAAGAGTTTTGAAGACCCACTTTTGAAAGTGCATTAAGCTGTCCCACTTTCACGTGATGAATACGCGCAGGCACTTGCAAGTCCCCAGCAGTGTGAATGCCTCCGCCAGCTGATGCCAGCTTCCCTTGCTCACCACTCGCCACCCGCTCAGTCCGCAGTGTGGTACAGCACGGCCAGGCACCAGCCACAGCTCAGGAGAGTGACAAAGGGATGCTGGGGCAGGGGAATTCGGTCCAAGGGGCTGTCTGGCCTGCAGGTGGGAGCTGGGTGGACAGGGTGGCAAGGCCCTAACTGGGTCCTGGGAGCCCACACCCTCCTCATAATGCAGGGCCAGCTAGCTGAGTGCAGATAGCTTTGTGGAAGTAGAATCCCTCACCCCTGGACACCAACAGCCAGTTGCACTCATTGTCACCTGGATCTCAGGTGCTCCCCAAGCACATGCACGGCCAGTCCCCAGAAGCACATGTCCTTGTTGCAGGAGGGCCCTGGCCACAGTAAGGGAATCCTGTGTACTGTCACTTCAGGGGCATTGTTACTGCCACCAACACCTGGGTACCCTGCTCCTCAGCAGTGGCCCAACACAGCCACTTCCGGGAGGCACCCTGCACCGAGCTCCCCACCGAGTCCTGGAGATGTCCCCCTGGCCCTGCCTCCCCATGCTCCTTCCTCTCTCTGCCCTTGCCTTTCTCCAGCACTCACTGCTACAGCGCCTGGGTATCCCGAGGGGGTTCTCCCAAGTTGCACTCCCAATAGTACCTCACCTCCCCCTAGAGCAGCTTCAGGCCATTTTTATGTCAGCAGTAGGAGTAAGACACCATTGAACCAGGAAAGTTGTGCTGGCTACAATGAAAAGAAAAAAGTTAATGCTGTTTTTAAATCATTGATGTGGAAAAAATAATCCTGCTGGTATCCTCGAAAAGCCACAACCTCTTCAGGGTCTCCTGTCCCAAAGCCATAAGAATGGCATCGGTGGTCCACATTCAGAAATGCATGATTCTGGCCATGCCCCGAAATGCCCCGTACCTCCTGCGCGCCCCTCCCCTCCCGCCCCCCCACCACCGCAACCCTCACCGCAGGCATCAGGAGGCCGGGCAGTTTGGCCTTCTCGGCTCTCCGGCCCCTGGGCAGCTCAGCCGGTGGGCACCCCGACCTTCACCCCTGAGCGCACGCGCTGTCAGCTCACATGGCAGCCCTGTGAAGAAGACAGTGGTGCTGTCATCCTGTTTCTCAGGTGAGGACCCTGAGCCTCAGAAAGATTAAAGCCCAAAGCCTGTGGCCTGAGCTCCCAGAAGGCTGCATGGGGCAGGACTGGGAGCCCAAGGAGGGAGCCGTCACAGGAGGCTCCTTAGAGGCACTGGGGTGGCATGGGGGCAGGACGTTAAAGCAGGGCAGTCCCAGCAGCCGGAGGACTGGCGGCAGGGAGGCTCTGTAACTGCCGCACCCGTCCCGCCCGGGCCTGCGCATCGGGGCAGTGCGGCAGTCGGCTTCTCCCTCACACGCAGGGCGGAGGCCTCCCTGCTCCCTGCAGCTGGGCCTCAGAACCCTGGGGGGCAGTGGTGGGAAGAGGGGCCCATTCTCTCACCCCTCTGGCTGTCCTGGCCCTGGGCTGGCAGATGGCGCCCTCCCTCACTGTGACTCTCCGCTTGGGGCCTGGCATGTGCTGCTGGGGGCAGAGCCACACAAGGAAGAATGCCCATGCCTCACTCAACTGTACAGGGATGCCAGACACACATCTCAGTGACCAGCCTCATTCACCTCCGTACAGAACCATCTACAGAATCCCAGCAAACTGCTTCTAATGTCCAGCATGTCACCAGTGCCCACCACGTATCTAGAGCCACACACACAGGAGACAGTACAGCACATGGGCACGGCGTCGAAGGCAGGGTGCAGTGGTAAGAGAGGAGGGTCTCAGGTGCCAGAGGAGCTGTGTGGGCTGTAGTAATGGGAGGGGTCTTCCTGGAGTGGGTGGGCCTGGTGTTGGTCTCAGCAGAGCAGGAGGTGTAATAGTCAGGACTGTTCAAGGTGCAAGTGTCAGAATAAAGCAACTAAACAAAAACATCCTCAGCTGGAATAAGTCAGGGGATTGATTGACTTGAGTAACTGGAAGGCCAGAGGTATATAGGGCTGCAGGCACGGCTGGATCCACGTGTCGCTGTGTTGCTGTGACTCGGGTATCTCCCTCTCAGCTCTGCTTTCCTCGGCAATGCCTCCACATCAGGTGGGCCCTCCATTTGAGAATCCCCCTTTCCTAAAACTTCCTACAAATGTCCTGGGCTGGTGGGGCAGTGGGGCTAGTTGTCAGTCTAATTTGGCAAATCCACCCCAAACTGTTCACTGAGGCCAGTGGAATGGATTGCTCAGGCCCAAACCATGTGTCCACTGGCCCAAACTGCTCAGACTAAGTTGGGGAAGGATGCTTTCCTTCAGAGAAGCTGGGGCTCTGGTGCCAGAGAATGGGCAATGGAAGGCGTGGCTGTGGGGAGGGAGCTTCCAGCAGAATAGGATGAGAGCAGGGGCTTCGCTGCCACCTCAGGCTGGTCACTGCCGTCTCCTGCAGCACTGCCTGGGTGGGAGCACAGGGTGGGCTCTTTACCGGTTAGCCCCAGCATTCCCCACGGAGTGAAACTGCACAGTCAGACCGGCCCTGGTGAGTCGGCCCCAGGTACATGCGTATGGCTTGTCATACCGCATATCACCTGGACAGCTGGGCATGCTCTGACCAGCAAGAGGGGGCAGCGCCATGGGGGCCGTAGCAGAGGAAAAGGTGCTGGAAAATGCACCCTGCCACTGTCTCGTCCTGGGAGACCTAGCAGGAAGGTCAGGCTCAGTGTGAGCCCCATCCCCCAGGTCCCCCGAAGGCAGGCAGACAAAGGGACAAGGGCCTCCTCTGGCACTATTGATTGCTTGTTAAGCTTGGCACCCACAGGGCTGGGCCCACCTAGCACCCTCCCCAGTCCGACAGGCAAATCGGCAAGTCCCCTCCCTCCCACCAAGCCTGACCTTTCCTTTTTACCCTTTTGCTCTTTCCCCTTTGCTCAGGGGGCCGGGCTGGACGCCAGTGAGTCCTCAGCTCCAGCCTGAGGTGGCCGGGCCTTGTCTGAGAAGGAAGCCCGGGGCCGCTGCTGGAGCACGGTGGAGAAGGTTATTCTCGGGTCCGGGCTACCCTCCTTACCAGCTGTGTGATCTTGAGCAAGTGACCTCCCTTCTGAGCCCGTCTCCCCATCTGTTAAGCATGACGGCTACCTGGTGGAGTTGCTGTGGTGATTGAATTAGACACAACTGTCGTTGAGCTCAACAAGACGAGAAGAGCTAGCGACAGGGTGGAGTGAGGAATCAGGGCTGTGCATGGTACTAAGATGCCAGGGATCCACAGAGTCCAAGAAGGGACTGGTGGTTACCAAAGACAAGGACTTGGGGCTGGTGGGTGGGGAGGGAGTATTATAACGTAGAGGAGGGCACGGGGAAGGCAGTACAGCACAGAGAAGACAAGTAGTGACTCTATAGCACCTTACCATGCAGAGAGACAGTGACTGCAGTGGGGGCAGGTGGACTTGATAATATGGGTGAATGTTGAAACCACAATGTTGTTCATGTGAAACTTCGTAAGTTTGTATATCAATGATACCTTAATTAAAAAATAAAATATAATAAAATGCAGGGATCCATTCATCTCACAAACTTGGCTATGCACCAGCTATGTACAAAGTGCTGTGTGAGACCTGGATACTGTGAAAAATCAGGACACTAGCCCTGCCCTGAGGAGCAGCAACATACAACACAAGCTGTGACATGCATGGTCGGTGCCCCCAGGGCTTCCCTGGGGAAGTGACATTTGAGGCGGGGGAAAGCCAGGGAAAGGATGATCTGGGCACAGAGCACCCTGAGGGGAAATGAACCTGGCTTCCTTGAGAAGCAGAAAGAAGGGCTGGGTGTTTGGAGCCCCAGAAGGGAAAGGTGGGAGGAGATTAGGTCAGAGAAGTAGGCAGGGACTTTGGAGGCCAAGGTAAGGGGTTTGGAAATCTGATATGATGGGAAGCTATTGAAAGAGTTTTAAAATGGAGAGTTATTGTATCCATTAGGATTAGCTTTGACTGTGAATACCTGAGACCTGGAAAATAATGACATATATAAGAAAGAAGTTTATTTTAAATGTAAAAATAAAAGTCCAGATGGTATGGAGTTTCCACACAGTTGTCAAGGCCCTAGGTTGTTTTCACTATCCTTAAGGTATAGACCTTGTCTTCATGATCCAAGTTGGCTGCTACAGCCTCAGCCATCATATCCAAGTTTCAGCTTCAGAAAGGAGGAAATGAGAGAAAAAGGATACACCTTCCCTTTAAGGTGTTTCCCATATCCTGACAACCTCAATACACTTTGGTAATTGGATAGAACTTGTCATGTGGTCACACCTAGCTGCAAACAAAATTAGGGAAATGCAGTCTTGTTGTTGGATGGCAATGTGCCCAGTTCTTTTTCTAAGGGAAAAGGGAAAAACTGATGTTAGGAGAAAGCTTAATAGTCTCCTGCTGGCCATTGTGTGGGGAACAGACCTGAGAAAAGCAAGGGAGCAGGGAGCCCTTGGGAGGGAACAATAGGCAGGCAGGAAAAAGATGGTGGTGACTTGGACTAGGGGATGCGCAAGAGGAGATGAAGTGAACTGACTGAAAACAAATTTGAAAGAAAAACCAACGAGATGTCAGACAGTGAAGGGCTCCAGACCCCTGGGCTGTCCACTGGAGGACTCCCAGGAAATGAACTAGTCCAGCCCATCCCCAAGCTGTGCAGTGCATCCCACTGGACTGGGATTCACCAAATTCTGGGTTGTACTTGGAGAAATAAGCATAGGACTACAAAGTGGCTCTGTGGAGCCCATGGTTTCTAACTCACAGTCTCACTGCAGCCTGGTCATGCGGCATGATGAGTCTCCAGGGCTCTCAGATTAGAGTGTGCCCCACCAGCAGGAAGGCCTGCCTCACCCGCCATGCCCACGCTCGGTCCTGACTCCTTTCTCACAGACATGGCAGAAACCACATATTGAAGATGGGGCCCAAAGGAGGAAGTTTGGAAAGCTCTGGCCAGGTTCACCAGCCACATTCCACAGATGGGGCAGCACGCTGAGAGCAGGGAAAGGACAGGCACTTCCCAAGGCCACCCAGGCAATTGGTAGCAGCTGACTCATAGGCCTGTTTGAGGCTCCAGGTGGAGGCACGCCCCCTGCTCACCCACTCTGCCTCCCAGAGCCACTGCCCACCCAGGCACCCATAGCCCAGGCCCGAGGGCCAGCTTTCCAGGTCCGTGGGGCAGGGGAGGGTCAGATGCTGAAGAAACTCATCTCCAGTACTAGCCTGGAACCTGGGAGGCCAGGCTTTCTTGGTGGGCAGCCCTCCGTGTCAGTTGAGGGCGACTAGGGAATCAAGGCCGGGGTCCTTGGGATGCTGACCTTAGGGAGATGGAGCTGGGCTGGCAGACGGGTTTGGCCTACTAGCCTCCAGGCCAGATGTAGCTTCCATCCCAAAGGAGATGCCAGAAATCTCCTGTCTGCCTGCTGCAGGAGACAGGCTCTGACATCTAAACAGCTACTAAGCTAGACTGCTCAATTCTGGAAAAGTGTCCACAGAAGGCTTTTGCCCCACATACCTTTTATACAGAGTCTTATGTCAGCCACAAAGCTTCCAGGTGCTGACCTCCATTCCTTTGTGTCTCTCCACCCCAAGGGACACCTGCAGATTTCCAGCACATCTGCTCACTTCCTGAGCCAGGTGCCATGGGCTAGGCTGTCTTGTCTGTCCTCTGGCTCCATTGGAGGACTTAGGGGTTAAAAGGGCTTGGGAGTAGAGTAGCCCTCCAGTAATAATTATGTCTATGAATAAAAGACCCCGGTTCTGGAGGGCAGGCCCATGAGGTCAGGGAGATGGTGGGGCTGGTGCACCCTCCCCATCCCCCAGCAGGGCTCAGTCTCACCTTGGGCTCCAGCCCATGCATGCTGAAACCGGGAAAGCCGGCTGGAAGAAGGGTCCCAGGAGAGCTGGCACCAACTTCCCAGCCCAGGTGGACCCAGTGGGGCCCACTCTGATCTGCACCCACTGGGCTCCCTGGATCTGCCTCCTCCAGCGCTGTATGTCTTGTCTGGGGCCTGGTGTGTGAGAGGCCAGTCCATAGAGAGGGTGTGGGGTCCTGAAAACTGTGGCACTTTCCTGCTGCTTCCTGGTATCTTCATTCTTAGGGGATTCTATGGGTAGGACAGGGGTCTTGGGGATACCACTGGCTGTGAGGGCACATCTCTTAAGTTCACCCTTCTAAAAAATCCCAAGAAAAGAACACAGCCCAGAGTGAGTCACATGTGCGCCAGCCCCTCATTCCCTTCTTGCCTTAGCTTCCCCCACTGCCTTCCCAAGCCCTGACCTGGACTGGAAGCTGGTCTGGGCCTGGAGGGACTGTGCGCTTCTGGACACGAGGGGTCCAGTACACTCCCCTGCCCACTCCTTGCCTGGCCCTGCACCACCAAGCACACCCCCCTGTCGCTGGGATGCCCCCCAGCACCCAGCAGCCAGAGCGCGTGCTGAGTGCGGTACCTGGGCTGGGTGGTAGCCACGAGGCAGGGGTGTCCTTCCAGGCCCACTGGAGTATTGCAGGCCAGAGGGGCCTCTCCTTGCTTTTGAGTCAGGACAGTGGTCTGAGCAAGGCCCTGTCACCCAGAGAAATGTGTGAAGACTCAGCAGACAGGGTTTGCCCAGAGCCTCGCCTCAGATGGACGTCCTGCTGTCCTGGTTTGGGTTCTTCTAGATACTGAGACAGGATTTGGGTGAGACCAGGAGTTCATTCCGGAGGTCATTTCAGGAAGCACCAAAGGAGAGGGGATGTGACACAGGGAAGGGTGGGAAAGAATAAAGGGATAAAGGATGGTGATGGATGGGCTCCAGCTTCAGGCAGCTGGGGCTCAGGGCCCCTGGCAGTCCTCTCCTCTGAGACACTGGCAGACACGTCATAGAACCACCTCCCCGGAGGGCAAGGAAGCCAGGGTATTTGCCTGCCTCATCTGTCCTGTGCACAACTCCCAAGCCCAGCAGCCTGCCCTGCACGCCCAGGGGCACAGCTTTCCTTAGGCAGAGGCAGGAAGCCAGTCTATCTGAGGAACCCTCTGAAGGCAGCCTGAAGGGCAGGCCCCAGCATACAAATGGGGCCCCACGGCAGCACCTGCGTCACCCCTGTTCCAATCGCTAAAGCAACGATCATCTCATAGATGAGACCAGACCTTTCTGGTTAGTGGCATGTCAGCATTAATGTGGCCCCTTTGTTGGGCATCGCTGGCCATCAAAGCTGCCCTAGCTGGCGACTGCTCTCGGCACGGTGGGTCTGACCACAGACGCTGGCTTTGCAGTCTGAGGCTCCTGATCTTGGGGCCCAGCTCTGACACTGCCTGTGACTGTAGGTGAGGACCTTCCTCTCTCTGGCCCTCAGCTCCCTGACCTGTAAAGTGAGGATCGTAGCACAGAGTGCACTGCAGGAGTCAGCGCCATGGCGACACCGTTCGGCAGTCACCGAAAACAGCACTCATTTCTTTTCACGGGGCAGTGCTTAGCTGGGGATCCGAGACCCAGGGCAGGCTCAGCTCTGCTCTGTGCGTCCCTCACCCCCTCCTGGGATGTGTGGGGGCGCCTGGTCACGTTCATGGTGCTGGTCCCACGGCCACACTCACAGTCAAGGTCCGAGGAAATGCATTCTGCCTCTAGGGGAGGAGCTGCAAAGATACAGGGCCAAGGCCCACTCATGCAGTCTCCCGCCGCTCTCTGCTGAGTTGGTTGTGAAAGTCTAAGGAAATAGTATGTGTGCATGGGAACGTCCTTTGTAAACTGTACGTGCCACGAATGTGCGTAAGGTGCTGGTGCTGGTGAGGTCCTCTGACTTCTCCGAAAGCCTCTGAGTCTTCAAAAGCCACTCCCTTCTCGGGTTTGGTGTTATATCTGTTTGATCGTAGTCTTTGAAAGTGGTGACCCTGTTTGGTATCCAGGATGAGGGGAGGGAGAAGACACTGTTATTACGGAGTGTTCTGTGCGGTTCCAGCAACATCTCCACCTCCATGCGTGTGTCTTCAGTGAATCACACTCCTCAAACCAGGGAGGAAAGGAAGGAGGCCACGGAGGGGCAAGCTCCCTCCTTCATCATCTACCCCCTTACCCTTCCCTAGTTTAACCGGGTTGGGTCATCCGCTGCCCCAGGGAAACAGGCCACAGGTCAAGGGCAAATAAGTAACTAATTAATAAAATTAAATCTTGCCTTTGGGCCATCCAAGGGCTCATGCCCTTGAGATTCACTGTTGCTCTGAGGCATTGTCACCACATGCACCAACTGGAGAGACAGGCTCTTCACTCCCCCACCAGCCGAGAGACAACTCCATTGGACCCAGTCCCTCAGCCAACTGGAATTCTCAAATGACCAACATGCCCCTCGCCCTGATCTAGCCCAGGTCCAGGGACTTGGCTTTGCCTGGGTAAGAAGCATGCAAAGTTACAATGTTAGCCAAGAGCATTGACTCCCTCCTCCCCACACAAATACTGTGCAAAATCCCTGTTTCCAAAACAGATGAAGGCAGAGCTGCTCGGGTGCTGGGGAGCAGAAGAACCCTGCCCACAAAAGACCCTAGGGCTGCGTGGGCAGGGTTGGAAACTACTGCTTTAAAAGGTCCATGCGTGGGATTAGCAGGGCCTGCATGTGCTTGTCCCCAGGGCCCTAGTGCGTGTGCCCAGGCACGGGGGTGGGAAGCCGGTGGCCCACTTCTCCTGACCCGGCTTAGGCCTGAGCTCCTGTCCTGGTGCCCCAGCAGTGGTCTGCCGAGGGCTTCTCTCCCCACTGAGGTCTCAAAGCCACCATCCATCTCTCCTCCCAGGCTGATGCCAAGATGGTGTGTGACGTGGTAAGTCGGATGGAGGATACTGAACCCTTCTCTCCAGAGCTGCTTTCCGCCATGATGCGACTCTGGGGTGACTCAGGAATCCAGGAGTGCTTCAACAGGTCTCGGGAGTATCAGCTCAACGACTCTGCCAAATAGTGAGTGTTCCAGACAGGAGGGCAGCTGCCAGGGTCGGGGGGTGGGCACTGGAGTGGCTGTGAGGTGTTCTGCTGCCCCTGGGGTGAGGACGAGGCAACTAGAGCCAGCGCAGCGGGGCTCCCAGAGGGCCGGCCCGTCGCCTGCCTGCTCTGAGAGGGCCTGTGCTCCAGAAGGAAGGTTTTTGTCCTGGAGAACCCCTGACTCCAGTAAGTGCAAATTGAGAACCATATAGACAGAAAATAACTTACATGGTGCCGTTTTGTTTCATGTTAGGGAAAATAATAAACTTTTGATTACCCTATCTTTAAAGTTAAAGAATATGGAATCCATCCAATAAATATAATAAATAATCAGCATATCCTTTAATATTGTTTTATAACTAAATAAGGGGCAGAAAAGGAGAAATAAGAAGAGAAGCAGGAAGGGAAGAAGAGGGAACAAAGCAGCAGGAAGAGCTCTACCAAAGCAGGGAGGCTGGTGGGGTTTCTCCTGCCCAGCAGGATCACAGGACTGCCCCCTAACTTTGTTACTCCAGACCTAGGGTTACATGCACTTGGCCCCTTGATGGGAGGCTGTAGACCCCTGGGAATGGTCTGCATCAGTCAGGGACCTGCCTTCTACCCTGGAGACATTAGGACTGCACCTAGCTTTCAGGAAACCCACCCCACTTTTGCAGTCTTGTGCCCAGGTTTTTAGTAGGACCCATTAGGTGAAAGCCGCTGTTTTCAGGATGCGTGTGCTCCGACGCTGATCTGAGTCAGCCATCCTCACCACTGCTTCTCGGCCAGGGCCACTGTGCCCCTAAGGGACATTTGGCAATGTCTGGAGACATTTTGGCTGTCCTGACTTAGGTGTTCCTGGCACCTAGAGGGTAGAGGGTAGAGGCCAGAGGTGCTGCTGTTCACCGTGCAGTGCACAGGACAGCCCTCCATGACAAAGGATTATTTGGCCCAACATGTCAGCAGTGCAGAGATTAAGAAACCCTGGTCAAAGCAATGGTGATGGAGCATAGCATAGGTAAGGCCAGGAAAATAGCCAACTCACTACTGGATATTGGGACATTTCCTTTTACCATGATGACAGCTGACCAACTAAAGACTTGAGTAAGGCCAGAGCATCTTCTCATTTCTGCACAGCTAGATTGTCCATGGGGCAAGTGCTGAGGTCCTGCAGGTCCCGGGTGGTAGTGACCAGGCTCCAGGCCCTGCTGAGCCCGGGGACACCTTGGTGGGCAGGAGTGTGAGCCCAGGTGTGCCCATCCACAGGTCCCTGCACACATGCAATCACAGACATCCATTCAGGCCTTCCTCCCGAGCCAGTCAGGCCAGGAGGGAGTCCTGCATTCTTGCCTCCCTCCCTCTCCCTGCTGGGCCTACGTCCAGGGACTTCCCATTCCCCACTACCTCCAGAAGCATCACATTGTGCTCTCCACTTAAGTTTTTACTCACTTAACTAATTATAACATGAATCCATTGCAAAAAAATATTTTTAACAGCACAGAAAGGTCTAAGATTAATGGTAAACTCCCTCTTGCAAGCCTGCCCCTCTCCTCCTTTAAACTCTTGCCATGTATTTGTCCCAGGGTTGTACAGAAAAACCTGACTGTCCAATTTTAAATAGTAGTTAATGAACTCCAGCTGTGAAATTTGACAATTCCGCCGCCTGCCTGCCTGCTGTCCACTCCCTTCTCCACTTCCACCCCCAGTTTGTTGCTAGTTGGAGGATTTTTAGTTCTTCTGGTGGTCCCTGTTTAACGTCAAGGAAGAAACTTAAGTGGGTATTTATTTGTCAACCGTCAGCACGAAAGCTGAGGAAACCCACCTTCCTCCTCTCTGTGTCTGGGGCAGGCTCAGAGGGACCTCACACGCTCGCTGGTCCAGGGTTGCTTTGCGGTCGTGGTTTTAGCAGCTAAATCTCCTCTGACAAAATCTTGAGCCTTATATATAAACCCGTTAAAAGTAGTTTTGTGGCAGAAAGGAGAGGGAAGCTCAGGGGGCTGTTGCGTGGCACAATTCCCCAGGGACATCATTTAGGCCCTGGACTGGAACTGGCTCCCCAAGCCCCTCAAGGCGAGGCACCAGGGCTGCGGGAGAGGCGGGCAGGCAGCGGACCCTGGGCGGCTCTCGCTTGCGTCGATGCGTGCACCCGGCCTCTGTGCACTTGCCTGGCTAACACCCTCCCCTCTGAACGGTCGCTCTGAGCAGCCCCCCAAAGCCTAGACACCTGAGCACATCCAAGCAGAGGGTATGGAAACTATTTCCACGGTTTGGTTAGGGTTATTTTTTCCCAAACCTGGTCCCCCCTGAACATTGGCACTTGCTGTCAAGTGTCCTTCCCTGCCCTTCTCCCTGGAGCCCGCCCCTGCACCCCACTGAGACCGCACCCAGCCAGGACGCCCCAGGCGCTGTGCTCAGCTCCCTCCTGCCCTGAATGATCTTCTCCAGCCTCAGCACCTTAAATTCCCCCTATACCAGACAATTCTCAAATTGCATCACCTACCCAGCCTGCCCTTTTGAGAGTTCTGCCTACTCAGGGTGCATTTGTGTGGACATCTCAGTGCATCTCAACTTAACACATGGCCAGCTGCCTCCTGGTTCCCACCTCCCCCCAAGCCTGCTGGGCGCCTGCTCTTCTCCCACCGACCCTGAGGAGGAGGCTGTAACGGCTCTTCCTCCCACGTCGCACTCCTCACCCCTGCACGGCTGCCACTGCGGCAGACCTGCCACACCTCTCACCCGATGCTGCAACAGCCTCCTAACAGGTCTCCCTGTGCCCCACTCCCAACCTGCTCTCCTTGGGCAGCAGAGCTGTTATTCCAGCGCTCCCCAGCCAGAAGCTTCCAGGGGCCCCCATCTCACTCAGAGTAAGAGCCCTTCTCCTTACAGGGACCCCCAGGCTGTGCCGGGCCCATCCTCGCCTCCATCACCCAACTCCTGTCTCCCATCCCTTGTGCTTCCTGCCTCAGCACTCCTGTCCAGTGCCCTCGTCCCCGCCTCCTTGTCCACTGCAGGCATGGCCTCTGCACCCCAGAACCACAGAGGGGGCTCACCCCCACTGCCCTCAGTCTCCATTCAAGTGTCACCCACCTTCCTCAGCCCTCTTATCAGATAGCAGCCCCCTCAGGCCTTCCCCCTTACCAGTCATCTGATTCTTTCCTCCTGACACTGACCACCTTCTGACATGCTCTGTATCTTACTTATCTATTATTATCACACACACACAGACACAAATGTAGGCTCTAGCAAGGTAGGGGTGGTGGCGGGTCTTGTTCATTGCCGCATCCCAGCCCCGGGACGGTGGGTGGGTAAGTAGGGAGACGTGCCCATCCCACCTGCTCACCCTACCCTCCGGGGGCCATCTCCCCATGTGAGGCTCGTTGTGTGCCTAAAGGAGGTCTCCCCAGCTCGAATGAGGGGGCCAAGAACAGAGGCCCTCCCGGGCATCCATCTGGACACAACAGGAGCAGAGGGACTTTAAAACCAGCACAGTAGGAAATGGAGGCAGGGGAGGTCCTGCATGGAGGGCAGGATTTGGAAGGGCTGGGCGGGGCTCCTCCAGGCTGAGACCAGAGCCCAGCCACCCACAGGCCTGGTGAGGAGGCACTGAGGCAGCCAGAGCTCAGCAGCCTCAGCCCCATCCTTCCACAGAGGGGAGGAGGGCCCAGAGGCCTGTGGAAGGGCACAGGCAGACCCAGCTCCATCCCCGCCATGTCCCCTTCTGGCAGTGTGACTATAGGCTTACCCTTCCTGAGCCTGGGAACCTGCCATTCAATTTCATTTCTTCAGGGAAAGATTCTCACAAGGATTTGAGGCAGGCCTGGGCTATTGTACCAGTGGAATCCCTCATTGGTGCAGGGTGTTCACAAGCTGGGGCGCCAGCCTCCCGCAGGTCCCAGGACAAGTGCCGATGAAGCGCGGCCCCTCCACGTGCAGCCTGGGACCCCCACATCATCCTTGGCTCAGACCTTCAAGTGTCCAGCCCTGTGGGTCCCTGAATCTTCATGCAGGCCTGACCCAACTCCCTCCTTCCTGGTTTCCCCAGATTCCCCCTGGCTTTGGGTTCAAACCTAACCCAAACAGACCCCCAGAGCCTTTCCAGGTGCTTGGCCTGGGCAAGTGGAATGCAAAGGCCTGGCCTGTCATCAGAGCAAGTGGTGGCATGGGAAGAGAGCCCTGCTGCCAAAAACTTGGGTCCCAGCAAGGCGGCCCCTGCCTGGCTTTATGACCTCCGAGCCTCCCTTCCAAGAGCATCAGATAGGAAGATGTGACACGGCCCTTGGTAAACTCTAAGGAAGTATGGAAAAGCAGGCAGGTGTTCAGAGGGCTTCCTAGAAGCACTGTAGATGCCGCTAAGAGGCAGACTGTGGAGCCACATGTCCAGATTCAAGCCCTGGCTCACAGCTGGGCAGGGTACTTACTTTCACTGACCCTCAGTTTTCTAATCTATAAAATAGTACATTTAACTCCAGGAAATGAAGGATGAAACAAGATCACACATGTAAAGAATAGAACCTAAAACTGTTGGCCATTATTCTTTTAAGATGGTGACAAGACAAAACAGTATTATAAACATGTTAGTCTCATGTCAGAGTTCGATCTTGCCTGTGTGTACCTGGAACTGTGTGCACAGCCCTTGGCCTGAGTTAGAGGCTCTTTGACAATGTGAGGCCAGGACCTGAGCTCCTCCTCCTCTGTCACTGCCCCTCCTGCCTCCAACACCTGGCCTGTGACAAGGTAGGGCCATTACTTCCATACCCGAGCAATGCCTGGTGTTTGGTCCATGGTCCTCTGTGTGTTGCCATCCCCAGCTACTTGGACAGCCTGGATCGGATCGGGGCCTCCGACTACCAGCCCACTGAGCAGGACATCCTACGAACCAGGGTCAAAACCACCGGCATCGTGGAAACCCACTTCACATTCAAGAACCTCCACTTCAGGTGAGGCCCAGGGAGGCCCCCGCACCCTGCAAGGGTGCTGGGAGATGGGGGACACCAGCCTCTTGGCCTCAGCTTGTCTGGAGCATCCACATAGTGCCCTGCCTCTGGGAGCTTTCAAGTTGGGGCAGGCAGTTGGTGGAAAACACAGGTGGCTTCAGCTACCTGTGTTTTCCACCAAGTTCAGGGGCAGGGATGAGCAGGAAGGCTTTCTGGACGAGGGGTCCTAGAGTGGGGCTCTGAGGAACAGGGAGGATTTGAGTGAGTGAATGAATAAAAGGAGTCCTCTCCTGGGTGACTTTTGAGGAGGAGAAAGGCAGATCACCCAGATAGCCCCTCAGGGAAGGTCAGTCACCTTGTTGGGAGGGGTGGGGAATGAGGGTGGGTAAGCCCAAGTAATATCTGTGAGACCCCGAGGACCCATATAATCTCAGAGCTGGAAGGTGCTTAGAGATCCGCCGACCCAGCCTCTCTGTATATATGGGGAAACCGAGGCCTGCGAGGAGCAAGGCTGCTCGGCTCAGAGATGGCGTGGTCAGTCTGTCAGCACCTGGAGCAGAGCGCCTTGGGAGGCTCGGGGCACGGGCATGGCCCCCTCTGCTCCTGCCCCTCAGCGTGACCAGGCATCCCCACACGTGCCTGGGCCCCACCGCCCACCTTCCCAGCTTCCCTGTCTACCCGGCAGGCTGTTTGACGTCGGGGGCCAACGATCTGAACGCAAGAAGTGGATCCACTGCTTCGAGGACGTCACGGCCATCATCTTCTGTGTCGCGCTCAGCGGCTATGACCAGGTGCTCCACGAAGACGAGACCACGGTGAGTGGCCCTGGGCCGTACTTGGCCTCAGCAGCCCCCAGCAGCCCTGGGTGGGGCCAGCCGCAGTGGCTGGGGTTCCAGCATTGGGTGGGCCGGGCCTGCTCCCTCTTCTGACTATATTGCTGGGCCAACACCTTGTGATGCCAATGCAGGAAAGGCAGCCGCGGGCCACCCTGGCTCAGACGCTGTGTGCAGGCTGATGGCAGGCATTTGCAGACTTTGGGTCAGGGGCGATTAGAGCCCCTTCAGTAAATACAGCAGCCACAGGCCATCAGGCTAGAGCCAGATTAAGCAAATCCTGGAAGAAACCCGGGTGGAGTCAAGCAAGAATGTACACAATACAGACCAGCAGTCCCTAGTCCCAACAGCCCTCCCTGCACAGCAGACGGGGTCTGGGGCTGGGGCTGGCCGTGGGAAGGGCAGTGGCGACGTGTCATGCTGGTGAGTAACGACTGGGCACAGGGGCCCTCCACTGGAGGATGCCAGCCAGGTGCCCACCTTTGTTGGTGTGGTGGGTTCAATCTGGGGCCTGGGAGAACTTCCAGCCTGGTTTCCCAGGGGTGCGCTCTCCCAGAGAAAGATGCCGCCTTTCTCTGGGCCTAGTCCTGGTTTGTGCTGAATTCAGGCCGTGCCTCTCTTCCTCAGTTACTACTATCTGTCAAAGGGGGTTAACAGTGGTGCCTACCTTGTGGGGTCGTTGGTGATGGAATGAGAGAATCTGCATGAAATACTTGCAACTGTTTCTGGCACAGCAGCCCTGAGCTGTGGTTGTATCGTCACTGGTGATTGTCCTGTATTAGGGGGTCCACTGAGCAGTCCTGTCCAGGCTGCACGCTAGGCAGTGGGCCTGTCCACAGTGCCTGCAAGGGAAGCCAGGGGTGTTGTTTGACGTGGTCGCCGGAGGGTCCCAAAAGTCACAGGACACAAGCCCACAGCACCTCCCGGGAGCGGGACTCCTGGGCCGTGGGCCACACCCTTGACATTCGTCTGCTGCTGTCTGAAGCACGCACAGACCCTTGGCACTGAGGGTTTCAGGCAGCTTGTCATTGTGGTGGGCCTCAAGCAAGGCCTCTCTCTTCTCTGGGTCCTTTCCTCGTCAGTCTGGGCCTGCTGGTCCCCCGGGACTGCCATGAAGGTCTGATGGCCTTGGGGTGTGGGGTGTAGGGCATGGGGTGCAATGCCGTGGGAGAAGGAGCCGCCGTCCCAAGGGCCTTATGCAGCAGTGAGGTTTTGGACAGATCAGGAGCAGACCCTCCAGCTAGTGGGTCGTCCAGACTTGCACCACTTGCTGGCTTATCCACCTCACCCTTCCCCTTTCAGGCCCAGCTGTCCTTCTGAGTCAGGCTTCAGCAAAGCCCCCAAGCCCGCCTTGTCCCGCAGCACCTCAGCTGTGCCGCTCTTTCTGGGAATGGTGTCATCGTTCGCGGTGGTCTCAGCAGGCTGTGGCGTCTAAGGTCACGGAGCCAAGGGGGGGCGGAGGTACACGCGCACGCTGGGCTGTGCTTGGACCCGACTCACTGACCATCCCAAAACCCAGGTTGGCTCCCGGCTGCCCCCACCAACGCATCCGCGCCCAGGGACGGCCTTGAGCCTCTCTCACTGTTCTGTCGGCTGAGTCTGTGCTGTTTGACCCACGGCCCAGTTGGCTACGCACGTAGTCTGAGTCCCAGCTGGCGCATCTTTTCTCCTGCAGCTCCTGGGAATAGGGCTTGTGCGGTGAGGGAGATGCTAATCCAGCCGTGGAGTTCAAAGAAAACCAAGGGCTGGAGGGTGGGAGGCCCTTCTCTCCGAATAGGCCTCTCCCCTGGGACCTGCCCAGCCGGGCCTGCAGGCAGCTTAACCCCAGTCCCAAGCCCCACAGCCATGGACCAGGGACTCTTAACTGCCTCTGGAGCACAGGGAAGAAGAAGAGGGACCCTCTGGGCAGGTCTGGCAGCTGTGTGGCCCCCATCCCATGGCCCTTGGGTCTCCGTGAACGTGGGGCTGGCTGGGCCACGAGCACAGGCAGGCTTCCCCCTCACCCCATCCCGTGCATCCCAGACAGCCCTCTGTGAACCCCTGGTGCTCTGCAGGAACCCATTCCTAGGCACTTTCCCTTCCGGCTCCTTGCTCTCCACCCTTACTGGCCTCTCCCACCCTTCCCCTCACCTTCCTCCTCCTCCCACATTTCCCCTGCCCTTCTTCACGAGGGCTGGCGCAGAGGGCCGTGGGGATGCAAAGGCGCATGGGACCAAGACCAGGAAAGAGCAGCAAGGGGCAGGAACTGGCTTTACAACTTGATAACAGCTCACGAAAGGCAGCTCATTGCCACATGGCATCAAGAGCAATGCCGCTGCTTTAGGGCTGAGCGAACGGTGTGCCCAGGGTCGGGCAGCAGCACGGGGCAGCCGGGGAGCCCCGTGGGTCTGTCCGGGGTCTAGTGCTGCCCTGCTGCTGTGTGAGCACGGGCCGCTGCTCCACTCCCTCCTCCGTAAAATGGCAGTGGAGGCAGAGGAGCCTCACAGGCCGCTGTGAGGACCGCCGCGCTCAGAGCTGTAAGGGCTCCTGCACTCCGGACTGTGCACTCAAGAAATGGCGGCGGTTGGGTCCTCCGTCCCGGCATGTGGCTAAAGGACAAGTCGTGGGACGTGGATGCTCTACCCCCAGGAGGCAAGAGCCAGGCCCTCCTGACCAGTCCTTGGTCCTCAGACTTCCTCTCCAGTCAGCCCTGCACTGCACCCCCTGATCTGGGCAGGAGTCGGGGCTGCCGAGACAAAGGCGTCTGGAGGCGGCTCCTGTAGCTCGGCCAGGAGCCTGGGGCTGGGGGCTGCCTGCCCACCCTCCGGCCGGCCGCCCTGTCCGCCGCACCTCGGGACCCTGAGGGCCTCATCTTGTGCTCGTACCTCGGGCCCACGGCTCCAGCAGCACTGAGCCTCGGCCTGCCGCAACATCACCACCTCTACCTTCGCCACTGCCTGCAGGGCCTTAACTTGCCAAACCAAGGCCAAAACCATGAGCTGCTTCTGAGAGACCCTCCAAGCTGGGCAGGTATGAAGCGCCTCTCTCCAACCATCAGCTAAGAGTTGAAAGCAGCAGGTCCTCGGGGCCCCGCCAGGTGACTTTGCTGTGGATGCCTGCCCCGCCCACTCCCGCATCCCACCCTCACTGGCCACTCGCTTAGGTTGGTCCTTCCCACCCTCCCCTTCCTTCTCCAGCCACGCAGTCCACAGCCCCAGGGCAGCCGTGGCCTCCGTGAGCCTGCACGGGAGCCTCAGAATGGACTGGCCTTGACTTCCTGGCCCCGAGACCCGTTGAACCAGTTTTCCAGTTTTTTTCTTTCTCTTTCTCTCGTATTTTCTGCTGTGTTTTTATCTTCCTCTGTTTTAACCTGTTTTGCTGCGTTTCATCTTGGGGTTCTTCTGGCCCCTCTCCTAAGAAACCAGCCTGACAAGCAGCTCCCCTAGAGCCGCCCCCAGCCCAGCCACAGTCCCCCCAACCAGCCCAGTCCCCCAACCACACGAAGGCCACAGCAAGATCACCCCCAGACGCTGTCCCCCTGGTGTCTGCTTCCAACTCTGGATTAATTCGAGGACCCCTTAGTCCTCGGTTAATGTTTCCCAACTGAGTGCGTGCCCTCCCCACCCCTGCTGGTAAAACCGAATGATACCCCAGTAGAGACATCTGCATGGCCCGCAGTTCCATGTAGAACACGTTGGATGGTGGTGCCGCCCCTGTCCCTGCGTGCATGGTGCATGTCCTCTCCGGGAGCTGGAGTCACTGTGACCTTGCTGCCCCATCCTGGGTCAGCCCTCCGGCGGGGAGCAGCCCCCCACCCTGCCTGTGCGTGGAATGAAGCAGGGCCCAGGTCCTGTTTGTCCTGTGGGTCCTCCCATCTCTGTGCCTTGGTGGTGCATTCATCCGCATTGGCGGACCTTTCCTCTGCTTGTTCCGCTGTGTCAGTGGCTGCGGTGGGTCAGGGCTGGGGCACTGCCAGCCCTGACTTACCTCTCTGCTCTGTTGCAGAACCGAATGCATGAATCCCTGAAGCTTTTCGACAGCATCTGCAACAACAAATGGTTCACAGACACATCCATCATCCTGTTTCTTAACAAGAAGGACATCTTTGAGGAGAAGATCAAGAAGTCCCCACTGACCATCTGCTTTCCTGAATACACAGGTGGGGACACCCCACCCTGCACCCCCGTAGAGACGGCCCCCTGCTGGCCACACAAATTCCCGAGGGAGCAGGGCCCTTTTCCAAGCTCAGTCCACCTTTACTATGCTTTGCAGACGTACCAGATTCCACCAGGGAGAATCCAGCACAAACCAAACATGGGCCAGGAAAGTGCTGTAGGGAGGCAGGCCACTTCCAATCAGAAGAAGTAGGGATGGAGTCCCGGCTCTGCCACTTACGAGCTGTATGGTCTCAGCAACCTTGTGGGGCCTCAGCTTGGTCACCTGTAGAAAGAGATGGTCAGTAAGGTGGCAACAGCAGGGTGATGAGGGGGTTAGGACAGGGGCTTCGAGTCAGGTAGCCCGAGTCGTGCACCAGCTCTGCCATTCACAGCAGCTGCATGATCTCTCCGAGCTTCCGTTTCTGTATCTGTGAGATGGAGATGATCACTGGTGTTATCCAACCCTTTGTGCAAGTCTGGAGGACAAGGGGAGCTATGAACCTGGGGAACTTAGCATGCAGCAGGCATATAGTAAGTGTCCCCTAAGCCTTTGCAATGCTGGTATAATTGTGATTTTTATCTAACAAGTATCATAACAACACCTCCCACATGGGCAGTTACAAGATTCAAGTGGCCCATTGGGGGTGACAGAGCTTCACAAGCAATAGAAACCTGGCCTCCCTGCAGAGGAGCTCAGGGTGACAGCTCTGTGAATGTTGTCGTGGTTTCCCTAACTGGGATGGGTGGGCAGCAGCGAGGCGGCCTGACCAGGGCCCCTGGCAGAGAGGCAAGGAGGAATGGGCATTCCCAGCCTGGAAAGCACAAGGGCAGGGGCAGAGCCCCAACAAGGTGGGCCTGCTGGGCAGCCCCCAGGCTGAACCCCACTTCCCTGAGGGTGGACATAGGGGCCAAGGCTTGGGACCAGGCAAGCAGCACAACTCACTGTCTCCCTGTTTCTCAAGAGCAGGCTGACTACTCCCCAGGGCAGGCCCCCAGCAGCATGCGGCCAGAGGTGGGAGAGGCCCAGCATCCCTCACACCTGCCAGTCAGCCTCCTCTCAGCCACAAGCTGGAGGTCTGTGGATCTTGCCCTAGGTGATAGGCTGTGGTCTGTGGGGCAGCAGAAGCAGGCAGAATGGGTCAGTTGCCAAGGCTGCTTTGGAGCAGAGGAGTCTGAGTGATTACCTGTAGGCCCTCGGACACCCTCCCTTACCTCCACACCAGATTGGGGTCTGGCAGACCCGCAAGGCCAGGCCCGGTAGCCAGTGGCCATGTGCCTGAGGGGCTGGGAACCCCGTCCAGGTATGCCACTGCCAGGCTTCCAGTCTGCACAGCAGCCCCCCAGCTGCCGCTGTGACTCCAAATCCAACCGCCCCATCCCCTCCCCTGGCTACCCTTCCCCACCTGCCCTGCGTCTTCCCTCAGGGGTCATGGCAGCCCTGCTGGGGCCCAGGCCTGGCTTCTTGGAGCCTGAGGAAGCCTTGGTGCCAGAGATCTCTTCTGCTCCTTCCCAAACAGCAGCTGCTCTCCTGGAACCCCCTGTCCCTGGGCTCACCTGGGAGCAGAGCAGCATGGCACAGCCCGAGGAAGGCTGCATGTCTGCAAGCCGGACAGTTCTGAGGCCCCGACAGTGCGTGTGAGGGCAGGGGCTGGGGCAGTGAGGAGGAGAAAGGATGCCAAGGCGGCTCACAGGTGCCTCACAGTTCCTACCCACTTTGCCCAGCAAAGGCCCAGGGAGGTGACGTCCTGGACTGCTCTGGGGAGTCACAGACAGGAAGGACCTAGCCGCAGGGTGTGCATCGGCCAGGGCCCCTGCCCAAAGGGTGAGTCAGCCTTCTTTGAGGAGGACCCACAGTAAGAAAGAAGGTTTGCATCAAGCGTCAGTAGGCGTGTATAAAAGGGAAATGGAGGAGCTTCAAGAACCAGTACTCCCCCTTATATAGGTGAGGCAGAGCGAGGTTTAATATTTTGTTTCATGCTTTTAAACTGGATGTGGATCGCTGACTTCATTTCATGACCTCCTATTGATGTAGCTGAGCCGTCGAGTCCCCCCATGCCCTCAGGGCCGTCACTGAGGTGCCCTAGGCCGGATTGGACATGCTGGTGGGTGCCTGGCCTCACCAGCTCCCCTCCTGGTCTCTTCCACAGGCCCCAGTGCCTTCACGGAAGCCGTGGCTTACATCCAGGCCCAGTACGAGAGCAAGAACAAGTCAGCCCACAAGGAAATCTACACCCATGTCACCTGTGCCACCGACACCAACAACATCCAATTTGTCTTTGACGCCGTGACGGACGTCATCATCGCCAAAAACCTGCGGGGCTGTGGCCTCTACTGAGCCTGGCCTCACCGCCCAGCTGCCACCACCCTGCCGGCCAGCTGCCCCCTCCCTGCCCTGGAACCACCCTGGGCCTGTGACACGGCAGCGCCAGTGGCTGGCACCCGGGGCTGGGGCAGACCCCTCCACCAGCCGCCACAGCCCCAGCCAGCAGGGCACGTGGTAACGTGAGAGCCGGGCGGGGCGCCAAGTGCGTGCACCGCTGGCCTGCTTCATCTCTGAGCGTTTCATTAGGGGCAGAAGGGTGAGGGGATCGAGGCCGCCGTTCAGCCCAGAAGGGGCACGCCCTACACTTGGTGACTCATAGTCGAAGTCCCAGGGTCTCCTCCTGTCATGTGGGGCTGCGTCGGTGGTGGCGTGGGCCCTGGCGGCCCTGGGGCAGCATGCTGGCGGTGGTGGGGGCAGTGAGAGCTACTGCTTAGCTTTTCTTGGGGTCTCCATCACCAAAAGCCAGGTGGGACCAGGCCACCTGCCTGTGGGTCCCAGGGGAGTGCCTCCCTCCTCCCTCCCCTTGGATCCCAGCCCCCTGGTGCGAGCCTTTCTGTCTCTGGACCAGCCTTCCTTTCACACCACACCTTTGGGACCCCCTGGTCCCCTCCTAGGCAGCCCACATCCCTGACTCCTCATAGGTCTGTAAATGCTTCTGAGACTGACTGAATGTGAAGGCATGTAGTAGATGGTAGGAGGGGTTGAGTCCTGCGCCTGGACAGAGGCCATAGAAGAGGTGGGAGGTGGCAGCGGGGAGGGGAGGCCGAGGGTCAGTAGCTCCCGTGTTGACTGGGATGCAGGCCTCACATCCAGTCCTTGCAGCCCCAGGGGTGGCCCATCTACCCTCTCCTGTCACCCAGGTCTCAGGCAGGTGCTCAGAGTGTAAGAAACGGCTTTTCCTTCTTGAACTCACAGTGACTCCAGCTCAGACCAGCAGGGCCAGGCAGGGGCATTTGGGCTCTGTAGCTGGGGGTCCAGGGGAGGTGTGGGCGACGCCCTGCCACCCCTGCAGCCACTGCTCTGGCTTCCATTTTAGAGAAGAAACCCACAAGTTCCTCTGCAGCCGTTGGTGTCCTGCCAGCCTCCAGGGACAGAGGAGGGGCGATGGGTGCAGCCACCTCCCTGGAGTGCATGCTACAAGCCCAGGCTGGTTCAGGCACACACCCCGCCCCCTCCTCTGGAGAGAGAACCCTAGGACCCCATGGAGGGCTTTGCCCCCCGGATGCCTGAGCAGAAAGGGATGGGGTGACTTCAGCTGGGGACTCAGTCCCTGGCTGGCCTTGAGCATTCAACATGCCTCCCTCTCCTGGGAGCCTTCAGGGGGCTGATGCCACCAACCAGCCCCCAGGCAGGCCCTGTGTGCTCTATGGCATGCTCTGCCTAGAGCCAGATGTGCCCGTGGGAGGGGAGAGGGCTGCCCCTTGAGACACCTCTGCCTCTCTCCTCAAGCCCTCCGCTCTGCCAACCGCCACTCTGGGCTCTGCCAGGTCCCAGGGCTGGGCAGAACCCCTGGACCCCTAGTACAGCACCTTTGGGCTATCCCAGAGCCAGGAAGAGCCCCATGCCAACATCTCTGGACTACTTGGTTCCAATAGGCACAGAGTTCTGGACGGTGCACAGGAGAGCCAGGGCGACCTGCCTAGTGCCAAATGCCTGCAGGGATGGGTGCCACTGGGGTGAGCCCCTCCCTGGTCTGCCTCTCTCGCTGCTGCCCCTGGCTGCGGGAGCCACCCTGCCATCCCAAGCCCACTTTGGTTTTGGTCACCTTATTATATGCCAGACCTTGTACCAGGTGCTGGGTGGTGGCAGAGGACAGGCCCCAGAGTCAGCAGTCTCAATATCCTGCCCTGAGCAGCTAGGGCCAGTTAAGCCATTTTGCCCAACACTGAAGACTGACAGTTATTTCCAGCATCACCACCCTCTGCTCTGACGGCAGACTCAGAGCGAGGACGCTGGCCAAGCCCCACCTCTAAGGCCATCACCCTAGAAGAGGGAGTCCCTGGCCCTGCCGGCTCAGGGCTCCCCATCACCGGCTGCCTCCTCTAACCCCAGGGGCCAGAGCAGGAGGCGGGAGTCCTGACCCGGGCCCCGCCCGCCCCGCCTGTAGCCGCAGGAGCCAGAGGAGCGGCGCGCTGGGTCCTGGGCCTTCTTTCCCCGCCTCAGCTGCTTGTCCTCACCTTGCTCTGTTTCTCATGCGGCTCCTGCTCTCCCAGCCCTGGCTGCCCCGTGTGAGCCCTCACGGAGAAGGCATCCAGGACGGAAGCCCCTCCCCGCCACCACGTCTCCCATCCGTGTCGTCACTGGCGACTCCACCATGGGGAGAAGGGGCTGACGGTGACAGTGAGTTTGGCTCCGTCGCGGGTATGAGTGTCAGGGGAAGATGTGAGTGACCAGACATGCGCGGGTCTCTTACCCATGATGGCCCCGTGTGTGCCCCCAAATGGGCCATGCTTAAATGGCTCTAATTTAGCAGACCAAAGGGAAACAAACTTCTGGAGTGGGGAGTAGTTGCCAGACCCATAAGCTGTGCCTGCCATCCAGATGCTGTGGACAATTCTGTGCCCTGAACCAACTGCCTTCATGAGAGCCAGTCTTGGCCTTCCCATCAGGGACTGATAAAGGTCCCCAAGGCTCTTGCCTGCCTGGAGGGGCCAGTGCCTGAGGCCCAGGGTGGGGCTCCCTCGAGCCTGTGGCCTGGGAGGGTGTGGGCTTTGCCCCAGCCCTGAAGAGAGAGCACAGCTCTGGGCCTCTACCATCCTGGGTTCCAGATGTCAGATCTGATATTCTGCGAGTTCTTCCTCTCCAGCCTGCCCCTCTCTGACCCCTCCCTGCTTCTCTTGGCCTGCCCGAGGGTAGTCTTCAACCCCATTGGCAAATAACTCCCCCACAATCGCGGCCTCAGTCTCTTTCCTCCAGACCAGCTAGTGGCCTGCCCAGTGCTCTTCTCGAGAAGTCTGGTGCATGAAGCCTCCTCTGGCTGCATCTGCTCTCCCCAGAGCCTTCTGGAAGCCTCCAGGCACCACGGGCAGTGCCAAGAACTGAGGCCTGAGGTTCTGGCTCCGCGGCCACCAGAGTTTCCATTTGGGGCGCCAAAGGCAGGCACCGCAGATAGTTCGCCTTGTCAGCCTGCAAGCCCACAGAGTGGCCCAGGGCCGGGCGCAGGGCTGGTGGATGAGCTGCTGCCCAGCGCTGGTGCCCAGGCTTCCCCCTCCCCGGCCCCAGCGAGCCAAGTCCTGGACCTCCCTGCCCAGAGAGCACAGTGCGGGCTTCCCCTGGGGGCTCCGGGGCTCCAGCCAGACCCCACCCCAAGGCCCCTGTCAAGGAAGGGTAGGTTCCAACAGAGGCAAAAAGGATGCCCCCCGCCATCCAAAGCCCTGGGCCCTCTGGGTCAGAGGGGGGTTCCCTCTGAGAGGGAAGCCTTCATCCCCAGGCCCAGTGCATCAAGACCACCCATGTGGACCCACACCCCTTTCTCTGAAGGGCCGATGGCTCTGTCGCCCCACTGCTCCCACGGCCACTCGCTCCCCACCTCTCTCCCCCCCGCCCACCCTCCTGCTGCCTCCCTGAGCAGTCAGGCCCTCACCTCCTCATCTTTTCCACCCCTCATTTTTCTGCCCCATCTCCTGGCTCAGCCCCCACTGTGCATGTCCTCTGCCCCCCATGCCACCTCCCCGCTCAGTCTGCTCCCCTCCCCTGTCCCAGGCAGAGTGGGCTCTGTGCCCTCCGCCTCCTTAGCTAACCTCCCTTAGGTCCAGTGGTCCCACTTCCCAACCCCACCACCACCTCCCACCCTATATTAACTGTAATTTTGTAAGAAGAGTGACTTGGTTTAATAAATCTCTAGTTATTGTAATAATTTATTGGCTGCAGTAATGTATTTATTAGTCACCTACCGTTAATAAAAAGTGCCAGCTTTTCCTAGTGCCAGTGTTCTTGTGTTGTGTCAGTGCCAGGGGAGCTTCTGCCAGGTACACCCACATGATGTGTGTCCTTGTGTCTTGCTCCAGTTCAGTCATGGGGCCACGTGGCAGTGGGGACATGCTCTGCTGGGGCAGAAGGATTCCGGGCGCTGGCCCCCTGCCCACCTCCCAGGGTTGTCACAGACTTTCCCAGGCTGAGCCCACATTCCCGTTCTAGCATGCTTGGTGCCGGCCCACCTGCAGCTGCCCTGGTTAATGCAGCAGCCTGGAGCCAGAGCTTCCGTGCGGCTCTGGGCTCCACCTGCAGCCAGGGCCCAGTGGAGGGCTGGGGGCGCCAGGGAGGTGACGGGCAGGAGCAAGCAGCTATTGCCTGGCTGTGACCCGACTCCATTCTCTTTTCCCAAATGGTGATATCTCCATTGGAAAGCACTCAGATGTCTGTTTTCTCTGGGGGAGCTTGTAAGGAAAGGCTGTGCTCTTGGGTCCTTGGTGGTGAGCTTTAGTCGGTCTGCAGAAGGATGGCGGTTAGGCCTGTGGGCGTGGAGAGAGTCTCAGTGCCGGCGCCTCCCCTTCCCCCTGCCCTCCCTACAACTCCAGGATCAGCCCTCTTTCAAGTTCATTCCAAAGCCTTTCTCAGAAACCAGATCTGTGCTGTGCACCCTCTGGGGATCACAGACCTTTTAACATGGATACATTGTCTCCCCAGCTAGACTGTGAGCTCTCAGAGAGCAGGACCTGTGCTGGTCATTCATCTGCCCCACAGCAGCCCAGCAAAGGGCTTTGCACACAAATGCAGCTGGCATTGGTGGGGTGTGTGCATGTGCTCTGCAGACCTGGGGCAAGCAAGGCCATGGCTGAGCCTAAGCAGAGTGGGACTGTGGAGCCCGGGCTGCTGGCCTGGATTTCTCCTCCAAACCTAAGCTTGGTGGCCTGTCGAGGAAGAGATCTTGCACCCAGCCCACAGGCCAAATGCACACAGTCCTCGCTCTCAAGCTCAGGTCACCCTGGGGGTGCCTCCCGGTCCTCAGAGTATCCTGGCCATGTGTCCCCAGTGCATCCGGCAGTGTGTAGACCAAAGCAATGCTCGGGACAGTCGTGTGCTGGCAGTGAGGGCTTGCCCCCAGCTCTGGGCTTCCAGCTCTTGGTTGAGCAATTATGGGACGAGGTGGCTCTGTGTGGTGGGAAGCCATTTCCTATGGACTCGTGGGGTCTCAGAGCATCTGCAGTCTGCCTTCATCAGTGGCACAGTGAGCCTGGGTGCTCACAAGCCTGGTTCATCTGGCCTCCTAGGAGACCTCCACCCATCCTTCCTGACCAGGCTCCACGGAGACAGCTTGGGGCTGCCTGAGTGGGATTGTACAAATGACCGACAGACTTTGGGGAAACGGAATTAAATGTATTGGTTAAGGCTGGGAGATAATAAGACCAGGAGCATTCACTGAATTTGTGTAGGAGAGTAAGAGGCGCCATGTCTGCAAACCCTGGAAGGAGTGGCAAAACCATGCCAGTTGTCAGCAGGCTCCCAAAGGGCATCCGCGAACTCAGTCCCCTCCACCGACTGGCCTCAGCCATGAGAACAAGGGTTTGGCGCTGGTGCTCGTGCAGGTCACTGGTGTAGTGACACAGTCATGAAAGACATGACCTCAGACTCGTGGAGCTAGTCATGACCCTGTACTTATTGCCCTGAAGGTTACAGACTCCCTGACTGACTGGGCCCAACCCCGAGCTGAGTGCAGGGCTCCACTCTGCCCGGTCCCGGCGATGTCCCCTAAGGGTTGATGTGGCTACGTGACCCGAGGCAGGCAAAGTGCTGGGTGTGGTGCTGGCAGAGCGGGGCTCAGGGATGGGTGGTCACTACATCGTCTCCCTCAGCCCCGTCTGCTCAGAGGCAGAGCCGTGGCCTGCACTGCAGTTTACTCGGCGCCTCCTGCTTGCTCACCCCTGGGAATGAGCTCACGTCCCAGCGAATAACGCCCAGTGATGTCCACACCCCCTCTGCTCTTTCCTATGATTTGTTTCAACCTTCTTACTTCTGAAGGAGGGTGTAGCCTGGAGTTACTTCTGGGCCTGAGCTGCAGCCCCTTGGAGCTGTGTGTGTTGTTCCTAGGGCCAGGACAGGGTTCTTGGGGAAATGAGTGGCTGTCCCTTCCCCAAGGGTGTACAGTTCATGGAGGAGCCCCCTTCCCATATGGAAATGGGTTGGTTCACAGAGAGACATGCAGCCCTACATTGCCAAGAAACATTACCTAAGTTCATGGGCTTGACATCCCACGGTAGAGTTAAGTCAGTCTTGTCCAGGGCAAAAGGCTGTCCCCCTTGAATTTTGCTTTATTAGGAATGTCCCCCACATTCACTCATTTGCTAAGTGGACTTTTGTGTGTGAGGCAGTACTTCACATCTACGTTGCTTAAAACTCCCTGCAGGGTCAAACTTGGCTGAGTGTGAACCAGCCAGAGGCAGTGTGGCCAGTCCCCTAGGCCGGAGGCAGCCTGGCCCGAGCATCTCCTCCAGGGATGCAGGCAGGAGCCCGATGTGTCTTCCCCTCCAACCCCAGGAGGAGCCTAGAGTCCCTCACCTCTTCCAGAGGCCACGGATGGGGCCCAAGAGGAAAAGCCTGGACAGGAAGGGCCAGTGTCCGGCTCCCAGGCTTCAGCCCCCTAACGCCATGCTGGGAGTGCTTCCTGTGGCTGGGGACTCCGCAGCAGGGAGGACCCAGGTCACCCTGCTGTCAGCCTCACCCAGGGAGCCGTGGTGGTTTCCCAGGCCAGCCTCTGCCGTCAGCCCCAAGACAGTGGGTAGAGACTGCCCAGAATGGATGCGGTGACTGCGTGGCAGGTGGCAGTTCTGTCTCTCAGCCTTCGGAGGAGCCCTGGGAGCATGGGAGCCCGTCCCAAGATGCTGAGTGGCCCAGCTCCTCTCTCTCCAACCTAACTCTCTTCTTCTCTTTCCCTGTCTCCATGTCTCTCTCTCTCGCTGTCTGTCTTGCTTTCTTCTTCCCCGCTTGGGGCTGTAGAACCGCATGCACGAGTCTCTCATGCTCTTCGACTCCATCTGTAACAACAAGTTCTTCATCGACACCTCCATCATCCTCTTCCTCAACAAGAAAGATCTCTTTGGTGAGAAGATCAAGAAGTCCCCTCTGACCATCTGCTTTCCTGAATACGCAGGTGGGTGTCATGGTGGCCCTGGGCAGGAGGATGCCCACCCCTGCCAGGGCCCTGCCTCTGGCAGGGGCCAGGGCCCAGTGCCTGGCAGCAGCCGGCTGATGACAGACGTCACTGCAGGCATGGGGCTGGGATGTGTGGGAGAAGTGCTAGGGCGTGACCAGGTCGGCCACTGTGCAGACAGCGCCCTGGGTGTCATGGGAAACGGGCTCTCCTGACCCATGTGCTGTGGACCAGGTGACTCAGGAGCGACATGGCAGGGATCAGAAGGCCTGACGGGACCGCAGGTTCCACCTGCCCCTTCCCTCCTGGACACCTAGAAAAGCACTCCTGCCTTCCCCGCTTCTCACCAGTGGCCACCACGGATCCCTGCCCTGGATAGCTGCTGGGCCACAGAGCACCTTGACATGAATTAGAAAGGGTGGACACATGGCCTGGGAGTGGGGCCTGGGCTACTTTTCAGCCCCTGCCCACGTTCTCTGCTACCTGCTCTGGTGCTCCGTGGCAGCTGTTCCGCCTGTGCGCAGCCAGATCCTCCTCCGTTCCCACCGCTGCCCTCCCCTCCCCCACCCGCCCCGGCGCCCTCCCCTCTCTCCATCCCTGGTCTTTCGCCACATCAGACCACTCCTACTCTGCCAGCCTCCTGCATGCCTGCCTCTCTTCCACCTTCTCCAGGGATCCTTCCCACCCGACTCCCGGGGGTGTGTCACAGACCCCCTCAACAGAGCTCTTCCTGAATGGGCGGATGAGATGGGAGGCTGTGTCTGGCAGCTGGGGGAGGGTGGCTGTGGCAGGAGGCCGGCTCTGGGCTGCCGCTGAAGGCCAGAGCGGTGCTGGTGGGACGCCACAGCCCAGCCTTTGCCCTTCTGGGACAGGGAAGCTTCTAGAGGCCCCTGGGATGGCAGTGGAGGAGGCTATGTCACAGGTGGGCTCAGCCAGGATCCCACGCACTGACAGTCCCAGAGAGAGAGCACAGGCTTGGCTCCCAGGGCTACACGGGTCCCCAAACCCAGCCAGATTTCAGGAGGATGGGTGCTGGCCCCTCCACTCTTCTCTGCTACTGTGAGCCTAGGGCCTAGGACAGGGAGGGCCTTTCGCCTTATTGTGAGAAAAACCTGTCTCCTCACCAAAATGCTGAGGCTGCCTGTAACTGCAAGGCTCCTACCCATTTCCGGGGTGCGTGGAGAGGGCAGAGGGTGCAGGCTCTCAGGTCCGACAGACGTCAGACAGTCTCCAGTAGACAGGTGGGCTGAAGCGGCCTCAGGCCGGACCAGCTGCAGCTTTGTGCAACTTCATCCCCTGAGCCTCATTTTCCTCTGCATAGCATGGCTGTGGGGAGAACAGAGCCTGGGGCCAGGTCCACACACCAGTGACTATTGCCCGAGAAGGGAAACGAAGGAAGCGGGAACTGGCCATGGAGGAGATGGCTCCTGGAGGGCGGAATGAGGCCAGGAGGGCACAAGACAGGCCTGAAAGGTCCAGCCCACAGCTGCTCCGGGCAGAACTGGGATGCAGCGCCCCCTCTTGGCAGCCCCTGCTGACCTCAAGATGAAGCCCCCCGGGACCAGTTCAGGTCTTCAGGAAGTTGTGGTGACCAGCGGGACTCAGCAGCCACAAACTCCAGCAGACCCGCCCAGGGGCAGGCACAGCCCCAGGGACCTTGTCCCCAGGGGCCTGACCCACTGGAGCCCAGTTTGGGATGTGACCTCCCGAGGGGCCAGTCTCACCGCTGTGTGGTGTGGAACACTGGACGCCCCCTGAGAAAGTCGGTCTGAATTTGGGAAATGTGTGTTTCCCAGGGTCTCCAGAGAGATCAGCTTTGAGTTCAAACAACAACACGATGGATGACAAATGGTCAGCAGTGCAGTGTCCCCATGAGGTGCCAAGGCTTAAGGGTCACAAAACAAGCTACAGGGGAGACCAGCTTGGCAGAGAAGGCCTGAGCCAGGCACCCCCCCACCGGGATGGGCACCCTTGTGGGCACTCCCAGGCACATGTCTCCCTCCTCGGTGCCCTGTCTTGGCCCTCTCTGGACAGGAAGCTCCTTGATGGGGTCCACTCTGGGGTTATGTCCAGTCTGTGAGCGGCCACTAACCTGATGGCTTCACTAGACTCACCACTAGTGGCTTGGGGCCCAGGCAGAGCGGGCTTTAAGAGGATCCTCCGCCCTGTGGACCTCAGCCCTTTGCCCCAGGGCTGTGCCCACCCCTACCACTGGCTCCTCACATTTGCTGATCTGGCTGCGGAACCTTGCCAGCACCGAAGCCCCAGTTGGCCTCTGTGGCTCGCACCTTCCAGTTAGAGAATGTGGCAGGGGCTGGTGGGAGGGGCAGAGGTCCCACAGCCTCAAAGAAGACTGTCACACTGGCCAGATCCTAGTGGCACTGGGGAAAATGGGGCATCTTCTTTTGATGGGCTTTTAGGCAATTCTGTGTTGGCCTATATTTCACGGTAATTGCAAGATATCTACCAGGCAGAGCCATGGGGTTTGGATTGCAGCTGGTTGGAAAACCCTTTCCAGCACCACAGGTATCCCCACCAGGCCCCAGCCACAGTCAAGGGGACGGCCAAGGGATGGTGGGAGCAGTGGCGCCCCAGTTGGTATTGCACATGTCCCTGAAACTTCCCACCCAGGAGACACCAACGCCCCCACATCCTGGCCACTCACCCATGAACTGGGACCGCTTAGAGACACTCCCAGCCCTGCCCAGCAGCTTCCTGTCAGAGGAAGCCCTCAAGAAGGGAGCACAGGTCCAGCTGGACACCCAGCACACCAGGCAGCGGGGGTCCTGGGCTGCCAACATGCCTGCGCGCTTCTATCACCCTTCGTTGTCTTGGTCTAGCAGAAGCAGCAGGACAGGTTTAGACCACGGGTGAGTGCTGCCAATGGCAGGCGGCCCAGTTCCTCTAGAAAGCAAAGGGGACAACCAGTGGCGACTGTCCTCCCAAGGACAAATAGGTAGATCCAACATGAAAACAGAGTAAAAGACCTTGAAAAGTCACAGGCCAGGCGAATGCTAAGCAGTGTGTGGTTTTTCATGTAAAAGGTGTCTACACCCGGGAGACGAGCGCCCAGCTGTAGTCTCTCTGTTCCCATTGCACCCCATCCCGCTTCTTGGAAATTGCACCGCCTGCGTCTCTGCTTGGTGTTTGCACCCCAACCGCACCCAGCCCAGCCCAGCTCTCACCAGGGCCTCTCCTCTGTCCTCTGTCTCGTTACAGGCCCCAACACCTATGAAGATGCAGCCGCCTACATCCAAGCACAATTTGAAAGCAAAAACCGCTCACCCAACAAAGAAATTTATTGTCACATGACTTGTGCCACAGACACGAATAATATCCAGGTGGTATTCGACGCCGTCACCGACATCATCATTGCCAACAACCTCCGGGGCTGCGGCTTGTACTGACCTCTTGTCCTGTATAGCAACCTATTTGGTAATGATTCCAGCACTCACAGAAGAGCTTGCACACACACACACACACACACAAACACACACACCACTGACAAATGCAAGTTGGTAAATAAACTTCAAAAAGGCGTAACAAAACCTTATATATATATACAAATATATATTAAAAAATTCTTTTTAGTTTGTACTAGAAAGAGCTCCGGACAGAACTGACCACCATCCCATAGGTCAAGGTTTTTCTGGGACAGCATGTGAGCATGCACTTGTGTGTGTGCACACACACACGCCATGATGGGGTCCTGATTTGGCAGTCCATCCTTTAAGACCAGCCACATGACTTCACTCTGGGACCCATTTCTGTGAGCAGGGAGGGCAAAGAAAGACCTGGCATCGGTCCAGCCTGTTTGTCTGCTTCGACCTACTGAGGCTGTGTGCCCTCAGTTCTGTCCTGCTCTTGTTTGAATCACAAAACCCTTTGCAAAAATGGCCACACCCTTAACATCTCACTACCCTAACCCAACGACAACAGAAACATTAAGGACGCTTCTCTTGGGTGGTGGCGGTCGTTAATCTCAAGAATTTAGAAGAATCGTTGCTCCGACCAATCCACTGTCTCTTGAGTTTTTTTATTCATGTTAACGAGGCAGGAGTCAGACCAAAGGGAGATTTGCTTTCTGAAAGCAGCTGCAGGAGGGGACACGCACACTGTGACGCAAATTCACCCGCAGAGTTGAAGCCAGCCCCCTCCAGGAGGGCACACAGGGGGCAGGGGAGAGATGTGAAGGGGAGGGCTGGATTTGTAGACCTCACCAGGGTCAGGGGCCCGAGGGGTGAGGCCTCCCTCGCATCCTGGGATGCTGCCCGGCTTGCCCTGCCCCAGTGTTATTAAAAATGTTCTAGGGTTTTTTGGTTGGTTGGTTGGTTTTTAAAATCAAGGAAAATGGTCAGACTGGACCCCCTTATCTCTCTCTCTACAGACCGCTTCACGGACTCTTTGCTGTTGACGTTGATCTCCTGGTAGCATGACCTTTTGGCCTTTGTAAGACACACAGCCTTTCTGTACCAAGGCCCTGTCTAATCTACGAACCCCAGAGTGACTGACGGCTGTGTATTTCTGTAGGATGCTATAGAATTCGGTTTTAGTTGAGTCTTTACATTTAGAATTTGGAAGGAAAAAAAGAGCATTTCTCATGTGCTTTGGAGCTTAAAACAGGGAAAAGGAAAACTCACCATTTCATCCCTATTTCTTTTTCTTTCTTCTGGAAATAAACATACACATCTGCACCCACACCCTCCCCTCCCCACCCCACCCCGAGGCGGCCCCCAGCGCACCTGCAGAGGCCTGTCTGCACCGTGGGGCTCCTGTGGGTGCTGGATAGGAGCTGCACTTTCCAGAATGCCTTGGGGCTGCTTGGGGGCCCCCAAGCCCCCCACCCCAGCCCCAAACCACCACGACCGCGTGCTCACTCCAGGTCCATCTAGAAAAAGCACAGCTCTCACTGGCCAGTAGCTGCCAAAAAGAATACAATCAAATATATAAACAGCCCTGGGGAAAACAATTTTCCCTCCAACCCCCTTTCTATAGATACCCTTTTGAATATCTTTCTCGTTGTTTCCATTTTTGTTTTGACTTCTGTCTTGATGAGCACTATGTATCACATGCCCGATCAGCTTTCACCATCCGGGAATCGGGGCTGTGGTCTTCTCCCTCGCAATGTCCACTCCTCTGTCTCTCAGAGGGGTGCTCCCCGTGTGTGCGCCACTGTCCACCATCTCCTTTGTTTCAGTGACCTATGTCCGCTCTTGCTCATGTGGGGATGTTTGTGCTGCAGATAAAAAGAACAAAAAAAGTTTTTAAATACCACAAGATGGGGGAAAAACACAAAAAATCCAAAAAAAAAAAAAGATGGAATGTAGTGTTTACATGAAAGCCAGTTTTCATGACCACTGCTATGTCGTTTCTACTTTGACCTAGTATCCACCCAAACCCCAAACCTCTTCATGATTTCACTTTTAAGACTTAATATTTGCTGAAGAAGACCAGTCACAGCCATTTCAGATAACGAGGAGGCAAAAAGACAAAACACACAAAAAATTTAAAATATGGAAAAAAAGCCTTGAAAAAAAAAAGTAAAAAAGTAAAAAAAAAAAAAAGCCCACGGGTCTTTCTAAGCCTTTCTATTCCCAGTCGGTGAGGTTTCTGTGATGTCTTACACACTGCCAGTCTACTTCTCTAATGGAAAGTTCATGCGTAGCTCAATAAAGAAGAATGTTTGTCTGTATTCCTGAGTCTGTCGCCCTGGGGCTTCATTCTGCCAGGAAGGGGAAGGAGGGGTCCGACCGGGCCGCAGACCCTAGGAGGCTGGCGGGGAGTGCTGCAGGTGCAGCTGAGGACCTACCCGCCCCGGGCCTTCTGCACATGCCCCCTCGGCGCCGCCCCCACGGGGAGCCACCAGCTGGGCGCCGCCTACAGGAAACGAGGGCCGAGGACTGGGCCGCTCCTGCCTGCATTTGCCCTCTGCTCCTGCTTCCAGCTCTGCCTCACCCTCAGCTGGTTTTAGGGTAGGGTGGGATTGAGAATTGGGAAGGGGAAAATGCAGGGAGGACAGGTAATCCCAAATCTCTTGCTAAGACAAAATCCTGTTTCTTCTGCACCCAGTGGTTCCATCACAGTGGAAGAATGGGTGGTCACAAGAATGAGGCCAAATTGCCTGCGAGGGGTCACATCCACTCACTTGGACATCTTGGAAAGCCACCACTGCCACCTGGCTACCAGGAAGCCCCAGCAGGTCAAACACACAAGGCCAGCGGAGAAGGGCACAGCCAGGTTTGCAAACTCTGAAACTTGCTGCCCAGCTGTGACTACCTCTCTCCCAGGCTGCCAAGTTTTTGCTGTAATAACTAGCAGATTGGTTGAGCCTGGGCCCTGGAGGGAATACAGTCCACCCAAATCCTTGCATTGTGTCCATGGATTCCTTATTAGCTGACCAGTCCAGTGCCACATCAAGTGTAAGGGAGACTGAAGGGCCTCAAAGGGGTCCGGTTCGCACCAACAAATGGGAATTATCTGCCCGGAGCATCCTCTCCTTGGCAATCCCAGTGTTCTTCCGAATTTAGTGTGGGTGCAGGCAAGAGCTGATACTGCTGCAAAGACCACAGAGTAAGAGACTAGTTCCGGGCAGCTATAAAGAATGGATCTGAACCCCATGGGCCTCCTCAGCCAGGGCAAGCCTGTGGCCAACGAGGCCACACCTCTTCCAGGCCTCCTCTCACAGGGGCCCTTGCCCTAGCTTGTCTGCACAGGGAAGTCCACAGCCATCTGTTGATGGGAGAGTTAACTCCTGGCCACAATTTGACTGCAAGACACTGGTTTGGGGAGCAAACCACGATGCAGACAGGTTGAAAGACACCATGACTTCGTTTACATAAGGTACACCTGAATTTCTGTAAGATGGAGTCATGTTCTAACAGGGCTCTTTCCCAACCTTCAGTTTAGGTAAAACCAATAGGTTTGTCTTAAACTGAAAGTTAGGAAGTGTTTGCAGGGGAAAGGATGCAAGGAAAGGCCAATTCAGTTAAGTACAAGGAGCACGGGGGCAGGGCTTGCACATCACAGTTGCCCAGGCTCCACAGTGCCTCTACTGGGCAGTCAGGTTTGGACCCACTAGCCTAACCAAATGCAGGGGCCAGGAGGTGAGAGGTGGAGGCTCCCCAGTGACGGAAGGCCTTCAGGGCACACTGGCAAAAGTTATTTTGACAAGCTAGCTTACTGGCAAGGCTCTCGGATTCCTTTCCTGTAGTGGGCGAAGTCATATCCCAGAAGGGTCCCCTATGTCTGCTGGCTAAAGATAAAACAGCACACTGTTCACACAGCTCAAGTGGGAAATCAGGTCCTAGTGGCCACCTGCAAGCAAAATATTCACAGTGATCATGATTCTCTATGGCACAAAAAAGCCACAAAATTTTGGGAGAGAAAAACAAAGGTATATCCAAGATGTCAACAAAACAGGGCCAATAAGAAAACGGAGGGAGTTAACATAGATTACCTGCAAAAGAGCCCAGGGGGGGGCAAGGAAAACTCTACCATTCACCATAGCCAGGACCCTCTTGGTTGTTTACAAACCTGAGCGAGCAGCTGGGCCTCACTTCTGGGCTGCAAGGGCTAAGCATGAGGACAGGCGTCCTGGCCCTGGGGTCGGCCAGGTCAGCGAGCACGTGTGGGAGAGGGAACCTCCAGTGCACCAGGACATGGGGCTAGCCTCCTGCCTGCCCTTAGCAGCTGTCCCAGATGCCCCCAAGCAGTGACAAAAGCTGACAGTATAAAGCCCAGAATCCTTTACTGTCCACGTGCAAAATCTAAGGGCGAATTTAGAACTTCTCTTCTTGGGTCATTTTCAGCCATGTGAGGTATGGCTCTGCTTGATCACCGTCGTATTGCTCTATTCGTGTCTAAAGACCCTCTAAAATTGGCTCGTTATTTTTTTCCACACATCTGAAACTTAAGACCCCATGGAATTACTGTCACCTTTAAAATGTGCAACATGCAAAGTATAAGGATGGAAAAACCCTCCAACCAGAATGGCACACAGCATCAGAACGGGGCCTAACTGGCAGCTCCGGAACAAACTGACTTAGCTTCTGACCACACATAGCACACTAGAAGAGTTTGGCTTTTATTGTTATTACTGTTTTACAATAAAACAAACAAATAGCTATGCTCTCAGCAAAACAAATTTTTTTAAAAATCACAAATTTACTGACAGCATTTCAAGATAAGGCTTTTGAAAGATTTATTGAAATAAATTATCTCACCCTAAACATTTACTCATCACTCTTCAATTACTTTTCAACATCCTATGTGGAGAGCGGTTGGGACAGAAGGAGCAAGAGTACAGGACAGGGCTGATTATGTTTTTGTGCCTAGTCTCCATCTAAGGCCTGAATCGGGCCTGACTCTGAAAGAAACCTCGAAAAGTTTCCTAAATTCCAGGAACAAGTATCTCAGGAAGGTAGGGAGGTCTTAAGGCCTGCCACCTGGACCAGATACCCCCAGGCGTATGTGACTTAAGTGATTGAATTAATGTCTGATTGGATTAATCGTAGGCAATACTTAAGTGATTGAATTAAGGGCATGTGAATCTAATCTGTAGGCAATTCATGTGTATATAAGCCATGCCAGAATAAAGCTTCTTCGCATTCTGCACCAGACAGTTTGCCCTCCTGTCGTCTTGTATATACAGCCCGACGCCTCCACTCAGGAACTGTTCGACTCCTGCCGGCAGGCCCTGGCAATCCTAAAAACTTTATGTAAAATACATTTGCCAATAATTTTAGATAATACTGGATTCTTCCCAAAAGGACTACCATAAAACTATGCTTTCAAACATTAAAAAAAAAAAAAAAGGAATCCAACAGGACACAAAACTGAACTAGGTAAACCTATGATTGCGTCTCAATCCTTGAAGTTGAATGTGCGAAGAATCTGAGGAGGTTCGGGGCCCGGGTCTGCTCCAGGGCAGGTGGGCTCAACATCTTACCTTTCTCTGTGTGATTAGACCAACAGGAACACAGTTGTGAAAACGAACGGTTCCAGGGAAGACAGAGATCTTTTATTTCTTTAGTAAAGCCCTCCAAGTGTACTCTCCCATCTCGTAGGACCCAGGTGTTCTCAAGGACCAAACCCATGGTCATGGGCATTGCTTAATTTATTTGACCAAAGAATAAAAACCATAACCCAAAGCTCGCCACTTAGCCCCGCCAGTGCTGAACTTGCCCATGTCCAGGGAAGGCAATGAAGTGCAGAGAGGAGAGGACAGATGCAGGATGTACTTGGGAGATGTGGGAGCACCAGCATTAACGGAAACGAAGCCAGCTTTGGACTGGGGGCTCAGGAGTCCCGGATGTGCTGGGACACAGCGGCCCCTTCTCACACGCCATGGCCCTGGGCTTTCCCCTCCTCTGCCTGGGTAGCAAACCAGGAGTGTTTTTCCAAGATGCCCTGCTGGTCCAGAAGTCCAGGGGCCCACAGTTCTGGCCTCTGTAGCTCGACTGCCTCCTCAAGAAGAGCAGCGGCGTGGCAGAGGAAAGCACCCGACGGCGTGCACTGGGCTCATGCTGTCGTCTCCATGCCACTGGCTATGAACCCTCCCCCGCACCACCAACCACGATTCCCACCAGACTTGGGGCTAAAGACACCAGCATTTGCTGTGACTTATGCATAAGGCAGTCATCGAAGCTGCCTGCTTCAGGGTCTCTGGTTGCCCACTTCCTCTCCTCTTCCCCCACCCCTAAGAAGTCCAGTCAATGCCAGAAAAGAGCATGCCTAGAGTTAAAATGTGCAGTGTTTCTAAAGGGAAGAGACTGTCACATAGAAAGTATTACAAAAAAGGATTAAGTTTGTCAGCTGTCCAAACACTATTGAGACCACATGCTTTGTACAGCGGCAATGCAGTCAAGCCTGCCTCTTCAACCGGCAGGCAGAACCAGGCGCAGGCCTCTTCCAGCGGCGCACTGCTCAGGAGGCGGTGGCTGAGGGAGGCCAAGAGGCGCTAGGAGGTCTGCTGCTTCTGAAGTCTGCGCTCGGCGGCAGCAGCCAACATCCTTCGACGCAGTGTCACGGGGTCAGAGGTCACACCCTCCGAGGGGAGGCGGCTTTCTGAGGCTGAGTCATCTTCAGAACTTCTGTTCAAAAAACGCCTACAAGAAACAAAGGACTGGTATGACAGCTAAGGGAGACTCTGAACACACAGAGAAGCACAGAGGGTGTTTATTTTTAATTTTCCCATTTTCTGGGCACCTTCATGAAGTTGTCACTCAGCACTATCCCATGGAAGACACCTGGCCCTGAACAGAGGAGCAAGGGGTCCTGTGCCAGGGAGGAAGTGTGGCAGGTCAGCCCCTCCCTCCTCCATGCCCACCCCATGCACGTAGTCCCCACACTCGCAAGGCCAGTGCTGGGCAACAAACCCACCCGCTGAACAAGACACCGGCCCTGTCCCCAGGAGTCTGAATACAAAGCCCCTGAACAGCCACAGAACACTCCAGGCTCCGGTTGCGGCCACCCAGGAGCGTGGGGACACAGATGAGCAGTCTGCGCTCCCGGTGCTGGGCTGCAGGGCACAGTGACCAAGAGCAAGGGCTTGGGAGCTGGACACCAGGCCACAGTTAACCTCTCTAGGCCCCAATTTCTTCAGCTTTAAGTCTGTCAGATGGGTACAATTACAGTGCTCCCTCTTAGAGCTGTCAGGAACTTGAAGTAATACAAAGGGCGTAGCACACACCAGTACATAAGTGCTAACCATGTAAGTGTGGCTGCAGATGTCCACAGGGACGACCGACAGCAGCAGCCCACTGGAGGTGACCAGGCAGGGTCAGCGTCTGTTACCACATGCTCTGGTTTTTCAAGAAAGGTTTGAAATTTAAATTTTTAGGTGACATGTAATGGTTTTTCAGTGTTACTGTTTGTTTAAAAAGACATGTGGGCCTGACACAACAAAGGACCTCAAGCCTCTTGGGTTTGACTCGGGATTTGTACCCCTGAGGGCTGGGAATCCACTCACTTGCGAGCCTGCTGCAGGAGGTCATCCTTGCGCTGGACTAACATGCGCTGTCTCTCATCAGCAGACTTGGAGAAGCGGCTCCCCCGAGCCTCAAAGTCTTCCCCCTCGCTGGGCTCCACTTCTGCCTCACTGAAGTCCAAGGCTTCCTCCAGCTGAGGACTGAGGTCCAGAGGCATACGCTCAGTCTGCACACGGAGGAAGCAAGGGGCCGCTGTGAGCACAGGCACTCTCCTCGGCAGGTCCCCACCTGACCAGAGCACCCCAAAATGCTCTTCTAGCCCCCCATGGAGGCTTGCTGCCAGACAGGAAACCACAAGCACATGTGCGACAGCAGATATGGGCTCCTGGGTGGGGGGACCAGCTGCTGTGCTTGGCTTGCATCCCACTAGGTGCTGGCACCCAGGCTAGGTGGTCAATGTGCATGGGATAAGGGACTGATCACCAGTAGGAAAAACAGGGACATTTCCCCTTCTAGAAACTGTACTCTCGGAAAATAATTAACAAAGTTAACTGCTAGTTTACATTCTGGGAAGTTCCTGTTCAATTTTACTAACTGCCCTAATATTTAAACAAGTCTGATCACATTAACTGCACAAATTTGATGCCCTCACTTGACTCTGAAAGTAGAGTCAAACAGATAAAAAGGGCAAATTCTAAGGATCTTTTTTTAAACAGATAAAAGGTTGTGTGGTTTCTGTGTACACGATATTAGAAAGGAGTTTCTCAGTTCTGGCTGAAGCTCTGCAGGCCAAGACAGTGCCAGGTGCCCCCTATGCTTAGGTGGGTGCCCGACCTTCATGCTTATGTTACCACACACAGACCCAGGGTGGCCGGTGTCAGCCCAGTGCCCTTCTCTAGGCATCGACAGAGGGGAGGTACAAGAGGCTGAGAGGCTTATTTTTAAGAGTTCCTGGCCACCCACCCCTTCCCTGTCTTCAGCCGTGAGTGAGGGGGGACTTCTAGGGAACTTGTGGTCTGCTCCTATGCCCTAGAGTCTGGAGGACACGGGACTGGCTCAGCTTCCCTCTGCTCTCCTAGTGCTACCACTCAAGCCCAAGGTGGCAGGGCTGGCCAGCAAGCACACAACCCCTTTCCCCTCTGGGTCCTAGGGAGAATCCACAGGGCATGGGCTTTCACAGGCACAGCTGGTTTGTTCACCTGAAACATGGAGACACACTGGCAAACAGCCTTCTCTGATGCTCCTGCCACAAGCCTCACAGACAGGGGAGGCAGGGCTAGAGACCACGGCGGGTACCCCAATTCCCCTCCCTGATCCCACACCCTCTCCTCTCGTGTGCGGACCTCACCTGTGCAGAAGCTTCTCCCTCCTCCTGGTCACCATTTGGCCTTTCCACAGGACTGTTCAGCGCAGGTCTAATGCTATCTGACCGCTGAAAGAGAAACCATACCACAGACACTGCAGCGCTTCCCAGCACTAAAGGACAGGGAGAGCCCAGGGTGCAGAGGGAGCTACAGTCCCCAACACGGGCTGAGCTCTAACAAAGTCTGCAGCAGCCGAGAAAGGAAAATGTTGCAAAGACTAAAGACAAGACGAGGCACCTGAGGCCTAAGTCTGGGAGTTACCAACTGGCTCTCTTTCAGTTTCCCTTCGGGTAACAGCCGCTGCACACCGCCAGGACAACAGCCGGTGACTCTGACTGCTGTGGAAAAGCCCTGAAGAGCTCACCTCACCTCCTTCACATCCTATGAAACAGGGCCTGCTGTTCTTGGTTCCCGCCAGTCTGAGGCCTCAGGGCCCTGCAGGTCTTGCGCCTCAGTGCTGGTGGCTGGTTTCTGTACCTCATTGCCCGAGGGCGCACTCTGGCTGCAATCCTGTAACTCTCCCCACTGCCACCCCAAACAGCCCCCAGTGGGAAGTGGTGTACAAGCACCCTGCCCCTCACCTCCCAGGAAGGGCCCCGGGGGGGGGATCAGCTTTGGGCAGATATCTGCAGGACAACCCTTTCCCGGCCGCCTGCCCTGCTCCATTTCATGGCGCCCCCTGCTGCCTTTATTTCCTGGAATACTCCCCAAACTGACTACTGGCATTTGAATGCTTGTCTCAGGTTCTGTGCTGGGGAGAGGCAAAGCCAACAGCTAAGGCCTGGGAGCCATGTCTCCTATCTCAGCTCCTTTGACTCCCAACTCCAGGCTTGTTCCTCATCAGAGTCTCAAGTTTTAGGATTGTATAACTAAATGTCAATATATATTTGTATACAAAGTTGAGTAATTTTTTCATAAATGACTCCCTGGTTTTATATATATATTCCTTGGTCCTGCCAGAAAACTTGCTTAAAAATGCCAATAATACTTCTTGTACCCCTCAAAGGTGTTATATGATGCATCAGGAGATCTGAACTTTTCAAAACAGTCAAAAGTACAAGCCTCATAGAGCTCTCATAGCTGACGGAAAACCGCACCAATGTGCAAAGCCAGCCAGGGGCAGACAGCATTGCTTCTAGAGCCAGAGACTGGCACTCCACAGCCTAAGAGCCAAATCCACTCCCCCACCTATTTTTGTAAATAGTTTTCCTGGTACACAGTGAGGCACATTCATTTACACACCGTCTGCAGCTGCTTTAGAGCCACAACACAGAGTTGAGAAGTTACAACACAGAGATGAGACTGTATGGTTTACAAAGCCTAAAATATTTCTGCATTTTATAGAAAAAGGCTGCCAATTCTTGTCCAAATCCAAGAGGAACCAATGCTATGACCTCCTGGGCTGACAAGGACAGGCTGCTTTGGGGTATATATCTGTACATGTTCCCAGTCATAATTTGGAAAGTTAGGGAATTCACAGGACTCTTCACCAAATTATAAATAATACTCACTTGTTAAGTAACTAAGAAGTCAACCCAGAGGATTAAATCTTTGTGAAGACAGAATCCATTTGTCATGCTTAAAACCCCCATTTACCTGTGTGGGAAAAGGTACTTGAATCCGACCTTCTAAAATGTTGTCTGTTGTTATTTCAACTGAGCGTGTCAGTTGGAGGTCCTGCAGTACGAGGTGGTATGGAACCTGGGGAAACATTTCTTGAATCTGATGAGCCTGTGGAAAACAAATACAGAGACCACAGAAACGTTCACTCTCAACAGTCATCCCTAAGGTCACAGTGGGTGGCAGGCTCTGGGCAGCTGTCCTGCCTTGAGCAAACCTAGGGGGCCACCTCTGCTCTGCAGATCACCAGCAAACTGCACTCACTTTAGTATTTTTCCAGGATGCCAAGCAGATAACTTGGGGCAGCATCAATTTCAAAATAAAAAGAGCACAGAAACCCAGCTGGATCTGGAAACAGACTCACTGGACTATTCTAGTTTTAAAAAGAGTTCATTTTAAAGTTCAGTATAACTCAAGTATAAAAATGAATTCTTCTTAGATAAATAATTCCAAGAAGGAACAAACTTCTGATAACACACCCACATGGAAATGCAATGCATCATGGTAAGTGAGAGAGCCCAACTCAAAGGTTATGTACTGTATGATTCCACTTATTTGACAGTCCAGAATAGGCAAGACTACGGAACAGGAAACTGCTAAGTGGTCGCCAGATGCTGGGGTGGAGAGAGGACGTGACCACAAAGCGGCACAACGGAACTTAGGGGAAGGGAGTGGACTTGCTCTGGACCTTGATTATGGCCATGGACAGGCCTTGTGAGTTTGACAAAACTCCTAGAATTGGACCCTAAGAAAGGGTGAATCTGGATGTCAATCATATCTCAGTGTGAAAAAGATTGTAATGAATGTAAATTCCTAACAGTGGAGCTAGTTTTCACACTGTACTCTAGAAATGCCGCAGAATCCACTCAGGGCTCCCGGGTGAGGCACGTGTGCAGGGTGAGCAGGCACAGGACTCGGCACCCCCCCCGCCACTTCCATCAAAGAGGCTCTGGGTTTTGTTTTCCATATATGTGTACATATTTTGCAATGCTTGTGTTCAAGGCTTTATTTGTGGAAGAGCCTCAGTAATCAACAGAAAAAAGGAAAGAGGAGAGAAAATATAATCATTTTAGAGGCACAACAAAGTCTACTACTGGGATATTTGCTCCCAAGGAACATATCCTTCCAACCACAGAAAGAGGGGGGATGTGCCCCAATGTCAGGGCCTTGAGAGAAAAGATCAGCACGAAGCCTGCACAGAGCCCTGCTCAGAGTCACCACGGGTGGAGGAGGGTGAGACCGGCAGTGCTGGCAGGACCGCAGCTGCCCCATGTCTGGGATCCCCTCATTGTTTATGAATATGAGTTGACCGTTTTTTCCCTGGTCAAGGCAAAGCTAACTGGAAAAGAGCCATCAATAATCAGATAACATTCTTCTCTATTCTCAAGCAGCTTCCCCCTCATTTCCCAAATGAAAAAAATGCCCAAGATTCATTTTAGTAGGGCAAAGTTTTTCTTCCAGAAAACCCAGTCAGCTAAATATTGGGTGTTCATACAAATGTATGGCTCCAGTAAATTAGCTGTGTTATAAATAGGCCACTGCAATCCATCATGGAACTGGAAGAAGAACAGCCAGGGCTCGATGAGAATTCTAAACACTTCTGCTCCAAGAACCTAATTCTAATCCCTAGGAGGGTTACACATCCATGAATTCTGATTTTTTAAAGGAGGGCAAGCAAGGTAATCCACCCGCAGAGCTTTACCAGCTGCCTGACCCCAGAGCATCCACACAGAGCCTGATGTGAGCCGTCAGGGGCCACATCAGGCTACCGCACTCACAGGCCCCCTGTACCCATCTTGAAGTCACTGTCACTCTGCTGCTGGCCTGGCTGAGTGCTTCACTGAGAAAGCAGGAGCCACTAGGAACCCAGGCCTTTTCTTCTTTTATTATGTGGTCAAAACAAATAACATCTTAATGAAGTTTCCCATCATAAGTTTACCATCTTAACCATTCTTAAGTGTACACATAACTGTGTAACAGAGATCTAGAAATTTTTCATGCTTCAAAACTGAAACTCCAAACCTGCAGAACAGCACCTCCCTATCCCGCCTCCTCTTAGTCCCTGGCCACCACCATTCAACTTTCTTTCTAAGACTTTGACTAATTTGGAAAAGTGGCAGCATGCACTATTAGTCTTTTTGTGACCGGCTTATTTCATTTAGCATCACGTCCACGGGGCACATCCAAACTGCATGTGATACAATTTCCTTCTTTAGTAAAGGCTGAATAATATTCCACTGTTATGTATATACCACATTTTCTTAATCCATTCATCTCTGATGGACATTTACATGGTTTCCACCACTTGGTTATTATAAGCCACACCTTTTAAAGCCATATCTCTGAAACAACACGCCTGTAGCTACTTCCATCCCTACCCCCTAACAAAGGTGAATGCCTCTCTCTCTCTCTCTCTCTCTCTCTCTCTCTCTCTCTCTCTCTCTCTCTCGCTCCAGCTCCCAACCCTGCCCTCTATCTCAAGGTCTCTGCGCCTTCATTTTAACTCTTCTATTTGTTCTGTGACACTGATCTTTCCCCCTCTAGTGACCGTTCCTATTCACATACCAATCATGGGCTAGAATCTATTTTTAAAAAATAACATCATGTATACTCAAAAGAATTAAAAGTAGGGTCTCAAAAGAGACCCATGTTCATGGCAGCATTACTCACAACAGCTGAAAGATACAAGCAACCTAAGTGTCCATTAATGGATGAGTAGGTAAACAAAATGTTGATACACCCATTTGAAGGAATATTACTCAGCCTTAGAACGGAAGTAAATTCTGACATATGCTCCAACATGGATGAACTTTGAGGACATTATGCTAATTGAAATAAGCCAGTCACAAAAGGACAAATACTGTATGATTCCACCATTGTTATGGGGGTGGGTGGTGGGGGTGGATGGAGGAAAGGATGGCAACATGACTTCACTGAATATCTCCTCTATAGGTTTTGAAACTTGTGGATAAATGACCTGGTCAAACATCTTTAAATAAAAACAAAACAAAAACTTTCAAGAAACCAAAACTTCCTGATACCATATCCCTATCAAGCTACCACCTCCCTGTTTCCACATACTCCCTTTTATAATATATTGCCAGAAACTGTCTATTCGTGAGCTCCCACTCAGTCTTCAATCTGCCATAATCTCATACAGGCCTCAGGCCACAAAACCTGCTTGTTCTTCTCCCGCTGACCAACCGCCTCCACTCTGCCAAGTCCCACATGCACATCCTTGGCCTCACCTTCTAAGAATCCCCGCATGCTTGACTTGCCACCTCCTCCAGGTTTCCTTCCTTCTCAGTCTTTGCCACAGCTCCTCCCTCTCTGCCTGACCTCAGCCCTGAGCCCTCTTCTCTTTGCAAGCTACACTCTCTCCCTAGAAGAGATCCAGCCCTCACTTTGCATGTGACTGACAGACTTAAAACTCCCAGTTGTGATCTCCAGCTCCATCTCTTTCCCGAGGTCCAGAACTGCCTGAGGACATCCCTCCTTGGCCATCCCACAGACCTCCCATCCCCAGCCAAGGCCCATGCGGAGTCCCTCCTGCTCAATCCCCTTCTGCATCAGCCTTGCCCGTCTCAGTGCACGGCACCACCTTCAGCTCACCTGCTTAACTGAAAGCCAGCATGTCAGCTCTCCTCCCTCCGCACCCCCATCCCTCCATCCAAGTCTAAGCATCAGCAAATCCTGTCAGCTCATCGTCCAAAAGTATCTTAAATCTGCCACTTCCTTTCCTCCTGTCACCAACACCATGGTCCAAGCCTGAACTGCTGCTGCCCAACTGGTCTGCTGCCTCCCCTGCCTACCCACTGAAATTCATTCTTTCAGAGAAGGTTCTCTGTTACGTGTCCTGTCAGCTGCGGCCTTTCAAACTTTCATTATAAAATCCCACTGAACTGTGGCCTACGAATCCCTACATGACCTGGTGCTGCCACCTCAATTTATGTCGTAATCTAGGTCCCAACCTGTGGGGCTCCAAGCACAATGACCTCTCAGTTTCCAGTGCTTTCTCACCTTCCAGCTTTCACACCTACTGCTTCCACCACCTCCAACCCCTCCCCCAGCTTCCTCCTTCTTGGCCTCCCAGCTATGCTTAACTGTCACCCCTCAGAGCCCCTCCCTGGACAGCCCTTCTTTAATAACGCCCCCACTCTGCCACATGGCCTGTCCTGCTGCCACCCACAGCAATGACCTTGTTCATTTGTGTTTACAGGCAGTCTCCCCAGCTAGAATTTATGATTCTCGAGAGTTGGGCTCACATCTATCTGATGCACAGGGCAGATGCTATGCAACTTGCTTACATTGCACAGTGTCTGGCCCAGGCTTTCAGTACACATTTGTTGAATAAATATATTAAGATAAGTTAATGAATGAACAAATGAACCAATGACTTCCTGAACTACAGGCCAGGCCCTGCTTCATAATCACAATGAACACTAAATTTCAACAATGGTGAAACATATTTCTCCAACACTGGAAAATAAAAATATACACCATATGACAACGTTTTAGGAAAAATACAAAGCATCTTCAAGTATTTGAACAATATCCTTGAGCCAATAGCCTGATTCAATATATCCCAAGGTATGTAACATATACACCCACAGACACATATGCATGTATGTGTTTGTGTGTTTGTACTTCTTTATTTGGGAGAAGGTGGGGACAGGGATCAAAGAAATATATTTAATAGGCCTAACACAATTTTTAATAAAAGACACATCATTGTCTCCAGTCAATAATTCTCCAAATATATTTGGCAAAAAATCAAGGAGAGTCAAGATAGGCTTAGATCACAACAGAGTGAACCTAGTAGTGGTCAGAAAAGGACACACTACCTGCCACTCAAGTACAGTGACGGCTGGTTTCCGAACCAGTTTGAAATTTTAGAACACAGGAATCTAAGTGGCCTCAGTGCATAAACAAAATGCCCCTGCAAATCATGCTATTCTGCCAGAGCAGAAGAAAGCCAACAAGGTCATAATACCCACTTCTGAGCTTTTCTCTCATTCCTGGTTATTAATACTTAAGCAGTTAGCAGTCCTTACCATTGCGTTAAGCTGGGAGTTGCCGGCCTGGGTAATGCCCAGGATGTTGGTGGTGTGCATCACTTCAACTGAAAAACTCGGCAGCCAACTTGCAATTCTTGACCCTGAAGCAAACGAGAATCCAGCATGTGAGAGACCTCCTTCCCAGTGGCACCTACCCCATATCACTCTGTGACGCCAGCTGGGTTCACAAGAGCTTGCTCTGCACCGGGCCTTTGCGCAGTGTTTCACACGGATTAGTTCATTTCATCCATTATTATTTCCATCTTACTCTTCTCAGAGATTTGACTCTAGTTTCCTTGGTCGTTGGTCCCCAAGGCACTCAAAAGTTATGTGACTTGCCCAAGATTACATGATTTAATTATGGTGGCCAGAATCTGAAAGCAGACAGGTTCCAGAATGCTTCACAACTAGGCTTTCCTGCTTTCCAGAAGCCCTGGATCCATGCAGCCTCAATCCACATCTTTGCTCCTGTCCATTAAAAAACTGGGTACTTATTTCACGTACTTACTAAGGAGAAATAAAGTTGACTTTTCTATTTTGACTAAATTTTCATAGTAATTTATAAAATAATATATTACACAGTTGGGACTCATTCCAAGATCTGCTCGTAGATTTCTGAAATATTACCTAGTAGAGGCCTTACTAGCCACCAAAGCAGTCCTCTAAAGCTCTCCAGCATCCTTGGCCCGGCCTGCAAAGCAGCCTTCACCTCTTCCAGGAGACTAGACTCTATTCTCCTTGACTCCTTCTACCAGGAATTTCACCCGTGTGCCAACACTCCCACCATGCACCACCCTTGGAAACTCAAATCGGAGTTGTGAATAGCACTCTTCCTAACAAAATTCCAGGGACACCTGTCTGACTGTAAGAAATACGAGCTCACAGAATTTAGTGCTATTAGAACTGATGAAAATGAGCAACAGATTGATGCAATATGAGTTAAGAATCTGATATGGTACCCAGGGCCTTAGAATTTTAAGTATGTTTTTTAATATAACTCCTTTCAACACTGCTGGAAGGCAGAACATTCATATTTTATAGGCAAAGAAACAGGGTGCCAGCTCTGATTTTGCTTCTGGTACTCACTGGAAAGGATACTCAGTGACCCTTCGTTATACGCTTAAGTACTTTACATGCTGAAGTTTTACAGTAATGCAATAAATTATTACTAACACTTTAGCTATTAAGCTGACTACGTGTGCTCCTTACAGGCATGGTTGATTCAATTTTACTACCTCCTCCTCCCTGCCTTCATCCCCACCCATATTCACACACAATCTAGAGAACACCTGGCACAGAGTAACTCCTCAGTGCTTTATCTACAGAACACTATCAATGAAAATGGAAATACTGTATTATACTGGCCTCCCACAGGCTAACTGACAATTAGAACAGCATCCCCTTAGAAGAGAAAACTCCCTGGGTATGGTTTTGGAGGTTGGAACCAACTAACCATCAAAATGAAAGAAGTGATTGTGTTGGTTCAGGCGAGGTCTGCCTTCGGCTGCAGCTACAGGAACCAAATTCTCATCCAAGTTTTCTCCTGGATGCTCTTCCCGGGCACGATTATTGTCAGCAATATTAAGAGACATTCTGCATGTTGGGCAGGAGGTATCTTGCTCTAGCCAGGAACGAAGACAGGAGCTACCAAAGTCCAAAATAAGATAGGCTTAGCGAATTTTGAGAAAACTCACCAGAAGTATTCTGAACATATCAAATATGCTGCCATTTTACTTTCTATTTATCACTAGTGAGATTTAAATGTTGAGAAACATTTGCTGATATTACCTCTTTGCCCTACTTCATTCTAATATATTTCTAGTGCATTCTGCTGTGAACACTAATTCATTAACATATGTGGTCATTTACCAGGCTCCTGGTCACGATATTTCCTCAGCAGCACTTCATTACCTGGCCTACCACCTTCCTTTCCAACTCTATTTGGCTACTTCAAAATCCACAAGGTGGAATCATCCAACACCCTGGCCTCTCGTGTCTTTGAACCCTCTATTCCAATGATCTGTTCTCTCACTCTACTTTATGAGTTACCCACTAACATGGCCATAACTTTGCCTTCTCTTCCAAATCCTGACTCAAAGCTCTCACTCTCTAAGTAAGGCTCCTCTCCTTCGAGCTCACTGCTCTGGGACCCTTATTCACTAAAAGTTCCCCTCCACCCTTAACAGCACTTTTTCCTCAAGCATCGCACCCCCGCAGGTCCTTACTTCCATCTTCACCTCGCTTACCTACTACCTCTCCCTCACGTCTACCACCTCGACTTCTTTAACCCTCCTCTATTTGTACTCTGCTTTCTCCACAAGGCTGAAAGCTTCTTCTGCCCTCTCTATGGAGATGATAATGCCACAATCATGGCACACTCTACTTGTGCTGTCCAAAAATGAGAAGGTTGCATGAAGTGATCTCCAAGGCCCCTTCCATTTTATAACAATACATTACCTTCCTTCTAAGATCTCAAAGAGCCCTCCCATTCCACAATAATATGCTATCTTTCTTCTAAGAGCTTAACAAGGCAATGAATAGAAGTGCTCACTTCCTGTGTCTTTTTCTTGTTTTCTGTGAACACGTGCACATATAACATTATAAAGGAGAGCCTCACCATAATGTGATGAACCTCAGAGTCTCTACACTCTAATGTTACTTAAGTATCAAAACCTTCCCAGAGACCAAGATGGAGCTCCTTCTCACTATCTCTATGCCAGAGAGTATGACAATAATATTCCAAAACAATGGATGTGTACATCCATTTCTGTCACATTTTGAAATAAAAAAGTACCTACAATTGATGTCCATAATTCAAATATTAGCCAAATACATGAGATTTTTTAAAAGTTCACCCTAATGGACATCCTTAAATCATACCACAAGTAAAATCAGCCTCATGTGGAACAAAAGTGTGTAAGATCCTTGCCCTCCAATAATGCCCCACTGTGACACACTTTTCATAGGCAATCGTTATTTTATTTCATATTCCTCAAAAACCTCCCACATGAAATATAACAGCCTAAAAACTCAAAGGTGAGTATAACTAGTTAGACAGTTGCCTTAAAAATAAAATGCTAGATCTTACTATGCTGATGGACAGTAACTGCAATGGGGTGTTGGGGGGGATTTGATAATACGGGTGAATGTAGTAACCACAATGTTGCTCATGTGAAGCCTTCATAAGATTGTATATCAATCATGCCTCAATAAAAAAATGGAAAAAATAAAATGCTAGACTTCCACAGCTAAACAAACCAAACTTTAGTGAAAACAGGTATTTTTCTACATTAACTATTATATCCTATTGAAGAAGTACTTCTGTTCCTTCTAAGTATGACATTTCAATCTAAGTATTCACTGGACTCTGAAGTCTAGCAAAGACATCATCTATTGCAACAAATTGTAGCTATAGTCTGCTGGAATCTAGACACTTAGTTTCACCACAAATTAAAATGAATTTCCTCTTAGATTACTGTAGTGTAAGCACTGACAGTTGGATTTCTTTTCATAATGCAAGTGCCTAATTAAGCTTTGATTACCTAGGTAACGACTTCAAAGATGACCACCTCAAATAAATATATTGCTGGCCACACACTAGATGAAGAGCCAGACACTCATCCCCTTGGTTTTGGAGATCTTGATTTCAGTAACTGACCATTTTGTTTTTTCTCTTCCCAAGCTTTAAATTCCCACTTTTCTGTTTAAAGTTCACCAATAAAGAGCGAGCCTTTGAAATCCTAGGGCCTCACCCTCAACTTCACTTAAAGCAGATCCCCAGGCCCTCGCCCTCTCTCACATTGTGTGGCTCCAGGTGTACCAGGTGCTTTTCAAGACCTGTGAGTAATAAACTTTTATTTTCCAAAGTTTCCTGAAGGTGTCTTGCAATCATAATAAGAACCAAAAGGGCCAGACAGTCCAGCCGTAACACTGATTATTGACAGGCTGAAACCAGCACATAACAATTATCATCACACAATCCTGCTCCCACCACATCAACTAAAGCTACAAAGTAAAGCAAACCAAGAAGATGCCCTAACAATGGTTTGCTCTCTCCACCAAGGCATGCAAGTGTTTTAAAATACAATCCTAACTTTAAACAGTGGATCAAGAAGAAAGCACTTGGGCAATGAGAAAATACTTTGAGACAAATGAAAACAAAAGCACAACATATCAAAACTTATGGGATGCAGTGGCAGTAATACACAGAGGCAATTTTATAGCTCAAAATGCATAAAACGAAAAGGTTCCAAATCAACAACCTAACTTTATGCCTTATGTAACTAGAAAAAGAGCAAATGAAAACCAAAGCCAGCAGAAGGAAGAAAACAATAAAGAGCAGAGCAGAGATAAATGAAATAGAGAAGAGAAAAACAATAGAGCCATCAATGGGACCAAAAGCTGGTTCTCTGAAAAAAATCAACAAAATTGACAAATTCAAGCTAGACTAAGAAAAAAGATACAAATAATGAACATTAGAAATGAAAACACCTTACAGAAATTACAAAATTATAACAATATTAGAAGTAATTGTACTCTTAACAAATTAGATAATATAGATAAAAAGGACAAATTCCTAACAACACAGAGATTACCAAAACTGACTCAGTAAGAAATAGAAAATCTCAATAGACCTATCACAAAAGATAGAACCAGTAAAAAAAAAAAAAAAATCTTCCAAAAAGGAAAATGCCAGAACCAGACAGCTACATTGGGTAATTCTACCAAATATTTACAGAAGAAGAAATAACACCAGTCCTAGTCAAACTCTTCCAAAATATAGGTAGGAAACTTCTTAACATTTACCATGAGACCAGTAATACCCTAATACCAAACCACAGATATCACAAGAGAAGACAATTACAGACCATGAATACATAAAAATCCTCAAAAACATGCCAGTTATACAGATTACATATATATGACAGGAAGAAGAATTTATCCTGGGAATGCAAGTGTGGTTGAACGTAAGAAAATTATGGACAATTAAGGAAAGATATCCATGTTCATGAATTGGAAAGCATAATTTGTTAAAAGAGTAATACTCCCCACAAAGTGATCTATAGATTCAATGCTATTCCTATTCAATTGCAATGGCCTTTTCTGCAGAAATGGAAAAGCCCATCCTCAAATTTATGTAAGAGACCCAAAATAGCCAAACAATATTAAAAAAAAATTTGGAGGACTCACCATTTCCAAGTTTCAAAACTTACTACAAAACTATCGTAATCAAAACAACATAATACTGGAATAAAGATAGGAATATAGACCAATGGAATATAATTGAGAGTCTACAAATACCCAAACATCTATGGCCAATTGATATCAACAAGGGTGCGAAGACCATTCAATGGGGAAAGAATACATTCTTCAACAAATAGGGCAACCATGCAACAGCATGCAAAGAATAAAGTCAGACCCCTACCTCAATTCACATACAAAAATCATCTCAAAATGGATCAACAACGTAAATATAAGAGCTAAAACCATAAAAATCTGAGAAGAAATCACAGGGGTAAATCTTAATGACCTTGGATTTGGCAATGGACTCTTAGATTTGATGCTAAAAGTAAGGGCAATTGAAGAAAAATTAAGTAAAGTGGACATATATGCATCAAAGAACATTACCAAGAAGTGAAAAGACAAGCCACAGAATAGGAGAAGGTATTTGCAAATAATACATTTGATAAGGGTTTAGTATCCAGAATATATAAAGAACTCTCACAACTCATTAATAAAAAGACAAACAGCCCAATTACAAAGGGGCCAAGAACTTGCATAGGCATTCTCCAAAGAAGATATACAAAGGACCAACAAGCATGTGAAAAGATGTTTAGCATCACTGATCATTAAAAAAAAAAAAACCATAGGATTACCGTATGATGCAGCAATTCCACCTCTGGATCTAGACCTGAAGGCAGGGTCTTAAAGACATATTTGGACATCCATGTTCATAGCAGCATTATTCATGATAGCCAAAAGGTATAAACATCCCAAATGTCCATTGACAGATGAACAGATAAACAAGATGTGACACAGCCATACAAGAGAATATTATTCAGTCTTTGAAAAGAAAGAAATTCTGACACTTCTTCTAGCATGTTATAACATGGATGAACATTGAAGGCATGCTAAGTTAAATAAGCCCACACAAAAGGACAAATACCGTATGATTCCACTAATATTAGGCCCCTAGAGTAGTCAAATTCAGAGACAGAAAACAGAATGATTGTTGCCAAGGGCTGGGAACATAGAGAAATGAGGACTTACAGTTTAATGGGAACATGGTTACAGTGTGAGAAGATGAAGATGGATGGTGGTGATGGTAGCAACAACAATGTGAATGTACTTAATGCCACTGAACTATACATTTAAAAATGGTTAAGATGGCAGGAAAACAATTCCATTCACAACTGCATCAAAAAGAATAAAATACCTAGGAATAAACCTAACCAAGGAAGTGAAAGACATATATTCTGAAAACTACAACGCACTCACGAGAGAAATTACAGAAGATACCAATAAATGGAAAAACATCCCATGCTCACGGATAGGAAGAACTAATATTGTCAAAATGGCCATCCTGCCTAAAGCAATCTACAGATTCAATGCAATTCCTATCAAAATACCAATAGCATTCTTCAACTAACTAGAGCAAATAGTTCTAAACTTCATATGGAACCACAAAAGACCCCGAATAGCAAAAGCAATCTTGAAAAGGAAGAAAAAAGTGGGGGGGATTAAGCTCCCAACTTCAAGCTCTACTAGAAAGCCACAGTACTCAAGACAATTTGGAACTGGCACAAGAACAGACCCACAGACCAATGGAACAGACTAGAGAGCCCAGATATAAACCCAAGCATATATGGTCAATTAATATAAGATAAAGGAGCCATGGACATACAATGGGGAAATGACAGCCTCTTCAACAGCTGGTGTTGGCAAAACCGGACAGCTACATGTAAGAGAACGAAACTGGATTACTGTCTAACCCCATACACAAAAGTAAACTCAAAATGGATCAAAGACCTGAATGTAACTCATGAAACCATAAAACTCTTAGAAGAAAACACAGGTAAAAATCTCTTGAATATAAACATGAGCAACTTTTTCCTGAACGCATCTCCTTGGGCAAGGGCAACAAAATCAAAACTGAACAAATGGGACTACATCATGCTAAAAAGCTTCTGTACAGCAAAGGACACCATCAGCAGAACAAAAAGGCATCCTACAGTATGGGAGAATATATCTGTAAATGACATATCTGACAAGGGGTTAACATCCAAAATATATAAAGAATTCACATGCCTCAACACCGAAAAAGCAAATAACCCTACTAAAAAATGGGTGGAAAGTGGAGTTCCGGGAAGATGGCGGCATGACAAGGGCAGGAGAAATCTCCTCCCAAAACTATATAAATCTATGAAAATACAGCAAACACAACTACTCCTAAAAGAGACACCAGAATTTACAGCACAGCACACAGCCTGCATCTGCACCTGGGAGGACTCAGCACGCCACGAGGCGGTCTTAAAGAGCCCAGCTGACATACGTGGAACCTACCAGCAACCACTTCTATCGCCATGAAAAGACAGAGGAGTATGGTACAGACAAAGATCACCCAGACCCAGACAACACCTGAGAGGGAAGCTGAAAGGATGGAAATGCACAATCTTCCTGAAAAAGAATTCAGAATAAAGGTTATAACCATGCTGATGGATCTACAGAAAATATGCAAGAGCTGAGGGAGGAAGTGAGGGAAGTCAGGAAAGACAATGCAGAACTGAGACAAGCCATCGTCGGGCTTAGAAGCAGACTGGACGAGATGCAAGAGACTGTTAATGGAATAGAAATCAAAGAACAGGAATACAGAGCAGCTGAGGCAGAGAGAGATAAAAGGATCTCTAGGAATGAAAGAATATTAAGAGAACTGTGTGACCAATCCAAACGGAACAATATTCGCATTATAGGAGTACCAGAGGAAGAAGAGAGAGAAAAAGGGATAGAAAGTGTCTTTGAAGAAATAATTGCTGAAAACTTCCCCATGCTGGGGAAGGAAACAGTCTCGCAGTCCAGGGAAGCCCACAGATCTCCTAACACAATGGACCCAAGGAAGACAACACCAAGACACAATAATTAAAATGGCAAAGATCAAAGATAAGGACAGAGTATTAAAGGCAGCTAGAGAGAGGAAAAAAGATCACCTACAAAGGAAAACCCATCAGGCTATCATCAGACTTCTCAACAGAAACCTTACAAGCCAGAAGACAATGGCATGATATACTAAATGTAATGAAACAGAAGGGCCTCGAACCAAGAATATTGTATCCAGCACAATTATCATTTAAATATGACAGAAGGATTAAACAATTTCCAGATAAGCGAAAGCTGAGAGAATTTGCATCCCATAAACTACATCTACAGGACATCTTAAAGTAACTGCTCTAGAGGGAAGCACTCCTAAGGCTAAAAAGATGTCACCAGAGAAAATAAAATCACAGCAAAGAAAGCAGACCATCCAAATACTAACTAAAGGCAAAGAATAAAACACCTAGTATAGAAAGAATGGAGGGGGAAGAATAAGAAGGGAGAGAAATAAAGAAACATCAGACTGTGTTTACAATAACTTAACAAGAAAGTTAAGTTAGATTGTTAAAGTAAAGAAACAACCCTTGAACCTTTGGTAACCACGAATCTAAAGCCAGCAATGGCAATAAGTACATATCTATCGAAAATCACCCTAAATGTAAATAGACTGAATGCACCAATCAAAACACAGAGTAATAGAATGGATAAAAAAGCAAGACCCATCTATATGCTGCTTACAAGAGACTCACTTCAAATCCAAATATATACACAGACTAAAAGTGAAGGGATGGAAAATGATATTTCACGCTAACAAGGAGAAAAAAGCAGGTGTTGCAGTACTTGTATCAGACAAAATAGACTTCAAAATGAAGAAAGAAACAAGAGATAAAGAAGGACATTGCATAATGATAAAGGGGTCAGTCCAACAAGAGGATATAACCATTATAAATATATATACACCCAACAAAGGAGCGCCGCCAAATGTGAAACAAATACTAACAGAATTAAAGGAGGAAATAGACAGCAATGCATTCATCTTAGGAGACTTCAACACACCACTCACTCCAGAGGACAGATCAACCAGACAGAAAATAAGTAAAGACACAGAGGCACTGAACAACACACTAGAACAGATGGACCTAACAGACATCTACAGAACTCTACACCCAAAAGCAACAGGATACACATTCTTATCAAGTGCACATGGAACGTTTTCCAGAGAAGACCACACACTAGGCCACAAAAAGAACCTTAGTAAAGTCAAAAATATTGAAATTCTACCAACCAACTTCTCAGACCATAAAGGCATAAAACTAGAATTAAATTTAAGAAAGAAAACAAAAAGGCTCACAAATACGTGGAGACTTAACAACATTCTCCTAATTAATCAATGGGTTAACGGACCAAATCAAAACAGAAATCAAAGAATATATGGAGACAAATGACAACAACAACACAAAGCCACAACTTCTGTGGGACACAGCAAAGGCAGTTCAAAGAGGAAAGCATATTGCAATCCAGGCCTATCTAAAGAAGGAATAACATTCCCAAATGAATAGTCTAAAGACACAATTACTGAAACTGGAAAAAGAAGAACAAATGAGGCCCAAAGTCAACAGAACGGGGGACATAGTAAAGATCAGAGAAGAAATAAATAAAATGGAGAAGAATAAAACAATAGGAAAAATCAATGAAACCAAGAGCTGGTTCTTTGAAAAAATAAACAAAATAGATAAACCCCTAGCCAAACTTATTAAAAGAAAAAGAGAATCTACACACATAAACAGAATCAGAAATGAGAAAGGAAAAATAACGACAGACCCCACAGAAATACAAAGAATTATAAGAGAATATTATGAGAATCTATATGCTAACAAGCTGGAAAACCTAGAAGAAATGGACAACTTCTTAGAAAAATACAACCTTCCAAAACTGACCAAACAAGAAACAGAAAAACTAAACAGACCAATCACCAGCAATGTAACTGAAGCGGTAATCAAAAAATTACCCAAAAACAAACACCCCGGACCAGATGAATTCACCTCTGAATTTTACCAGACATATAGAGAAGAAATAACACCCATTCTCCTTAAAGTTTTCCAAAAAATAGAAGAGGAGGGAATACTTCCAAACTCATTCTATGAAGCCAGCATCACTCTAATACCAAAACCTGGCAAAGACCTCACCAAAAAAGAAAATTACAGACCAATATCCCTGATGAACGTAGATGCAAAAATACTCAACAAAATATTAGCAAACCGAATTCAAAAATACATCAAGAGGATCATACACCATGATCAAGTGGGATTCATCCCAGGGATGCAAGGATGGTACAACATTCGAAAATTCATCAACATCATCCACCACATCAACAAAAAGAAGAACAAAAACCACATGATCATCTCCATAGATGCTGAAAAAGCATTTGACAAAATTCAGCATCCATTCCTGATTAAAACTCTCAACAAAATGGGTATAGAGGGCAAGTACCTCAACATCATAAAGGCTATATATGACAAACCCACAGCTAACATCATACTTAACAGCGAGAAGCTGAAAGCTTTTCATCTAAGATCGGGAACAAGACAGGGATGCCCACTCTCTCCACTGTTATTCAACATAGTACTGGAGGTCCTAGCCATGGCAATCAGACAAAACAAAGAAATACAAGGCATCCAGATTGGTAAAGAAGAAGTCAAATTGTCACTGTTTGCAGATGACATGATATTGTACATAAAAACCCCTAAAGACTCCACTCCAAAACTACAAGAACTAATATCTGAATTCAGCAAAGTTGCAGGATACAAAATTAACACACAGAAATCTGTTGCTTTCCTATACACTAACGATGAACTAAGAGAAAGAGAAATCAGAAAAACAATTCCATTCACAATTGCATCAAAAAGAATAAAATACCTAGGAATAAACCTAACGAAGGAAGTGAAAGACCTGAACTCTGAAAACTACAAGACACTCCTAAGAGAAATTAAAGAGGACACTAACAAATGGAAATGCATCCCATGCTCTTGGCTAGGAAGAATAAATATTGTCAAATGGCTATACTACCTAAAGCAATCTACAGATTCAATGCAATCCCTATCTACCAACAGCTTTCTTCAACGAACTGGAACAAATAATTCTAAAATTCATATGGCACCACAAAAGACCCCGAATAGCCAAAGCAATCCTGAGAAGGAGGAATAAAACAGGGGGAATTACGCTCCCTGACGTCAAGCTCTACTACAAAGCCACAGTAATCAAGACAATTTGGTATTGGCACAAAAACAGACCCACAGACCAGAGGAATAGAACAGAAAATCCAAACATTAACCCAAACATATACAGTCAATTACTATTTGAAAAAGGAGCCTTGGATATACATTGGGTAGATGACAGCCTCTTCAACAGCTCATGTTGGAAAAACTGGACAGCTACATGTAAGAGAATGAAACTGGACTACTGTCTAACCCCATACACAAAGGTAAACTCAAGGTGGACGAAAGACCTGAATGTAAGTCATGAAACCATAAAACTCTTAGAAAAAAACATAGGCAAAAATCTCTTGGACATAAACATGAGCAACTTCTTCATCAACATATCTCCCCGGGCAAGGGAAACAAAAGCAAAAATGAGCAAGTGGGACTGTATCAAGCTGAAAAGTTTCTGTACAGCAAAGGATACCATCAGTAGAACAAAAAGACATCCTACAGTATGGGAGAATATATTCATAAATGACATATCCGATAAGGCGTTGACATCCAGAATATATAAAGAACTCACGCACCTCAACAAACAAAAAGCAAATAGTCCAATTAAGAAATGGGCAGAGGACATGAATAGACACTTCTCCAAAGAAGAAATTCAGATGGCCAACAGGCACATGAAAAGATGCTCCACATCGCTAATCATCAGAGAAATACAGATTAAAACCACAATGAGATATCACCTCACACCAGTGAGGATGGCCAACATCCAAAACACAAACAACAACAAATGTTGGCGAGGATGTGGAGAAAAGGGAACCCTCCTACACTGCTGGTGGGACTGCAAATTAGTTCAACCATTGTGGAAAGCAGTATGGAGGTTCCTCAAAAAACTCAAAATAGAAATACCATTTGACCCAGGAATTCCACTCCTAGAATTTACCCTAAGAATGCAGCAGCCCAATTTGAAAAGGACAGGTGCACCCCTATGTTTATTGCAGCACTATTTACAATAGCCAAGAAATGGAACAACCTAAGTGTCCATCAGTAGATGAATGGATAAAGAAGATGTGGTACATATACACAATGGAATATTATTCAGCCATAAGAAGAAAACAAATCCTGCCATTTGCAATAACATGGATGGAGCTAGAGAGTATTATGCTCAGTGAAATAAGCCAAGCCGAAAAAGACAAGTACCAAGTGATTTCAGTCATATGTGGAGTATAAGAACAAAGAAAAAACTGAAGGAACAAAACAGCAGCAGGCTCACAGAGCCCAAGAATGGACTAATACCAAAGGGAAAGGGACTGGGGAGGATGGGTGGGAAGGGAGGGACAAGGGGGAAAAAGGGGCATTACGATTAGCAGATGTAATGTTGGGGGGGGGGGGCACAGGGAGGGCTGTACAACTCAGAGAAGACAAGTAGTGACTCTACAGCATCTCACTACGCTGATGGACAGTGACTGTAATGGGGTTGGTGGGGGGGACCTGATGGAGGGGGTAGTTTAATCACCATAATATTGCACATGTAATTGTAGATTAATGATACCAAAATAAACCATTAAAAAAATAATAAATAATAAATAAATAAATAAATGAAAAAAGTAAAAATCGGTGGAGGATATGAACAGACACTTCTCCAAAGAAATTCAGATGGCCAACAGGCACATGAAAAGATGCTCCACATCGCTAATCATCAGAGAAATGCAAATTAAAACCACAATGCGATATCATCTCACACCAGTTAGGATGGCCAACATCGAAAAGACAAGGAACAACAAATGTTGGTGAGGATGTGGAGAAAGGGGAACCCCTCTTGCACTGCTGGTGGGAATGTAAGCTAGTTCAACCATTGTGGAAAGCAGTCTGGAGGTTCCTTAAAAAACTCAAAATAGAAATACCATTTGACCCAGGAATTCCACTCCTAGGAATTTACCCCAAGAATGCAGCAGCCTAGTTTCAAAAAGACAGATGCCCCCCTATGTTTATCGCAGCACTATTTACAATAGCCAAGAAATGGAAGCAACCTAAGTGTCCATCAGTAGATGATTGGATAAAGAAGATGTGGTACATATACACAATGGAATATTATTCAGCCATAAGAAGGAAAAAAATCCTACCATTTGCAATAACATGGATGGAGCTAGAGGGTATTATGCTCAGTGAAATAAGCCAGGTGGAGAAAGACAAGTATCAAATTATTTCACTCATCTGTGGAGTATAAGAACAAAGAAAAAAACTGAAGGAACAAAACAGCAGCAGACTCACAGAACCCAAGAATGGACTAACAGTTAACAAAGGGAAAGGGACTGGGGAGGTTGGGTGGGAAGGGAGGTATAACGGGAATATGGGGCATTACGATTAGAACACATAACGTCGGAGCGGGGGGGGCATGGGAGAGGCAGTATAGCACAGAGAAGACAAGTAGTGACTCTATAGCATCTTACTATGCTGATGGACAGTGACTCTAATGGGGTATGTGGTGGGGACTTGAAAATGGGGGGAATCTAGTAACCACAATGTTGCTCATGTGATTTTGTATTAATGATACCAAAAAAAAAAAGAAATGGGTAGAGGATTTGAATAGACATTTTTTTAAAGAAGACTTACAGGTGGCCAACAGATACATGAAAAGATGCTCAACATCACACTGGGATTTGCAAGTCAAAATCATACTGAGATATCATCTCACACCTGCTAGAATGGTCATTATCAAGAAGACAATAACTAGTGTTGTCAAGGTTGTGGAGAAAAAGGAACCCTTGTGCACTATTGATGGGAATTTAAATTGGTACAGCCACTATGGAAAACAGTATGGAGGTCCCTCAAGAAATTTAAAATACAACTACCATATGATCCAGCAATTTCACTTCTGGGTATTTACCCAAAGAAAACAAAAGCACTAACCTGAGAAGATATATGCAACCCCATGCTCATTGCAGCATTATTTACAATAGCCAAGACATGGAAACAACCTATATGTGTCCATCAGTGGATAAATGAAATACGGTGTGTGTGTCTGTGTGTGTAATGGAATATTATTCAACCACGAAAATAATGAATTCTTGCCATGGCAACAACATGGATAGTCCTTGGGGACATTATGCTAAGTGAAGTTAGTCAGAGAAAGACAAATACCACATGCTATCACTTTTATGTGGAATCTAAAATAAGCCAAGCTCATCAATACAGAGAACAGATTAGTGGTTGCCAGAGACTGGGTGGAGGTGAGCAAAATAAGCAAAGAAAATCAAAAGATAAAAAAAATACAGCTATAATACAATTAAGTCATGGCAATGTAATGTACAGAATAGTGACTATAATTAATACTGTATTGCATATTTCAAGTTGCTAAAAGAATAGATCTTAAAGCTTCTCATCACAAGAAAAATAAATTTTGTAGGTATGGTGACAGATGTTAAGCAATTATTGTGGTGATCATTTCACAATATATACAAATCCGGAATCATACGTTGTATACCTGAAAATAATATAGTGTTATATGTCAATTATATGTCAATAAAAAAAGATCCCAAATTAAAAAAGTGGTTAAGGTGGTACGTTTTGTCATGCATATTTCATCATAATAAAAAAATTACATTTAAAAATTATCACTAAAAAAACAAAAAAACCCCATCACAATGATACCACTTCCCATCCACTAGTATGACTATAGTAAGAAAAACAGAAAACAGTTAAGTACTGGCAAGCATGGGAAGAAACCGGAACTCTTCACACACTGCTGGTGGGATATAAAGTGGTGTAGCCACTCTTAGGTATTTAACCAAAAAAAATAAAAAACAGGGACTCAAGCAGATACTTATTCACAAATGCTTATAGCAGTACTATTTGGAAGAGTCAAAGGTAGAAATAACCCTGTATGTCCCTCAATGGATGAATGGGTAAACAACTGTTTAATTATTATAAAATTACTTAAATTTAGTTATAAAAAGGAATTAAATACTGATACATGTTACAGCTTGGAAGACTTCAAAAACATTGTAAGTGAAAAAAGCCAGTCACATAAGTCACATATTTTATAATCCCTTTTATAGGAACCATTCAAAACAGAGAAATCCATTAAGAGAGAAAGCAGACTGGCGGTTGCGGGTAGAGAAGGTAGGAATGGGGTGAAGTTACTTCAGTGAGTACAGGGTGTTATTCTGGGGAATGAAAACGTTTTCAAGTTAGAGGAGAGCAGTGGCTGTAGAGCACGGTGAGTTCACTAAATGCCACTGAGTTGTGCACTTTAAGATGGTTAATTGTATGCTATGGGAATTTTGCCTTAATCAGAAAAATTAAATCCTAAAATCAATCTAATCATAGGCTTGGAAACATTTCTTCTGGACTAAAATACATTCTGTGAGTTACTCTTCTCCAAGCTGAGACTCCTTGGGACTAACTGAATGGTTCTAGAGAATGCATGTGAATTCTCTGATTTTCTAACCTCAACAAAGAGCATGGCTATACCTGCCGGGCACAGCCTCAAAACTGCGAGGATCCCTGACACCACGTACTTTCCTGACTCACTCACAGTCAATCTAGCACCACATGCTTCCTAATCCTCACACATGCCCACTGCTCAGCAACTCTGCTCCCACCACGGTAGTCCAAGCTACTCTCAATACACACTTGAGCCCCTGCAGCTCTTACTGACTACGCCCCCTGATCTTTTCAAGCAACAAATCTTACCCCAACCCTACTTAAAAACCTTCAGTGGCTTCTCAGCCTCCTTTCCAATGGCGCCCATGCTCTGCAGGGTCTGGCTCCTGCCGGCCTCTCAGCCTTAGCAAACTCCACTTCTCCATTACATTCTCCATTTCAGTCACCTGGGTTCTCATCCTTATGCTAGAAATGTTCCCTTGATCTCAAACACTCTTTCACCTGATTCCCTCCTTTTGCTGACCTAACTCCTACTCGTCCCAAATATCACTTCCTCCAAGTTAAGTCAGACTGCTACAAGTTCTCGACAACCATGTTCCCTTTCGTTAGAGAATTTATCTCAGTTTATACTTACACACTCACAAATGTGCCTGGTTAGTTCATGTTTGTCTTCACCATTAAGCTGTAAGCTTCAGGTAAGCAAAGACCATACTGTCATTTTTATTTCTTCCCCAGACACAAACACAACACCCAGCACATTAAAAAAAAAATTGTCAATAAATTTGTTGAGTTACTGATACTCCAGCTCCAAAGCCCTTCTTATTTTAAAGGAGGAGAAGAAAAACTACTTGGGAATATAAAATAAGAAAAAGAAGATTAAATATGTAAAGACTAAAACTTCCTCTGCAAAACTGATCACAGATACCAAAAGCCAAAAGATCCCTCAAGATCCATCAACATCAACAAATACCCAATCTGCAAACAGACTGATTTAGATTAGCCAAGAGCCCTCTGAGAGCTGGCAAAGAGAACAACGGGAGGCAGTGAGGCCTGCAACCCGAAAGAGAGCACCTGTGCCATGCATGCCTCTAGTCCAGTCCGAAAGGTTTTCAGAAGATCCTGTTTTGTAATCCATGATAACACAGTCAAGTTCTTCTGGACTATGTATAGTGTTCCTGGTCCAGTCCCCACCTCAGCCCACTTCCCTGTATTTTTATGTTGCTTTCAGGCATGTGCAAAATGCAAAACCAGAACATTCCTGCCCTAATTAGGGAATAAGCTGTTTGAAAGCAAGGACTCCCACCCCCATCCCTTTCTTTTAAATCTTATAGGCACATTTGCTATACTTCAGAGCTTCACTGGAGAAGGAATATAAAGATAGCCAGCACACCCAGAAATCAAGATGGCAAACTTTGAGTCGGGGGAACAGTCCTGCCATGTAGGGAAGAGGATGAGGGATAAAGGAGGACACCCCAAAGCTCCCCACACCACTCAGTTCCAGCACCATGGCCCCTCTGAGGTTCTGTCTCCACTCCTCTGCCCGGATTAGTCTTGAGCCTGGACACAAAAAGCACCCACAAGCCCTGGCCAGAACACCAGTCCCATGTGGCCCTTCATGAAGCTCCTACTTGTGGAAAAGATGTCCACAGGGCAGTTTCCTGGCAGCCTGCATGGAGTCCCAGCAGATGGCACAGTCGTCATTATTGACTGCCAGCTCCTCTGGAGTTGCAACTGCAAACCTGTAAAAAACAAAACACGTCCAGAAGGAAACTGTCAGCTCCACACGTGTACTTAGCACCACTTTATCAACGTCACCTTCCTAACAGCACAGTTACAGAAGAATCTTGTTCAGTAAAAAATTTTCAACCATCAAAAACATTACACCTGCTCTCTCTTCATAGCTTATCAAAGAGCAAATAAGAAACATACACAGAAACAAACTTTGTCTTAAATAATGGCTCTGGTTACAGATGACCTGAGGGAACTTTTCTAGGCAGATCAGAGGAATTAAGACCCCCAGAGAGCAAACTGTTTCAGTGGACACAAAAAAGGATACCCATCAATCTCACACCTTCAGGCTTGGCTTAGCCTCAGGTTGGCAAGTGAGTTCCTCCTTCAATGAGGTCAAGAGTGCATGTGGGTGAGTGCATGTGTGCAAACATGCATGTGTAAGGAACAAGTGAGGCCCATCTTCATAAAATAAAGGGCAGACACCTAAGGAAGGTTTCATTTAATAATAATGATGATAAAAGTAACGTCCTAACAACAAGAACCTAATTATTTACTGAGCAGGTACTACATACCCACACTATTTATTCTATTACATGGATTATCCCACTGAATCCTCCCAACAGTTCCAAGAAGGTTCTACTGTCATACATGGAGATGAAGCAACTGGGACACAGGGATTTAATCAAACTGCCTAAAATCACACAGAAAGTGGGGATTCACACACAGGCAGTCCTTCTCCAGAGCCCAGATGGATATTCTTCACCATTTTGTTAACAGTTTACAAAAGCAAGTTTTCATACAATCTGGGCTATGCTATTATTAAAGATCTAAAATTAGTAACCTTGGGCAACATGAACTTGTGCTTACTCACCTGGCTTCCATGTTCCCAACCACACGCAAATAGTTCTTGTGCCGGCGGACTCGCCGCTGGACTTCATGGAATAGGTAACGCAACTGCATAAAGATCACCAAGCTGGCCATGGATAACCAGATGTTGCCAAATAACTTAACAACAGAGGAAAAAATACACAATAAAAGTGAATGTGAACATGCTGGTGATGAAGGTGAGGTATGCAACAACTCTTAATTATTAGTGAAGGTGAACTGGAACAGTCTTTCAGGAAGGAAATGCATATATTTATCTCATGACCCTAATAATATACATGCTTTTTGACCTATTATTTCATCATCAGCAATCTCTCCTGAGGAACTAATCAGAAACTGAAAAACTTCATGCAAAAAGATGTCCATCCACAAGATCATTAAAAACAAATCAGGAAATGAACAGCAGGGGAATAGTTAGGTTGTGAAGTCATATAATGTAATATGATAGTCATTAATAGTATTTATTATAAAATACAATTACATATTAATGTATTATACGTTATTTACAGCTGACCCTTGAATAACACAGGTGTTAGGGACACTGACCAACCCCCCACCAAGCAGTCAAAAATCTGTGTATAACTTTAGATCCACCACCCTCCCAAAAAAACTTAACTACCAATATAGCTTGTTAACCAGAAGCTTTACTGATGATAAAAACAGTCGATTAGCACATATTTTGTGTGGTACTACGTACTGTATTCCTACGATAAACTTAACTACCAATATAGCCTGTTGACCAGAAGCTTTATTGATGATAAAAAGTCGATTAGCACATATTTTGTATGGTATTACATACTATATTCTTATGATAAAGTAAGCTAGAGAAAAGAAAATGTTTTTCAAAATGCTGCAAATCTCCAAAAACCTTTCCAATACATTTACTGAAAAAAAAATCTACATATAAGTGGACCTGTGCAGTTCAAACTCATGTTCTTAAAGGGTCAACTATGTAACATTTCTGAAGCTCAATTACAATGGAAAACAATACTTGTTAAGTGAAAAAAGCAGAATGAAACAACCTTAAAAAAAACCTAATATGTGATTTTTAACAACTGTATAAAGATGTGAAACAGAAACACCTGAATATATTCTAAAATATCCCATTATGAGGGTTGTTAATTAGATCACTGTACATTTATATGATGGAATTTTTACTTTGAAGGTATTAAAATGGTTTAGAAGAATTGTTGCTACCATAAGAAAACGTATATAATACATTAGCTAAACAAGAAAAACTAAACTATATGTCCAAAATATCTTAATTTTGAATATATTTATTAAATATATAAAGAAGTAAATACAACAAAATGTTAACAGTTATCTCTGGGCATTTATTTAGGGGACCAGCTCATATTTTTTTAACAAAAGCTCTACATGGTTTTTTTAGGTATGTTTTCAAAGTTACTTTCAAAAAAGAAATTTAGAAATGTACTGTGTATAACTCAGTAACTTTTAAATGCAACTTTGATACGCTTATAATTTAAATAAATTGCCCACCAAATACGTTGATCTCATCATTACTAGATCACTGAAGTGCTAACCAATGAAGAAGGTTTTCAACATTTGTGTAACTTTTTGCACATTAAAGTAAAATGTGAACAATGAGGTAGGAGAAATTAAATATAAAAACTTTTGTTTTTAATGACAAAGATGGGAAATTTATGAATCCTGAAGTAGCTAACACTGCAAGAGCTCCCATTACCACCCACGGAGTAGCTACTAAACATGAGAAGCCACCAAAAGTATGAGGAGGGGTGTCCCCTTAATTACATGCTAGAAGAATTACCCAGCAGAGTTAACTAAGTCTCCTAGGAGGACAGCAAACTCCTCCTGAGCTGGGCACCAGCCAAAGTGGTTCTCTGACACTGCTTCACACCCAGTGGCAAAAAGAGGGTGGGGCACACTGCATTCATTTTTGTAGTCTTAAGTAGTTTATCCACAAATGTTTCATTTGTTCACATATGAAACAGGGTTCCTCATTCTGAAAAACTTAGCTCTCCCTTAGAGCTCCTCCTGAGGAAACTTACCAACATGTGAATATGGTGCATGAGGTCCAGGGACAAGAGAGTGAGTTCCATGACAAAATCCGTGTAATAGACGTATGTTCCCTTTCCTTCCCATGTCCCTTCATGGTTAAGGTCCCAGAGGTGAATTACATATCTGCAGAGGACAGAGAAAAATCATCTTAATAATTAAGTTACAATTGGATTTGTTTTGAGCAAGATGTAGTCACATTTTTATATCTTATACGTGTTACGTCTTAAAATCAGCTGTATGATTAGACCTCACATTCATCTCGAATTTCTACTCACCGTAAAATCACATGAGCAGTCCTCACCGTCACAAGAAGAGACTGTAAAAAAAAAACACATATTTTTTATTTTTAGTAATATTTAAGATTTCTCAGGCCAAATTTACTTTTACAAAATGATAAAAGACAAATATTTCTCAGTTCATCTAAAAAGCAAGCTGTTCAATGGGTAGGGTGGAGGAACAACGTGATGACTACAGGTAATACTGCTATGTGGTATATATGCAGAGTATAGATCCTAAGAATTCTCATCACAAGGAAAAAAAAAACTTTTTTCTTTTTCTTGTATCTATATGAGATGATGGATGTTAATGAAACTTATTGTGGTAGTCATTTCACAACACATATAAGTCCAGTCATTATGCTGTACAACTTGAACTTTATAGTGCTATATGTCCATTATAACTCAGTAAGACTGAAAGAAAAAATTAGCAGGTTGTTTAAGTCTGCCAACCATTTTTTATCTGATTCAAATTTCCATGGAATATTTTCATGACTTAGAGACCCAACTTTTATTGACCCTTTTCCTGTCAATATGTGACAACCAATGATACTGGTCCTTCTCCTAAGGATGCCTTCTGCAATCCTGAGATGCATTCTAGTAGTTTGACTTTCACTTCTATTTTACACAGCAGTAAATCACCATAGCCGATTACCTAAAAAGGTGTCTGAAACTTGGTTACCCTATACGCAAAGTGTAGTTTAAACACCTCTATCTCAGATATGAGCACTCCCTTTGTCCACAAAGAACAAAGGGTGAAGGAAATAAAAATGAAATAAGCCAGCCCCTTGTGGTATTTTGTATTATAGGATATGATACTAAGAAACATTTCTTCTTCATCTAACAGAATAGAACAGTTGTATCTTTGTTTGATATTAGGAAACTCCCATCTGTAAACAGAAACTATTTCACATAGAAGAGAAACACTATCAATATAAAAATATGATTAAGTTCAAAATGTCAAATCTACAACATGATAAATTATCTTAAAAGAATGAACAGTAATGAGCTAAAATATGTATTATAATATGCCCCAGTAGGCCTAATTTAAATGTCCTTATTTTTAGTGTACCTTTTCGAAAGTTTGGCCTAATACCAAAAAAGTTAGAGAACCAAAAAAGGAAACCATAGTATCATTCGATAAAACAGCAAACAGTTATCATTCAAAATATAGTATTTTATATATATTTATAACAAAACATATCTAAAGCAAACTAATAACATAAGTCAGTGTAAATAAAGTTTTAAACAAATTTTTTTTCAAGAGGAAATGTAGTTGTATACCACTCATATAGAGAATGCATTCATTTAAATAAAATTGTAAATGTTTTTATTAAGTACTTGAATGTTCTTTTTTTTAATTGAAGTCCTATATATATATATATATTATTTTTTTGCTATTATTAATGTACAATTACATGAAAAATATTATGGTTACTAGACTCCCCCTATTATCAAGTCCCCACCACATACCCCATTACAGTCACTGTCCATCAGCATAGTAAGATGCTATAGAATCACTACTTGTCTTCTCTGTGTTATACTGCCTTCCCCATGCCCCCTCCTACATTGTGTGTGCTAATCGTAATGCCCCTTTTCTCCCCTTATCCCTCCCTTCCCACCCATCTTCCCCAGTCCCTTTCCCTTTGGTAACTGTTAGTCCATTCTTGGGTTCTGTGAGTCTGCTGCGGTTTTGTTCCTTCAGTTTTTTCTTTGTTCTTATACTCCACAGCTGAGTGAAATCATTTGATACTTGTCTTTCTCTGCCTGGCTTATTTCACTGAGCATAATACCCTCTAGCTCCATTCATGTTGTTGCAAATGGTAGGACTTGTTTTCCTTTTATGGCTGAATAATATTCCATTGTGTATATGTACCACCTCTTCTTTAGCCATTCATCTACTGATGGATTTAGGTTGCTTCCATTTCTTGGATATTGTAAATAGTGCTGCGATAAACATAGGGGTGCATATGTCTTTTTCAAACTGGGCTGCTGCATTCATTCTTAGGGTAAATTCCTAGGAGTGGAATTCCTGGGTCAAATGGTATTTCTATTTTGAGTTTTTTGAGGAGCCTCCATACTGCTTTTCACAATGGTTGAACTAGTTTACATTGCCACCAGCAGTGTAGGAGGGTTCCCCTTTCTCACATCCTCGCCAACATTTGTTGTTGTTTGTGTTTTGGATGTTGGCCATCCTAACTGGTGTGAGGTGATATCTCATTGTGGTTTTAATTTGCATTTCTATGATGACTAGCCATGTGGAGCATCTTTTCATGTGCCTTTTGGCCATCTGAATTTCTTCTTTGGAAAAGTGTCTGTTCAGCTCCTCTGCCCATTTTTTAATTGGCTTATTTGCTTTTTGTTTGTTGAGGTGCATGAGCTCTTTATATAATTTGGATGTCAACCGCTTATCAGATATGTCATTTATGAATATATTCTCCCGTACTGTAGGATGTCTTTTTGTTCTACTGATGGTGTCCTTTGCTGTACAGAAGCCTTTTAGTTTGATATAATCCCACTTGTTCATTTTTGCTTTTGTTTTTGAACATTCCTTTTCTAATTTTACTTATGATATTATATCATACTCTGAAGTCAATGCTATTAAGCAAAATGAATTTTAACCCTAGTCTAACAAAGTCCCAATTAGCAGTTCAAACTCAGTGTTTTGATATTAGCTAATTAGCCTTAAGATTTTTTTTTTCATTAATATTAGCAATTATGGGCAAGATAAAAGTATTTTGCCTTTGGCCTGAGGAAAAAAGCAAATACAGCCACTGACTAGAAGGACATACAAAATATTTTTATTTCTATTGGACAGAAATTGGTATTTTCAGAAAGTTTTAAAAGGAAATTAAAAAATATACATGAATCTCTCAGAATAGTCTTTCAAAATAATGGATAGTTTACATATATTCATTCTATTATCCTGCAAAATCTTAATTTATGCTCTATCTAAAGCAACAACCAATTATGGAGTATTTCTTTACAAATCACCACCAATCATTGTTTATAATATCTTAAGCAGAACACCTTTCTTACTTGGGAGTCATAAGACATGGATTGTGCCACCTCCTACTGGAGAATCTTAAGCAATTCACCCTTTATACTTGTTTCCCCATTCGGAAGCTGGAATAATAGAATGAGTTAATACATGTAAGGATTTAGAAAAATCTCCAGCACATAGTAAGCCCTATATAAATGTCGTCAAAAATAATTACTCTTTACTAGGTTGTAGCAAGGATTACATGAAATAACACACAAAAGCATTCAGTACCAGTCCCCAACACAAAACAGAGGAACTCAAAAATTGCTACAGTGAAAGGCTAAATATCCATCAGTCCCTCATGGGTGAAACAATCTATCAAACATCCTCTAGCTTCCTCGAAAATACACCAGAATAAAAGCAGAGCAAAAGCCTGTGTCTGCCTCTTACCTCCGCAGCCATGAAAGCCAGTGTGTGCATCCCATGGGTGTAGCCTGTGACGCAACAGACAACTGCCAGTCCACAGCAGGAAAGCAGCATGGCGGTCAACAGCGACAGAACTCGCCCATGGCTACTCATCGGTGTGGTGGGAGAAAAGGAAAGCTGAAATGTATACAACAGGAGAAGGAAACTCATTCTTCTTGGTGGCAGGGTTAAACTTAACTAAGAAACTCAGGATTAATCTTGGTGTCTTTGCTTGGGGATCTGTGCTTAGCTGCATGGCCAAATGCAAAGCACAGAGAAACATCTCATTACCAGATGGCCAGAGTTCTCCAACCAACCTCGAGGTGAGTATATGCTGATGCTTAGAGATCTTTAGCATTTCATTTACCAACACGACACTATACATTTTCATCTCAAGGATCCTCCCACCAGTGGGATTATAAGCTTCTGAAAGCAATTTTCCAAAGGTATGTAATTCTCTCTTCTAACATTCAACAGCACTCAGGACAGAACCACGTTCTATTGTGTTTCTTTCTTCATCTTACTCTAGCCCTCCTCCCCAAAATTCACTTGAAGGACATTCCTAGTCTGTTTGGGGCTAGGACAACTGAAACGTGATCTAGTTATAGATTTACTACTATATAATGCTATTCTAAGAATATACAAGGAGAGGCAACAGCTTGGAAAAGGAACGCCTGAAGCTGTAACTTCTGAGCAAGGTGTAGATAAACCAGTTAGGGAGGATAGAGCTCCTGTTCTTGACCCAGAAGGGGTTTAACTGTGACGAAGCTACAGATCTGAGATGAGACTAGCTCACACAGAGGTACCAGGACCACCCGGTCCATGAGGACAAGGCCTGGGAGTGAGCTTAACGGAGGGGCAGAATTGTAGGTGCACATTTCCCTAGTAACCATATTAGTTTGGGGGCACTAACGAGCGAGGGCTCATTGGCAAACCTCTCATCTGAAGCCAAGACACAAATCGTGTTCCCAGACAGAAAAGGACTCTCTTCTCCTGGGACCAACGAAGCCAAGAAAGCTAATTCAGCCCATACCCAGGGGCTGGAAACAACATAAACTAGGCAGAAAGAAGACTTCCAAGAATCAGAGTAGGAGGAGAAAAAAAATGGAAGGAGACTAGAACAGAAAATAACTGGAAGAAACCAGCTTTTATTTGGTTTAAATATTAAGATTTCCTTGAGTGTGATCCAAACAGTTTGTGTAAGGAATCTGATGCCACATGAGCTATAATATAATAATACACTAGTGGCTAGGGAGGGAGCCTCCCTAGGAAACATTGATCCTGCATTCCTTGGCTGCCACAGAAGTTCTTCAAGAAATAGCCAGTGGGTACTTGATCCAGGAGCCCTCCCCTGGAGAGATACCCTGAACATGCCTGTTACGGCTTATTCATATTACACTATCCAAACTGGGCCACTGTGTGACTAAGTAAGCAAATAGCTTGACTAAAAACTCACATATTCAAATCGGTCCTTGCAGAGCTGAACCATCAGATGCAGAAATACAAGTCCAGCAAACCAGAGGCACCACATGACCACCTCTTCCACTGTCTGGACATTCAGCACACCAAAAATAAAGATGAACTTGTAGAAAATAAAATTCCAGAACTTGTCTTTCAGGTGCTAAAAAGAAAAATGTTCATAAAGGTGAGTACCATTACACCTAACCCATTTAACATAAGTTAACGCAGTAAAATCTGGCTTCTTTGGAGAAAATACTCTATACCCAGCTTTTCAACACTTATCCACAAGAAAATAGGTGGCAAAGAAAAAAATAAGCCCTCTGAAGCATAAAAGTAAAACACCTAGAAAGAAATCTGTAAACTGGATAGCAACTCTCAGTTATGGAATTTTAACCATTAAAAGAGGGGAGCTATTAGTTTAGTACTTTATGTATTAAGAATAATACATTAAAAAAAAGATTAATACATATACTTCAAACAGAAAATAAAGAATGGTGAGGGCTGCAAGAATCATTTTTAATACTTCTGTTATCTGGATTCCTAAACAGTAGAACAGATTAGGAATTTTTTTTTAACATTCTTCAGATTAAAACAATTAACAGGTTCATTTGCCAGCCCATAGTTAGTAACATATAAAACGTACAAAATAAAACAAAAATAATGCCTTGTTTTTATGCATTTTTTTCTTCCTATGTGCAAAACATTAATTTTTGTATGCTGCTTTATTTCACTTATCATATTGTAAGAACCTAACCAGTGTCAGTGAATATTCTCTGAATATACCATTTGAGTGGTTACAGTGGTTTACTGTTTTTAGTGATTACGGTTTAAAATTTTTCACAATTCAGAAAATGTTGCCAGGAATATCTCTGTAGGAGTTCCTATGTCTTCATCATGATCCAGTCAAAGGTTACAAATGTTTTCATGGTTTCAACTAACATCCACCTGATTTCCAAAAACAAGGTGTGTGAATGTACACTCCCATGAGTAGTGTGTATCTGCTTCACTGTTTCTTTCCTACACCAACAACTTGTAGTTTTAAAAATCTTTACTACCCTGAAAAAAAGGGGTGATGAGGAGCAACTAGCCAGATAATACACTATCAAACCATGTACACAAGTGGTGAGAACTGGGTGAAGAGGATGAAAAATGACTTCAAAGTATACTTTTGCAGATAGTTTCAAACCATGTAAATGTTTCAGAAATTTAAAGAAGTCAAACAGAAAAAAGAAAAACTGAAAACAAATAACTGAACCTAAATGCATAACAACTTAATAACATGACTGAAGATAAGAATAATTTTGAGAACTACACACTACTCTGACTGTATACCCTCTGTACGAGAACAAAGCAAACTAGGAATTCTTGGTCAATGTCTGTTTGCAGATCTGGTACAATCACAGTACCAGGTGAAGGTGAACCTAGGACATTTTGTGCCCTTTGCCTCACCACCTATTTGCTGTGTGACTTTGGGCAAGTCACGTACCACCCCATGCTTTCCTTCCCTCATCTACAACATGTCTTATGGCATCCATATGCATCTCACAAAACTGTTGGGGGAACTACATAAACTAATATATGTATTGTGCTTAGCCGGGTAATTACTAAGTTCTTTAAAAAAACTCCCTGTTCTAAATCTCCACTTACAGTTTAATGTTTGTCCCATTTTAGGTATTCAGTGTCTGCCTCAAGCATTATTCTATTTCTTGAACTCTAAGCACCCTCAGGGAAAACCCATGTCAATTTTTTAGAGTTCTAACTCAAAATGGTGCTTAATAAATGCTACTGGATGACACTGATCAAAACCAAGTCAACACAGAACAGCATGAAGATGTGATCTATACTGAAAAAAATGAAAGCAGAGCCGAGTAACAAAGATACCCACCATGATTACCTGTAGGTATTGTAAAAATCTCTACACTACTCCAAGGTTATGTTTTCTGTAAATTTTGAACTGATATTTAACCTTTTAGGAGGAAGAAAGCAGTATGTAAGGCCCACTGGTGCCAGATCAGTCCACCAACAATCAGACAGCTTGCCTGGCCTGACCTGACCAGTTTCTGGCCCCGAAGTGGCAAGTTTTCCTCCAAGCAGCAGCATCAAGAGCAGCTTTTATATTCCAACACAGAAACTCCACATCCTACTGATCTCAGCCAGGAGACTCTGGAGCTGGTATTTTGGAGAAAATCCTGAATACTCACTAAGAAAAATCTCGAGAAAACAAATACTCTCACTCATAGCAGCACCCAAGGGCTCAACCACACACTAACTGCATTTCAGCTCTAAACTAGGACCTCAGCTGACTGAGTAACCAGGGATTTGGGCTGGAAAGGGTAGGGAAGGAGTGAAGCCACCATTACACTTCGAATGTAGTAGACTCCTGGGTCTTAGCACTGGGAGTTTACATGTTGTTTTAAAGGCCAGTTCTAAATTCTTACTTTAAAATACACCATTCTAATTGGGGAACTGCCAATCTGTACAGTATTCTTGTGGCCTAATTCTTTACTGAAAACATGCCCTGCTCATACATACAATCTGGGTGCAATGTTCAAATATCAGACTATACCCCGTGAAACAAGAACAAGTCACCTCATTTTCTGCTTATAGAATGATGAATCTAAACTTACTTTTCCAAAGGGAAAAAGTAAAATCTCTCAGTAAATTCCTCTGGAAAAGAACCTATACTCTAAATACAAATTTTTATTCAAACTGAAACAAATTCATGCTTCTTTAAAAACTACATTCATAAAAGTCCTGGGGAAAACGGCTATAAAGAACGTTATCAGGACAATTTGGCTACGCTGTGCATGCAATGTAGATTACATAAGATACTTTATTGATGCTAAATTTCCTGATTCTGATCATTGTTATCACATGTTATGGTTATATAAGAAAATGTTCTTGTTCTTAGGAAATACATACTGAAGTATTTGGGGACAAGGGGGCATGATGCCCACAACTTACTCAAAAGGATCAGAAAAAATAATATAAATAAATGGCAAATGGGACAAATGTTAGCAACTATGAATGTGGATAAAGGGTATATAGGAGTTCCTCATAGTATTTGTGAAATTTTTCCGTATGTTTGAAATTATACTGAATACAAAGTTCAAAAAAAATCTGGTTACAAGAATCCGTCCTTGTCTGAACTTACCTGTCTCTCGCTCACTCGAAGAGGGCCAAATACAATACACTGGATTAGCTTAGCCACCAACATCAAAACACAGCAAGCAGTATTTACTAGAACCTGGATACAAACCAAAGAAAGGAAGTTTATTCCCTCCTGTTGAAAAATAAACACAGCTCTGAAAATCTTACATTAGGAATTCAGCCATCATTTCTAATGATTGAGCCTTTCCAGTTCTCAACCAATACAAGATAATACTTGAGGGGGCACACTTTTACGGGTGGTTGGGTAGGGATTAGGAGCGGGGAGGAGAGGCACTAGTTTACCAGTTAGCTGGCAGAGCCCTGTCCCAGATGTGCCCTCCAGGAGGCCAAGTTCCCCCCTACAGTGTTAACGGAGCTGTGCATAAACTTTGTACAATTTGTACACAACTATATGCACCTCATAAACAGCAGGTATCTCCTAGGTACATTATTTCCTACCGTAAGATTTGGATGGCCTTGAAGAAAACTCTTCTAGAAACTGAAGTTATCTATCATGAACTAAGATCAGCACCCAAATATCCTGCCTGCCCTGTCAAGTAAACAGGAGGTAGGCAGAGGGGGGTTAATGGTCCCCCTCAAAAAGTCACAAGACCATGAAGAATTGAGAATCAAAAAATAAAAATATATTTTAAAATCTAATGCAATGGGACAATCTTCCAATCAAAAGATAAATGTTCTCTATGCTTAGTGTTAGCCTTAAAGTACAGGTTCAGGGGCATTAGAGGGGAGTGGAATGGAAAAACCGGGAAGAAGAAAGAAGAAAACTGGCAGGAGGGGCTGAGAACTGAAAGGCAACCATGAGACACCAGCAAACCCAAGGTGGCCTTCAACAAGAGGTGGGGAATTTTTTTTAGTGAAGTAAGAGATTATCCTGACACCTAAACAACAAATCTAATGCTTACAAAATGAAAGAGTGGACTGCCCTTAATCAAGAGGCTAATGTGGCAGGTACATCATATTAGTAGATGCTTAAAATGATTTTTAAAACTGCATGACCCAAAAAAAGCCTACAGGAGCTTGGTAAAGGCAGTAAGATGATTTTTACTGAGAGTGAATGAGAATCAACAACTTAATGTAAAGGCTGCTTCAACCTTTAATTCACTCAGCGTACAAGAAGGTGGCTATATTCCCCTTCCCTCTACTTTTAATAGAAGCAAATGATTATTTAAAAAAAAAGGTCACACTAGAGACTAATATAAGTTAATAGAAGCAAATGATTATTAAAAAAAAAAGGTCACACTAGAGACTAATATAAGAAAGCAAGCTCTCAAGGGCCTGTTCAGGTTCCCCGGGGCATCTCCCACCATCCACCCCTTTAGGAGAGCACATAATGGCAGCCCTGATTCATTACTAAAAGGTGAAATTATGTTTAGTTCTTTTCTACCTGTCTAATGGGTCAAGGAAGTATGTGACATATGACATATCTTTAAATAACTGGAAAAAAATCATTCTGCTGAAAAAAGAAACTGTTCTGATAACTAAATCCTTCAAATAATCAGGGGGAAAAATCTAAATTAGTTATCCAAAACACCCTTTATCCCTAACTTGTGACTCCCTGTGGAGCAGCCCTATTCAAAAAATACCAGCAAGTAGCTTAGAACACTAATTTTTAACGAGATGAAACAGATGTTAAAAAAAGCTCATTTTTATTGTGTTCTAAATCAGTCAATGGAAACCTCTGTTAGGTTAATTAAGGAAAACTTCGTAAAATGAAAACCACAACCACAACTCCTCACACCACATTCCCTGGCTGAACGGGATTTTAAAAAATCAGCCAAATACCCCCTAACCTAATCACAACACAATTTTTAAAAAGAATTCTTGTTTTGGCATGGAGGCATATGAAATAAAGAAACGAATTCAACACATTTAGCACCTACTTGTTCAAGGCATGTGAGAGGTATTTAAGGCATGTGGGAGGTTAGGGGAAATGAGGGCAATCTGGACCCTGCAGTCAAAGAACTCTTAGAATCTACAAGACACGGACCTTGGTAAACATCTAACAGACCAAGCAGGCTGCTCTGAAAGCAATGGAGGAGGAGGAATCAAATTTAAGTTTGCTTAATCTTTTCTTTACCTAAAACAGCATTCTCACACATCATGGGTTACAAAACAAAAAATAAAGTATTATTTACTATTTCTCATTAAACGTTGTTTTCAGTTTTTCTAAATTCAAAAACAATGTTTAAAACAATTAGTATCTTTAAAAAACAAAGTGAAAGTCTCTCACAATCCCATTACCCACAGATAACCATTTCCTATTTTAACTTAAATGGAAGATTTAAAAATTAGTAAGGGGAAGAAGGAAAAAAAGGCTTAAGAAAGTATACTAACACTAAAAAGGGAATTTATGTAAAAAGAAAGGGATAACCTTTGGGGAACTTTGTATGAAAGTTAAAGCTACGCAAGATTAGAAGCAACTAAATATTATTTTGAGATTATGACCAGTATTTTTTAAAACACCTTAATGATTATTAATAACTATTTACACTGTGTCTATTTATAGAAAAGTGTCCTAATACCGGATAAATTTTCAACTTTAAAATTGACAAAGCCTTGAAAAATTGCAAATATGGAAAGAAATATAACTGTAGCATTCCTCACTTAAAAGCAAATCCCAAATCAGATCCCACCAGGCCACCAATGATATTCTTACAGAAACACTCTAGCCCAGACTTAAGTCCATAGAACTGGGACAAACCTTCTCACCAATAATCATACAAAGCTCACTTCCAGCAAGCCTAGTCTGAGCCACCTCTGTATCCCTGTAGCCCACAGAATATTACCTTCATTTCATCTGTTCTACACAGCTAATTATCTCTTGTAGGCACAGTCCCAATTCTGTGGTATATGGGGTTAGCGCTAGAGCACTGCTCATAACAGCAGAAAAATGGCAAACAAATGTCCATCAGGGAAACTAGTTTGATATACTATAAAACAGCCATTCAGTGGAATACAGTGAAGCCAGGAAAACTAACTCAGCAGCTCTATATTTGCTAGTGTTATATGGAACCTTCAAGACAATTCATTCACTGGAAAAAAAAAAACCAGCAAGGTGCAAATATTTGACTGTTGCCCTCTGTGTAAAAAAGAAAGAATATGTATAATATGTACACATATACACATTTGCATAATAGGTAGATGTGAACTGGGTCAAGGACTTGATCAATCTAGATACTTCTTAGTCTTCTACTTAACACCAGCACTAATTACAAGAAGCTGGGAATGGTTGCTTCTGGAGGAGGGAAGCAGGCAGCAGGGAGGGAGGCAGATCTCCTTTCACTGCCTACCATTTGTACATTTTGACTTTTGTAGCGTGAGTATTCATTATTTTTCAAATTAACTTTTTTAAAGTTTAGAGTCCATTAAACTATTCTGACCACTTCTGCAATTCTGCATTATTTTTCTCATTGTATGAAGGGAAACTGATGAGTAACAAACCAAAACTAAGTGGTCTGAGCTCCAAGTCAACCTCTTACAACACACAGTATGTCTACTACATTAAAATACTTCAGAAAAGTTTCTCACATCTGTAGCACTGCAAAAATCTTAATATTTTTAAAACCTCACCAAATGCCTTATTTTGTATTAATCTACACAAAATAAAAAGTTTTGCTTGTCTCAGAGCAGCCTAAAAACAGAAGAGGTCAGACAGTAGAAACCCAAGGAACCCCCAAATAATAAGGTTTAAAATGATTCCCTTTACTTTAAGGCCCTGTAAGATAATTTCCTTTCCAGAATGGTTCAACTGTTCTATTTAAGAAAACAGAAACTAAATTATAAGAATTTGGCCTGTGAGGAAAAAAAATGAGGGTGATAACAAATAACTGAGTCGTGTTTATCACTATGTAACTCCAGAGGTATTTCTAATCCTGTAAAATGCTGGCGACTGATGGGACACTATTTATGAGCCTGTAATGAAATGTGGTTAAACCACCAGTAACAATTTCAAGGATGTGATCAATATGGATATTTCTTAGTCTCTTACTTATCACCAGCACTATCACCCACTCCACACATACACTTGTCTATCTCCTCCCTTTAAGGACAGCTGGAATATATTACCTCTCTGCAGGTTCCCAGTGGCAAGTATAAAACAGCAATAAAATGCAAAGATGCATACTCCCCCTTATTACATGGATGGCTGTGTTCCTTTTTTCACAGTATTAGTTAAGTGAGATAATGTGCACAAAGCATTCAGCACATATCTAGTAAGCAAGGAGCAGTCTCCTTTCCCCTAACCCTGAAATTTTTTTCCTATATTTTTAAGTTGTTTAGGCTTATATCCTGTTATTTACAAGTGTAATTTTTTTCTTCAGCTGCCTCAACATTTCTGGAGCTAACATCTTTCTCTAATCTTCTTTGGAATATTCAACTCAAAGATTCAACCCTAGTAAGTTACTTTCAGTTCCAAATTTCATATATATGTGAAGATGGGCTCTTCAATGGGCTATCAAGTAGTAAACATTTTAGGCTCAGTATGCCACATGCTCTCCGTCACACACTCATCTTTTTTTTAAACAACCATTTAAAAATGTGAAAACCATTATTGGCTGATAGACTGCCTGATAGGCTGATTCTTATAATTTAGTTTCTGTTTTCTTAAATAGAACAGTTGAACCATTCTTGAAAGGAAATTATCTTACAGGGCCTTAAAGTGAAGGGAATCATTTTAAACCTTATTATTTGGGGGTTCCTTGGGTTTCTACTGTCTGACCTCTTCTGTTTTTAGGCTGCTCTGAGACAAGCAAAACAGGTCGGGCCACCACAGTTTGCCAATCTCTCCTCTAGTCAGTTCACTTTTATCCATTTTTGTTTTTGGTGATTATTTCTTCCCTTGAGACTGCTATTTAAACTATTGATTTGCATGTAATTAAGTTAGAACCTTAACACTTCCTTCATATTTCTATTTCTCCATTTTACCACAACCAGCTCTTAAATTTTAGAAGCAAATTTGTAAAAACAAAAACAGAAAGGAGAAAGTAATGAAAATCATGAGTAATAAATAAGTGGAAAAGCAAAAATACCTAAAAATTCAAAACAATGATGGAATCAATCAAGAGGTACTTTAATGGCAGTGATATCTGAAAAATTTAAAATAAGCCTAGAAATGAATTAACAAAATAAAATCTAATCTAGAATGAAATTTCAGAATGAAAGTTCTAGAAAGACATGAGGAAACAGTAAGCAGGTCAAACCAGGTATTTGTTACTGTAAGAAACCTGCAGCCTCCCCTTGAAGCTGTTCTCAATGTCTGTGCCATGGCCACCTGGGGAGACCTGGGGGGGTGAGGGAGGTCTTATGTACACTACTACATCCCCTGGCCTTTCTTTGGATCTTCTCCACTGCTGCCAAAGGTGGTCCCTCAAAAAATCCTCTCATTGTAAGAGCCTCTCCTCCCCTCCATTCCCATTTAAACCCTACAGCTCAAAAAGAACATCCATTAGCAGAGCCCGACGGTTTACATAATCTGACTTCCATCCCATCCTGTCCCTAATCAGCTTCTCAACCATTAAAATCACCTAGGACATTCATCAAAATGATGATTCCAAGATTCCACCCTTCCCCATGAAATTGATTCCCAGGAGCCTGAGAAACTACATTTTTTTTAAACTTACTTTTTTTTTTACTAAGGTATTATTGATATACACTCTTATGAAGGTTTCACATGAAAAAACAATGTGGTTACTACATTTACCCATATTATCAAGTCCCCATCCATATCCCATTGCAGTCACTGTCCATCAGTGTAGTAAAATGCCACAGATTCACTATTTGCCTTCTCTGTGCTACACTGTCTTCCCTGTCACCACCCCACACCCTGTGTACTAAACATAGTACCCCTCAATCCCCTTCTCCCTCCCTCCCCACCAGCCCTCCCATACCCCTCCCCTTTGGTAACCACTAGTCCCTTCTTGGAGTCTGTAAGTCTGCTGCTGTTTTGTTCCTTCAGTTTTGCTTCGTTGTTATACTCCACAAATGAGGGAAATCATCTGGCACTTGCTTTCTCTGCCTGGCTTAGTTCACTGAGCATAATATCCTCCAGCTCCATCCATGTTGTTGCAAATGGCTGAATAGTATTCCACTGCGTATATGTACCACATCTTCTTTATCCATTCATCTACTGATGGACACTCAGGTTGCTTCCATATCTTGGCTATTGTTAAGTAGCACTGCGATAAACATAGGGGTGCATATGTCTTTTTGAATCTGAGAACTTGTATTCTTTGGGTAAATTCCAAGGAGTGTGATTCCCGGGTCAAATGGTATTTCTATTTTTTGTTTGTTGAGGAACCTCCATATTGCTTTCCACAATGGCTGAACTAGTTTACATTTCCATCAGCAGTGTAGGAGGGTTCCCCTTCTAAGAAACTACATTTTACAAGTACTCAGGTGACAATGAAACAGGCTTGTCAGAGAGTTCACTTTGAGAAACACACATTAAGAGGGGTTGCTCACCTCTCCTTTTCTCTCACAGCAGCAGGGTCACTTCCCCCACCTCCTGCGACTCCTGGGTCTCCTCTTTCCCTTCTGAGCCTCACTCTTCAATCAGAGGGTCCAACAGAGCTCTAACTCAACAGCCCCGTTTATGGACTGTTCTGCATATGCCCTGCACTATTCTCCATAAACCAGTCTGAGCCTCACAAGCTGTTTTCTCTCCCTGGAATACACTTTGCAGCTTGCTGAGATCCTTCCCATCTTCCAAGGCTGGGTTCAAATACTATGTTCCCTGTGTCCTTCCCTACACACCACTTTCTGATTTCTCCAAACTCTACCATATTTTATTTATATATTATCAAGTACCAAATTTTTCATCATTTGTATATTGATTGCTTTGAGGGTAGGGGGAAAGTTTTCACTGCTGTGCCCTCCAGAGTGCCCCAAACAGTACCTCTGAAAGATTCTGAACTTTGTTCATCAAAAACTCCAGAGATGCTCTCAGACGTGTATTAATCTAAATTGTGCTCTACAAAGATAAGCTTTAGATATTCCAATATGCCAAATGATAGCTAGATTGCCAATTCTGCAAACTGGCAGAAAGATGTTTTACTCTTGACTGATTTTTAAAAAGTTTAATATGAATGCCTTTGGACAGGGTGCAAAAAGGAACCATTTTAACAAGGCCCCACCAAGTATTCACTCAATAATCTGTCAGGCCAAAGAGGAAGGCTTTTGAGATTGTGACCCTTACCCAGCTACTAAAGCAGAAACTATATAATGGGTGAAAAGGAAAACTTACAGTGTATACATGGAGGGTCTGAGAAAACAAGGAAAGTCAGGATGAACATGTGAGAACCACAGAGGAAAGATGGAAGAAAAACAGAAGATCCATGAGAAAGGAAAAAACATCAACAGATAGGAAGAAATGATAAACTTACAAGAATCAACACCTCTGATGAAAAAGGTAGGAAGAAAAGGAAATCTGCTTTAAAGTAATAATTTTCACAGGAAAATCAACAGACTTTATGTATATTAACCTTGCATTTGAAAATGAAACTCCCAGGGGGAAAAAAAAAATTAAACAGCACTGGCAGTACTGGTTCCTTCTCAAAAGCTTACATCTTATATTTACAAACATATACCAAAGACTAGACTGTAATCCTAAATTTGGAAAAGCACTCTTCACATGACTTCAAGTTGTTTACCTGCTAACTCAAATGCAAAAATAGATTTGAAATTAAACAGATGTGAGTTGTTTCTTCTCCCCTCTTCACATCTTTAAGGTTCAGCTTTACACAGGGGTGAAATAATGGGACTTGACCCTTCACTGCCTTCTACTAATTTCTTCATCAGAAGGACCAGGAGACTTAATCCACAGCCCACCGAGTTCATAAATCCCACAGCTTCCAGATGAAGCACAGTGGAATTAATTAAAACAAATGACTTGCACATCATTCTGTACACTTGGACTATTAATCTCTGTCATTTACAGCCTATACTCAACCCCAAATGGGAACTTGCAGGAGACAAGACCCAAGTCGCCACAGTAATACCAAGTAACGGACTTAAATCCTGGACCAATTTTTCTGATCACTGTGGGGTTTACATAAGAGGCATTCAAGGCCAAGGTGGAAGCAAAGTTCTTTAGCCAAAATATGTTCATCTGCCCAGCCTGAAATTATCTAATAAGCGAAACTAGCTTTTATGCCTCGTAAATGTTGCTTATCTTGGACTGGCAGACAAACTTGAAACCTCGTTGTAAAGCGGATCACTAAAAGGAGGAAGTCCTGAGTTAAAACGACGAGCCGCCTCGATTCCGAATGTTTTGCTGCCTTCAGACATCAAAGGAAACCGTCACGCATCGTCAGGTAAAAGCAACAGGAAAGGAAGCACGGCTTTTATATTTATTTGACCCAAAGAGAACAATCACATACTAAATGGAAAAAAAAGTTGTGGGAGACGGCCTCACTCGCAACAGGAAAATGTCCAAACACTCCCAAGGCCTAAAATTCTCCCTTACTCAACCTCTGAAGTCAGCCTCTGCTCTCTCCATTGTCGACCCGCTGACAATCAGAAAAGCCTTTCAACTTCCCTCCACAATTACAGTTAAACAGCCGGGTAACTGACTCGCTAGCCCCGGCCTTCCCGTGGCCCCCAAGAAACCCCGACTCCGTTCCCCAACGTCTACTTCGGCGGCCCCCAGCCCCGCCCCCCTTCCCAATCAAACTGAACGTATTAGCAGTTATTTTCAACTTCTCTGAGTGACTGGGAAGGGAACACTTCAGTGTACAGCTACGTTCCAGGGTCCTACTTAGAGTCATGGCTAAGTCATACAGTTTCCACATGGAACATCCTGCAGCCTCCAAATTTCCCTCCTTGCCCCAAACAAGGACCAGAGAAATTCGGGCTCTGCTAGCGAAAACGGTCTCTTCTCCGTAGGAGAGCTGTCGCAGAAGCCTTGTTGTGAGAGGGGCGGGCAGCAGGGCAGGAGGTCTCTGGAGGGGTCCAGGACCCCGGACCCGGGCAGGACCCAAGCCGGCAACGCGGCCCCCAGCGAGCGGAGGCGGGGCGGTGGGCGCCGAGGGGCGTGGAGCGACAGCATCGGGTGTCAGAGCCAGCGGAGCTGGGGCGGGCACATCTTCCTGCCGCCCAATCCCCAGCCGTTGTGGCGGCCTCATGAATAAGCAACAAGGCGAAGCGCCCTCCCCCTGGCGTCCCAGACAGTGGAGGGAGCCGCCACCGCTGCATGGGCCGCCGCGGGGATGCCGAGCGCTGGCGCCGCCGCTCTCCGCGCTCTGCTCCGCTGAGGGCGCACAGGTGAGCACGGGCCCGGCTCCTGCCACGCCGGGGGCCGCGGCTGCGGTTAGGGATGCGGGGCAGAGACGAAGCCGGATACCCGGCGGCGCGGTGTTGCCCCGGGAGCGGTGCAGTGCGGGGAGCGCGGCAGTCCGGGGTGCACCAGGCGTCCGCCCTGAGCCCCCGCCGGCACGCAGTACCCCGGCGCGGGGTGAGTGGCGGCAGCTCCGGGCGCGCGGGGCGCGGCGCGCAGGCCTCGGAGGACTCGCCGCGCTCCTCGCAAAAGCCCAGCCTCCCGGCTCCGCACCAGCGAGCGGGCCTTTGTGCTCCGGAGCTTGCAGGGTTGGCTGCTTTTGTGTGGGCTTTCTTTCTTCTCTTCCTCCCCTCCCAATCTCACAGCAGTGATAGAGAAGTTCCCGAAGACTGCGACTTGCTCCTTTCAAAGCATGGATCGAATTATCACCGATGCCAACCAGTGTCCAGCAGCCGAGGGCGCTGCCGTGGCCACCGAATGTGTTATCCTACTTTGCAGAAACAAACAGTTGAGTGTTTAGTGCAGAGATGTCACGGAAACCTCCTTGCTCAGACCCTGACCGGTCCCCCCAGGACACGCAGGAGGATGCTCCTTGAAAAGGTCGCTTAATTGGAAAGAGGGCCTGAGGTATAGACGCGGAGGAGGTCAGTCTCTGCTTGAGACCCAGAATGGTTGGGAGGTGCTGCCTGCCTGGAGGTGCACAGATGTCGCAGGTGCGTCCTGGTCACCGACAGAACCCGACCTGTATTGACTGCAAACATGTAGAGCCCTGGGTGGCGACCTGGTTAGAAGCAGCCGGGGGGAACAAAATCTAGGATCCTCAAGAGTTTGGAGTTCTCAAAGATGGGAAGGCTTTGCCTTCCCAAGCTGATCTGGAGGATCTGCCCGGATCTTGGCACCTAATTTCAGGGCAGAGCTGATGTAGAGAGGAGAGGGGAGAGGTTGCCTTAAAGTGTCTGCTTTCTTTCTCTGGAAGTTTTAGTTAGAAACATAAGGGGGAGTGAGAGTGGTTCACAAAACCATCCATAGAGCTCTGAAGGATTTCTTCAATAGGAAGCAAGATGTGTGGTTAGAATTTGCATGCCTCCCCTTCCTTTTTGTGTACTTTCTTGATCACAAGTGACCCAAGGAGACTTCTCCAATCCAAGCCTCTTCAGAGCCATTGGCTGACTTCTGCTCACTTGCCAGCAGAAGCCTACACTATAGCATGTACTGAAAAAAACCTCAAAACAGGGGTGAGAGTTCACAGCATCAGAACACTGCTACTTTTACAGACAGTACAGATTTAAGGGTAGTCTGATTTACGCTTATGAATAAGGTAGAGTTATATTTGTCATAATAATGAACCAAGCACTTACATAGCAGACTTGATATTGATTGCGTTTATTTGCAAAACTCCCTAGACTCACTGAGTCTAAGGTAGCTACAGCAACAGAGCCAATTAGGGAGATGTGGATTTGTCTTTGTTTTCATGGGAGGCTCCTTACCGTTATATTCCAGCATTTCCTGCTAGACTTTCCAATATCATGATTTGGTATTACAGAAATAGTTTGATGGGAAATATCAGTGTAGAACCAAAATGAAGAAGATAGACTTGCTTGTTATGGAAATTTTCCATTCTTCAACTAAAGGTGTACTTCACCCTTTATTCAGCAGACATTTGCTGGAAATGTTGTGTATAAAATTGTATTTTTGTTCATTGATTTTGTTTATTCTCAAATAGGGAAGCTGACAGTTCAGAGGGAACCTGGGTTTAATCTCTGTAAAATGAAAACTCATTCCTTAATTAAGATGTGTGGTTGTTTTCCATATAGTGTTTACTGGGTGGTTGTAAGAAAAGAATCTGAATCAAGTTTCAGGTTGAAATGTTACATATTATGTTTATTCTCTGAAATGTCCACCTGAGGATTACCTTCTCCTTAAATGCCAGGTAGTACATAGAGATTTTGTCTAACAGATGAGTTTTGCAAACCACAAAGAACAGAAATGAAATGTCAGATTGGGTCATTGAACAGAACTGTATGATGGATGGAGAAGAACTTGTCGATTAAGACTGATTAGGACAGGATTCTGCAAACAACACACAATTCCCAGGTCACTTTGTCTACATGACAGTGTGAAAGGGAAAGCTCTGTGAAAATCTCCAGGGGAGAAAAGGATATTAGTGATGCTTCCAATTGCTCACATTTCTGTAGTTGGAGGGAATGCATGTCAGTGCTACACTAATATGTCTTATATTGTATGATATTTAAAACTTGTTCTTCAAGCTATTTTCATGTCTATTATCACTTTTTTGTCTCTCACCCTTTGAAGAAAACAGAATGAGCATATTACTGCCACTTTGCACTGAGGGAACTGAGTTTCAGTGATTTGCCCAAGGTAGACCTGGAGCTTGAAGCCATTTATTAAATCTCAAGTCCAGCTTCTTTTACCAGGGATAGGATGATGCTCTAAGGGTGGTAGGCACAGATATCTTCATGTGACTCCATTGCTGAATTATAGAGAATAAAGCTTTGGGCTCAATTTCCAGAACTTAGCTTTCATCTGCAGGCATGAAGCACTTGGCTGGTATTTGCCAGAGTTACCATTTTGACTGCAACCAATTTACCCTCTTGTCTGTGAGCACTGATGCTGCTTGCCTCCTGGGGGACCATGCTTTTCTTTGTGGTTACTGCATTCTCCCTCCTACCACTGTAGTTGAACATGCTGCTGAAAGGATCGTCTGTCATTCCAGCTACTTAATTAGTGGTGAAGGATGACTGGGGCCAGATGATCTTAAAGTCAATATATCAAGCCAGCGACAGTTGTCAATGGCACAGTGAATCAGAAATGGGATACTTTAATGCTTTGTGCCACAGCTGGGTTAAAGTCTTGATAAGCTTGGCTTTAGTCAAATGAAATAGTATTGGCAATGAGAGCCTTAAAGATTAAAAAAAAGAAAAGGTAACACAGTGACACACCAGTCATTGAGGATCAGGAAAAGCACAAAATGGAAAGATTATTAAGATACAGACAAAGAAAGGCAAGAGTTTTCTTTTACCAACATCAATCAAAAAATCACTAGTTAAAAGGTGAGATGGTAGTGGGGAAGCAAGCTGACCAGAAGCTCTGAGACTTAACCATTTGTTACTGTTGGTCTTTTTTTTTTAATGAAATCAGAAGAATATTTCTGCTCTATTTTCTCTGAAGACTGAAGATAGAACAGAAATGAGAATACAGAAGTTATTATATTAAGATGATACATCGAATAAATAGCTAAAATTGGCTTTGTGGTGAACAAAACATACAATTAGAAAGGGCTAGACCGTGAAATGTCATTGAAAATATTACAATGTAAGATACACACTCTAAACATTCTTTTTCACATTCTCAAATGTTTTTTTATGTTCACTTCACACCAGCAAACGTTTATCGAACACCTCCTCTCTGTGTCTACAACTATTAGCAATTATATGGCAAACAGGAAGCTGAACACATGTGTCTGTATGTAAAAGACGTAGTGGTATTTGAGGTGACAAGGCTCACAGACAAGAGGATTTGTGGGTGGGAAGAGAATGGGCAAGGCATTTTAGTGACAGCAGTTAGTAAACAGGCCATGGACCTGGGGGCCAGGGTTTCCTGGACCTGGGATAGGGAAGACAGAGGGAGTGTTACGGCTGGTGTGGAGTCTTGTGCAAAATGTAGGAACCTGAGATGAGGAGTGTGGCTCATAAGAGGGTAGTGTACTCCACTGGTGATTGTTGGTCCTGGGCGCTAGTGGCAGGGGACTGCAGCAGAGATACAGAGTCTGGCAATTGTATGTTTGAGGTCGTTAAATGATGTGCTTTGGAAAAGCAGAGAATTGTAGCAGCAAAGGCACGGAACTTGGAGTCTGACCATTCACTAGTTCAAAAACAGACACCAGCGCATAGGCAAGTTAATGACCCTCCAAAAGGCTATAGTTTTCGCACCTAAAAAACATGGGATAATGGTAATACCACTAGTTGTAAGGATTAAGATAACTTACTTAAGGCACTTACAACACTAGGCACATAGCATCCCCAAATGGTAGCCGTTTTTGATTAATTGTTGCCAACTTTATTTTTAAGAATAAATCAGCTGGGTCGTATGAAATGAATTGGAGAAGAGTCTCAACAGGATCATCAATTAAGAGACAATTAAAATAACGATCCAGTGAGGTGAGGAGAGGGGCCGACTCTAAGAGCTATCACAAGGGAAGGCTCCAGATCCACAGAAGTTGTGAATCTAGAACGTAAAGCTGAGCAGTTCAGACAACACCAACATTTAGGTGAAGAAGATGGAGTGTTTGAGGTGGCGTCCAAGTAACTTCCAGGAGACAATGAAAGTCTAAGATTAGGCAGCTTTCTTCCCGAAACCCCGTAGCAGCTATTTATGGTTTATCCCAAGAAAAGGAAAATATCAAGCAGACTGTGACCAGGCTTGGGCATGCTGTTTAGGCCTCCTCTGTCTTGGGTACTCTTAAGTCAGGGCTCATGTTCCTTACAGACATGGCACTTGGTTTACTGTGAAAAAAGTAGCTTTGTCATTGATGAGAACGCTTTAACACACTGGTTCCTTTGTGTGTCTTCATTTTGTAACACACTGAACAACAGCAGTATACATTTTAATGTACATTTTAGTTGGAAAAATATTGACCAAGTGTTTAAAAAAACCTGATTTAGTCTAATAAGACAGCTAAGACTGGATTTTTTAGGTTGCCTTTCATTTGTCTTTGAAACTTGTATATGCCTAGCCTTGAAAAAGAAACAGATTCAGGACTGTATCTATTTAAGATTGTCAAAGATAATGCCTGACAGAACAGCTTATCTGCCCACGGGTGGCAGAAATGCAGTAAATTGTTCAGAGGACCGCTGAGCCATTCGGGTACCTTGATAGCAAGTGATAGACAAAGTGCTACTGACTTGTTCTGAAAGGGATGCTTTTTAAGCTAGTAGAAGCTGATACCCACTCTCAGCAATTTTCTTCGGGTTTATTTATCGGAGTTAACTTGCACTGAGGGATATAGTGAGAAGAAAGCAGCATCCAAGGTCACAGTGTGAGGGAAAAGTTAGACAAATGCTCATTTGTTGGTTAAATATTCTTATGATTGAGTTAATTTAAAATAATTAAGACAGAATTCTAATAAGCAACGAAATCTCCCCTCCCCCTCCCCCCGCAAAGCGGGCTAGAGACACTCATCTGTTTGTTCAGTCAATATTTACTGAGCGTTTTCTCTGGGCCAGGCACTCTGTCAGGGAGGGTATACAATGTTGAAGAAAAAAGAAAAGGCCTATTGCCTTCAAATTATGATTGCAGATGATTATTTAGGTTTATATAAGTGTTGTCATTGAATTGACAAGGGCCAGTCTTTCCTTATTTATTCTCTAAGGTCATGCAACTTCCAGTGGGGGCCACCAAGCTCATGGAAGTGGCTCTGTGGTCCTGCACTGTGCTTTGAAAGGTGGAGAAAGGCCTAGAACTTGAAGGTCATATACCAATTTCTCTGAGTTGTAGACATGTCCCCTGTAGCCACTTCTACAGGCTGTCTTTTCTGCTTCTTAAAGTTCAGGTGTTGCTTTGGATAGTAGGGAGAAGGAGCATATGGTCGCAATACACAGATATAGAATAGGCTTGCAGTTCACCCCAACTTTTTGTTGTAATTGGATTTAGAAACCAGGTGGCTAACACCTAATTACAGAAGGAAAGTTTTAGAGCAAAGGCAGAATTCCCTTCACATAGTAATTCTAAAGCTCAAAATCTAGAAGAAAACAAAACTTTGAAGGAAAATTCTGTTTGGGAAAAGCAATTGACGTTATATTAAATCTTTATGGTTTGCCTACCGCACTATCCAGCTGCAGTCTGATTTGTTCATAAAATTCTCCTGTCAGTGCACATGACTCCAGACACATAAAGAAACTGTGAAGCATTCACTCAATCATTTGAGTGCCTTGCTTATTTGATGCAAAGTTGTGGGAATACGAAACATCTTTGTTTTTTTTGATTGTTTTGTTTAACTCTTCATTTTGTCAAAGGAGAAACTGAGGTCATTTGCACAGGATCACATAGCAAGTTTTAACAGTAATGTTAAATTAGATTCAGGCATCCTTTTTCTTATCCTAGCCCTTGTCTCTCTGAACTCTGCTGCCATTTATGATAGCCTGTTTTTTTCAGGTTTTTATCCAGAAACATGGGTTCAGGTAGACCAAGTTTTCAGGCTACCACTGCCATCTTCTGGGATGTTTAGTAAGATTTCACTGAATGGGAAAATATTTGTTGAGGAAAGTGCAGCTCTCTGAAAAGATCAGAAATAAACCAGAGAGTTCTATAGCTTTTACAAATGTTCAACTACCTAGAGTTTCATAGTTCATTTATCTGTACAGAAATCCAAAAATGTAGTTTCATCAACTGTGAACACTCTTGCTTTACAGCTCTTACATATTTTTGTTTTAAGGAAGGAAAATAGTGCAGACCAAGTGCCGTTACCAGGTCTGTTACCTGGCTGTGACCTGGGATGCTTTATGGTTCATCTAAAGTATCGTGGTAACTAATGTTCAGAATGTTAACAGGCTTTGGCATGTGCTATCCCCCACTTTTCAAATATCTTTCCCATATTTTCTCCTTTTAAAACAATGCTAGCTGTCTGTATGTAACTTAATATTTAAATACAATTGCTTCCAACCCTCATCCTGTATTTGGGGAACTGTAGTATTCCTCTCACTGTCTGAGGATTCTTGGAGGTAGTGGTGGTGGCTTATGTTTCTCCTAGTCACTTCTGACTTCAATTTTCTTCTGCTGCTAAATTTATGATCCCTGATAATGCTGCTCCTTTTCTACACATGTGCACCTCATGACATCATCCCATTGCTGTATTCTCACAAAGTACTGTGGATTCAAGATTTCTGTGTAGCATATGCCCCTCAACTTGGTGGCAAGAAATGTTTTTTATTTCGTCCCATTTCTGTGTATTAGGAATCTGAGAGTAGCTTAGCTGGCTGATTTTGGCTTAAGGTTTCACAAGACATTGCAGTAAAGATGTCAGCTGGGGCTACAGTCATCTGGAGGCTTGATGGGCTGGGGGATCCACTTCCAAGATGACTTATTCACAGGGTGCTAGTACTTCGGCAAGGGCTCTGATTCATGGATTCCTCTTTCTTCATGCAGAAAAATGCAGCCTTCTTTTTCTCTTCAGATGCCTAGATCATGCCCTAAGGACTTGACCTTTTCTCCATCTTAACCTAGGTAGGTTAATGGTTATACATGAAAATATAGCTTTTATAAAGATAAGGTTTTTATTTTAGAATTTTCATTCCTAGGTTTAATTTTCTAGAAAATCTGCAACATCTGAGAAATTTCTGATGATAGAAAGAGAATGGGCCCTCCTCAGCAAAGTAGTTAAAAAGAACTAAAACCCTTAAGTTTTGGGGAAAATTAGCAGTTTTAATATAGTTTTAGTTATAATGGGACTGTTGGTAGTTTTTAAAAAATACAACAACTCTTAATCTTACAGTAATGTGCATTCAGTAAAGATTGATCATTTAAAATGTGTTTTGGCTCTCTTAAAAAGTATTTTTTCCTGAAAACATATTTATTTGCATTGTTTAACTCTTACCTTTTCTAATCCTTAGATTTTGAAATATGAAGCTTTTGTCTATAATTTTTAAAGTTGTGCAGAGTAAAGAAATAATTTAACAATTTTAAATACAAATTTTAATTGAAAATCATTTATATACTTAACTCTTGAATGTGTCTGGTAGTCACTGTTTTATGATATTTATAACTGTTAAAGCATACTTAACAGGTCCTTTGAATGTGATGTAGGTAAATGTAAGATTTACTTTCTACATCGTGGACATGTTGCTATTTCTGCAGTCATTTGACTACATGATTAATAGAGGAATTTGGGGAGAATATTGCAAATGTGACTCCAAGGGTAGTTTATTTCAAGTAGGTATTTAAGAAATGATGAACTTAGAACTTGAACTTTGTGTACCTATTTCTACAGAGCTTCAAGTTAAATCAGCTGCAGAATTCATCAGGGAAAAATAAACTGGGTTACCCATATCCCAGTGGTACGAAGAAATAGAACAGCTCTCTTTTATGTACCACCCCTAAGCATGAAGTCAAGGAGATTATTTTACTTATGATTTAATTTAAAAGAGCTTATTTACAAAATATATTTATATGACAGTTTGATACACTTTATTTTTCTGCAGGATCCAATTACTGGAATTGTCAACTCTGCAAATTTATGTACACATTTCTCTTCCACTATGAGTAGACCAATTGTATCACACATTTGTCTGGCTTTCTGTAGCCTTCTACTTCTCAACTTTGCCACACAATGTCTGGCTTTCCCCAAAATGACAAGAAGGGAGACAATACCTGTTCATGAAGACAAAGGGCAGTCTGAGAGGATAGACACAGATGACCTAGACTCCATTACTTCAAAGTGTACTTCCCAGCTGGTGGTCTCCAAAGATCTGGCGATAGAGTTAGTGGGATCATCAACGACGTCGTTAAATAAAGTATTGCCTGTTAACAAAGAAACCCATCCTATAGGAGCTGGGCTCATGCAGCCTAAGAGCCCTGGCATTTACACTGGGACCGAGACAGAGGTGCCAGCAGGGGAAGGAGTGTTTGGTTCCAGCCAACCAGAGAGAATGTTTCCTGAAAGCCGACTTGCCAAGGTCATGCCAACTGACCCTATCACTGCAACTGCTTCTCCAAATCCTGATGAGAAGGAGGAACCCCTCAGTAGTACCATCATTCAGCGTATGGTAGAAGGAGCCACAGAAGCAACACAAGGTTTTCTGAATGTGGATGATCAGTTGTTTGCAACTGAAAGTCAGGAAATAGTTACTCTGGGACATTCACCTTCATCCTCTGTAAATACTAAAGAAATGTTAACCACCAATCCAAGGACTGAGAAATTCGAAGCACACACGGAGCATAGAACAGCTTCTTTTCCTGGTGCTGAGCCCACAGCAGGCACCGATCCTGGAAGCCTCATGCCGGAAGGGGAGACGCCTTGGCAGATGACAGCTGATCATGCACAGGCTACTGCCGCCAGGCACTGGCTCACAAGCTCTGAGCACACCCTGAGTGTTGGGCCAGAAGGTGGCAGCCTGCTGGGAGCCTCAGAAGTCACAGAGAGTGTCAGCACAGCTGTTCCAGCTGCCTCTGTTGTAAGCGATGAGTGGGATGACACCAAATTAGAGAATGTAAGCCAGATAAAGACCCCAAAGCTTGGAGATAATACAGAGACTCAGGTGAGAATGGAAATGTCTCAGTTAGCCCAAGTAACTGATTACAGTATGGAAAGAATGGAAGGGGGCAAACCTTTGACAGAGGCTGCAGATGTGGCTCTGGGGCTGCCTGCCGGGGAAACACTCACAGGGACAGCTCTGCTAATAGCACAAGGGGGTGAGAGATCATCTGCCTTCACCCACGAACGTTCCTTTACTCCCACAAGTCCGATGGAAGATACAAAAGTCTCTGTTGCAAACCTATTCCAAAACGCTGCAGACTTCATGGAATCCACCAAGGAAAACAAGGCTATGTTTTTCTTAGAGACCACTGTTCCCATATCAGAATATGAGTCTGAGGCATATCAACCATTGGGAAATGCATACAAAGGTAAGAAAAAGAAATAAAAGAAAAAGCCTTAATTTGGAATGCTTTAATTTGGTCTTATTACTGTTTTAAATTTAGATATAATTGACATAGAACATTGTATTATGTTAGTATAAAAAATTAGTTTTAGATCTTGTCTTATGTTTTAAAGAGATAGTTTAAAAGTAAGTTATCTAAGTCTTAATGAAAAAACAAATAAAGGATATATTTTATATAAAAATTACACCCAAATGTACACCTGCCTATAGACCAGTGGTGTTCAACTGGGAACCATTTGTAGTCATCTCCCCATGTGTGGCAGTGTTTGGAGACATTTTTGGTAGTCACAATAGAGGGGTCCTACTGGCATCTAGTGGGCTGAGGCTAAGGATACTGTTAAACATCTTATAATTAATAGGACAGTCCTCCCACAACAAAGATTTATCAAAATGTCAGGACCACTGAGAAATACTGATATAGGCTGATATTTTTTGAACATCTTATGAAAATGTATAAATATACAGAAAGTGTGAAAGAATTAGCTGTATGTTTAAATGGTGTAACAAACAATGTAGATTACTTATTTACATAATTGTAAAAATTACTCACATCCCTGATATTTCTTACCAAAAAGCTTTCAGTAAATATTTATCTCACAGTATTAACCATATGAGCTCTTTGACCTTGTTTTCCCAAAAGAAATTCATCTAGAAAGAAAGGGGAAAAAAAGTCTCAAAACTGATAGATTTCCTTGCTGCTGGCTTGATTCTTCATTTTCTACTTCCTCTTGGCCTTTACATCTGTGAATGTTATAAGCTGACAAGACTTACATTTGTTGCTAATGGATAATGTTTTTCTTTCATTATATGTAGTTAGTTGGTCAGATAACAGCAGGAGGAAGGGGAGACAGTGCAACGTACCTATGCTCACTCCAAATTATTTTGGAATATGCACGGCTTGTTACTTCAGCAAGTAGCCTGATTCGTAGAAAATAGCAAATTGGTAATATGTTTTATAAAGTGTTACATTGAATTAAAATGATAAAAGATGGAATTTTACACGTCCAATTCATTTTTTAAAGACTTTATACCAGGTCTTTCAACCTCTAAGCTTTCAATACTGTATGTAAGCTTTCGGAGAAGCTTCTAGGGAATGTTTTGTCAGTAGGTTGTTACATTTCATTAAGAAAGTTGGGTCCATGAAAGTACTAGATATGACTGAACAAGAAGTTTACTTCAGTTCTTCATAACACTTTCAGATATTCCTGGAGCATTAAGTCATAAAGTTCCAGGTTATTCATTGTGCAATTGAATCCATGATCCTCATGCATTAGACTTACACTAACTTCTGTTAATACAGCCTAAAAAGTAAAATGATTTTGATATTGTCTGAACATTATCTTGATTACTGAATATGCCCCTTACTTAGTCATAACTGCCTCATGTAATGCAATCTTTTAACAGGAAACTTCTTTTTATTCCTAGCACATAGCACAATATCTGGCACATACTAGGTGCTGAATAAATATTAGTTCAGTGGATGAGTAAATGAAAGTGTAGAGTACCATTCAGACTGGAATTATCCTATCTGACTGCTTGTGTTGTCAAATTAATGAAAATGTTCTATATGTTCTTTGTACAGAGAAGAGCAAACAATCCCTTTCACTTTAATTTTTTTTGTCCCATAGAGTTAAAAAGAATGTGAAAAATTGAGATTATTGACAACAGTAGTTAGAGAATGGCCAAAAATTTTTCCTACCCATTTTCTGGTGATTATAGGTATTTCCAAGAAGTAAACAACTCAGATGCCAATCATTTAAGGGCCCAGGGACCACTTTAGGACATTATCTTCTTCAGAATATGCAATGATTTCTTGGTGTTTTTGGGTATTATGAGTAGATGAGTATCCTGAGATTATAGTCAGTCCTCTGATTCAGCTTGTTCTTCAGATGGCCCAGTTGAATATCTGGTTTTAAAAATAATCTATAATAATGATTATATTATCTTTTTTTCTCTACAGGAAGTAGAAAGAATGAGAGATGTGGAGAAATCTTGAATGTTGTTTTTAAAATTCTCATTATGGCTTCCAGTTCTCACTCTTCTTTCTCTAATAGCAGTCACTAATTCAAAGTACTGTGCCATTTTGATATTTCTTGCTGTTTCATGAAAGTATGATCATAGACTGTACATTTACTTTTATATATTTGTTCTCAAAATGTTCATTATACTTTCAGAAATGAAGGCAATATGGAGAACACGCACTACTTAAAATGATAAAACTGTATTCATTATTTTTTTTATGGCAAACAGAGTGTTGTCCTGGTGCTGGAAGTACAAAAAGGGCAATGAATCCTTGCTCTCAAGAGATTTATAGTTTTATTAGAGAAAGAAAAAAGAAAGAAAAAACTTAAGTAAATGGTACAAAGAGCAAATATGAGCAAATGTAAGAACCTTACTCTAACTCACATTGTCCTATATCCATCAAATGTAAAAATCTCTTCAATTTAAAAGAAAAAATAGCCCAAACTGAATGGGAATCAAGAAAAGGAACTGCTTATGCTGCAAAAGGTACTAATGCTATTTTAAAGCAAATATATTGTTTCCAAGGAAAAATATAGTTAAGTAATAGAAACTACCATAATTTCATTAATAAAAATTTTGAGAAACATTTTCAGCTCTCCCTAGAATGTTATTTTTCATTGTATATTTTACTGGAATTGCTGATATACTATGTATCTAGAATTAGTATTTTAAAAAAGAGAGATAATAGGGTCTACTAGAAATTAAGTTTTAATAGTGGCTCAGTATTTGAAATTCCTAGCTTAGCCCCTCCCTAAGAAAGGGACAATATTAACCCTTATAAATAGGCTTTAATAATGTATTTGAGAGGCTTATAATGCTGTCAAGAAAGTGGACCTGTGATAGATACATCATACCCCACAGGTCTGTTTCATTCTCTTTGATGATCTAAACGCAAATACGAATCTACAGAGGCCACTCTAAGTTGTTTGTGGGGCAACAGGCAGGATTTCCTTCTTTCTCATGGTTAGATAATATTTCATTTATATATATACATCACATCTTCATCTAGTCTTCCATTGATGGATGTAGTCAGCACAGTTAAAAGCATTAATTATGTAACCTTAGGCAGATTCCTTAGTTTCTTTCAACTTAAGAACCTTGTTAGTAAAATGAGGTAATACAAAATACGTTTATAAACAACCTTGTTTGTAAAATGAGGTAATAACAGCTGATATTTATTGAATACTTACCAAGTACTGGGCATATGAGAAGTGTTTTACATGTTATCTCATTTAATCTTTATAACAACTTCTGTGAGATAGATACTATTATTTCCATTTTACAGCTGAGGAAAATGAAGGCCCAGTGATGTTAAATTATTTTTTCAAGGTCACACAGCTAGTAGGGGTCTTCTTCAGAATTCAGACCCAGGCACATTGGCTCTAGAGCCTGCATTCTGGACCACCATGATATATGACTTCCATGGAATGATATTAGTACCTTCCTCCCCTTAGGATAAAAGACAATACCCACCATGCACTTAGCAGGATATAATAGAAACTCAGCAACATTAGTAATTGTAATTATTGTTCCTTTAATTCAAAAGGCAAACTTCCCTTTCCCCTTCAGAAATGCATATTAATATATACAAAGGCATCTGGGAACTTTTGAGTGTAAATTAGTTCCGTAGATTTTGTTTCTTAACAAACTGACATGTTGATCATAAAAGGGAGCTCAGCTGTTGATCTTCCTATTTTGTTTTGTATTTTGTGTTTTTTATATTGACTTCTTTATCTCTGTCTTAGATTGCATCACTGCCCTGGAAAGCAGCAACACTGAAAACATGTATTTACTGGCACTTCGTTTCTGAGCAATCCCTTTGCCCATTCTCTGAAATAGCTATCTGCTTTTTTTTTCAGTTTATTAATTATATAGTGACTTTTTAAGGTATAGGCATTTGGTCTATTTCAAAATATTGCTTCCCCCCTTTTAAGACATCATCACTCAAGAGATGACAACAGCTGTGGATGAAGCAGAAACCACTTTATCACTGGTGACGCAAGAGCAGAGGGTTTCTACCCTCGAAGTTACCAGAGAAAATGGCAAGACTGAGGAAGGGCAAGAGCCTCATTCTGCCACATCTGATGTTCCTGGTGTTACTCAGCTGCTGAGAAGATGGGAGCCTCTGGCCACTACCGTTTCCATTACAGCTGTACCTCCGTCTTTCGAAGTGACTCCTGCTATGCAAGGTCTGTGAGTGGAGGAATTGGATTAGTGTTTTGGGGGTGGATCTTTTCTGAGTTGATAAGAAATAGAATGTGTGAGGCAGCTGGCTCTGTCACTAGGGTACACACATACCTTACCTGGAGAGTGAAAAGGAAAGGTTGGTGAACTCTCTCGTTTGGAGAGATATGGTGCAGCCTAAAGGGACAAGGGCTGAGTTCTCAAGTGAAATCTCCTGGTGGCTCACCACTGGGCCCCTGAAGGCCACACCTCCTGAGAACTCTCTCCTAGTTTGACTTCTCTGGCTGCTAGGAGCTAGGAGCTGAGGTGCAAACAGCAAGGACCTGGGCCTGAATCCTGCCTTTGGCCATCACTAAGACTGTAGGCTCAGTCAAGTTTCTGAGCATTTTTAAGCCTTGGCTTGTTCATCTCTAAGTAATGCCTGTCTGTCTTTCAGGTAATTTTAAGGATTTGAAATAATGTATACAAAGTGTTTTCTATACAGGCCCTCAAGTGCTCTGATATCTGGGGGACAATGAAGTTTTCAAATATGGGTGATCATCAGAATCACCTGGGAATTACAAAGATTATTATTATTATTTATTGTTTTTGGATTTCATGTCTCTATTGCATCATTGATGTAAGTAAAGCCCACTTTTATTAATTAACTGAGTCATTTTTAACAAAGTAATCAATACCTTCTAATCCTGCCCTGCCTCAAAAAGAACTCTGGGGCCTTGTCAATAACTTGCATGTGATCCTATGACCTTTCCATCTCAACCTCTTCCTCCTCTGTTAATTGTCATCCTGAATCTTATGCTCATCATTTCCTTGACTTCCTTTTAGTTTTATTGTGTCTATATTTATGCCTAAAATTTTACCTTCAAAATTTTTAGTTGCTTTTAACTTTATAAAAGCAGTTTTGCCTGTAGATAGCCTTTTTGGGACTTGTTTGTTTTAATTAATATTCTACAGCTAAGATTCACTTATTGTGGTTCTTTTGTTTTGGCTGCTTATAATACTCCATTTTGAAAATATATACAGTTTGTTCATCCAATCTTCATCCAGTCCTCCTAGTGACTTGTATTTGGGTCATTCCCAGGTTTGTCTATTGTGAACATTGCTGCCATGAGTATTGTACATATTTTCCATTTTATGTGTGTAGGAGTTTCTTTTGGGTATATACCTAGAAACTGAATTGCTGGGTCATAGTGTATATGAATGCTTGGCTTTAGCAGGCAGTGCTTAACTGTTTTCTAACGTGGTTGCACCAATTTATGCTGCCAACAGCAATGTATGTGAGAGTCTGTGGATCCATATCCTGGGAGTTATAAAAAATAGTTTCTCAGGCTTCACCACCAAAGAGGTTCTGATTCAGTAAGTTGGGTGTCTGGGAAGCATGAAAATTGACATTTAAAAAATTACTTCAAACACAAGAACAAACCCATAGACCAATGGAACAGACTATAGAGCCCAGATATAAACCCAAGTATATATGGTCAATTAATATAAGATAAAGGAGCCATAGATATACAATGGGGAAATGACAGCCTCTTCAACAGCTGGTGTTGGCAAAACTGGACAGCTACATGTAAGAGGATGAAACTGGATTATTGTCTAACCCCATACACAAAAGTAAACTCAAAATGGATCAAAGACCTGAATGTAAGTCATGAAATGATAAAACTCTTAGAAGAAAACATAGGCAAAAATTTCTTGGACATAAACATGAGCAACTTTATCCTGAACACATCTTCTCGGGCAAGGGACACAAAATAAAAAATGAACAAATGGGACTCCATCATGCTAAAAAGTTTCTGTACAGCAAAGGACACTATCAGCAGAACAAAAGGCATTCTACAGTATGGGAGAATATATTTGTAAATGACATATCCGACAAGGGGTTAACATCCAAAATATATAAAGAACTCATATGCCTCAACACCCAAAAACCAAATAACCCTATTAAAAAATGGATAGAGGATATGAACAGACAGTTCTCCAAAGAAAAAATTCAGATGGCCAACAGGCACATGAAAAGATGATCCACACTACTAATTATCAGAGAAATGCAAATGAAAACTACAATGAGATATCACCTCATGCCAGTCAGGATGGCCAACATAGAAAAGAATAGGAACAACAAATGCTGGTGAGGATGCGGAGAGAGGGGAATTCTCCTACACTGCTGGTGGGAATGTAAATTAGTTCAACCATTCTGGAAAGCAGTATGGAGGTTCCTCAGAAAACTCAATAGAAATACCATTTGACCCAGGAATTCCACTCCTAGGAATTTACCCTAAGACTGCAGCAGCCCAGTTTGAAAAAGACATATGCACCCCTATGTTTATCGCAGCACTATTTACAATAGCCAAGAAATGGAAGCAACCTAAGTGTTCATCAGTAGATGAATGGATAAAGAAGATGTGTACATATACACAGTAAAATATTATTCAGCCATAAGAAGAAAACAAATCCTACCATTTACAACAACATGGATGGAGCTAGAGGGTATTATGCTCAGAGAAATAAGCCAGGTGGAGAAAGACAAGTACCAAATGATTTCACTCATCTGTGGAGCATAAGAACAAAGCAAAAACTGAAGGAACAAAATAGCAGCAGACTCACAGAACCCAAGAATGGACTAACAGTTGCCAAAGGGAAAGGGACTGTGGGGGGTGGGTGGGAAGGGTGGGAGAAGGGGAATAAGGGCAATTATGATTAGCACACATAATTTAGCGGGGGGGGCATGGGGAAGGCAGTATAGCACAGAGAAGAGAAGTAGTGATTCTATAGCATCTTACTACGCTGATGGACAGTGACTGTAATTGAGTATGTGGTGGGGACTTGATAATGGGAGGAATCTAGTAACCACAATGTTGCTCATGTAATTGTATATCAATGATACCAAAATATAAAAAAATTACTTCAAGTGATTCTGATGATCAATCAGGCTTACAAAATTCTACTATTCAAGAGTTTTTAGATTTTGAAATACTTGGGGCTAAATTTAGGTGCTTTGGAACTGAGCCTATTCCAGACATAGACCTAGACTCTTACTCTTTGACTTGATTTTTAAAAGCAATCTTTGGTATATGTTTTAAAATCCTTCAAAATCCTTAACATTGTCAATAGAATAAATGGGAGATTGAAATTGAAACACAAAGTTCTAGTTTGAGAAAATATATTTTCATAAAAATAAAGTGTTTCAACAGCGGGTGTTGGCAAAACTGGACAGCTACATGTAAGAGAATGAAACTGGATTACTGTCTAACCCCATACACAAAAGTAAACTTAAAATGGATCAAAGACCTGAATGTAAGTCATGAAACAATAAACTCTTAGAAAAAAATATAGGCAAAAATCTCTTGGATATAAACATGAGCAACTTCTTCATGAACATATCTCCCCAGGCAAGGGAAACAAAAGCAAAAATGGACGAATAGGACTATATCAAACTAAAAAGCTTCTGTACAGCAAAGGACACCATCAGTAGAACAAAAAGACTTCCTAGAGTATGGGAGAATATATTCATAAATGACATATCTGATAAGGGGTTGACATCCAAATTATATAAAGAGCTCACGCACCTCAACAAACAAAAAGCAAATAAGCCAATTAAAAAATGGGTAGAGGAGCTGAACAGACACTTCTCCAAAGAAGAAATTCAAATGGCCAACAGGCACATGAAAAGATGCTCCACATCACTAGTCATCAGAGAAATGCAGATTAAAACCACAATGAGATATCACCTCACACCAGTTAGGATGGCCACCATCCAAAAGACAAACAACAACAAATGTTGGCAAAGATGTGGAGAAAGGGGAACCCTCCTACACTCCTGGTGGGAATGTAAATTAGTACAACCATTGTGGAAAGCAGTATGGAGGTGCCTCAAAAAACTCAAAATAGAAATACCATGTGACCCAGGAATTCCACTCCTAGGAATTTACCCTAAGACTGCAGCAGCCCAGTTTGAAAAAGACAGATGCACCCCTATGTTTATCGCAGCACTGTTTACAATAGCCAAGAAATGGAAGCAATGTAAGTGTCCATCCGTAGATGAATGGATAAAGAAGATGTGGTATATATACACAATGGAATACTATTCAGCCATAAGAAGAAAACAAATCCTACCATTTGCAACAACATGGATGGAGCTAGAGGGTATTATTATGCTCAGTGAAATAAGCCAGGTGGAGAAAGACAAGTGTGAAATGATTTCACTCATCTGTGGAGTATAAGAACAAAGCAAAAACTGAAGGAACAAAACAGCAGCAGACTCCCAGAACCCAAGAATGGACTAACAGTTACCAAAGGGAAAGGGACTGGGGAAGATACGTGGGAAGGAAGGGATAAGGGGGAAAAAGGGCTATTACAATTAGCATACATATGTAGCGGGTGTGGGGGTGGGGTGGGGGATATGGGGAAGGCAGTATAACACAGAGAAAACAAGTAGTGGTTCTATAACATCCTTCTACGCTGATGGACAGTGACTGCAATGGGGTATATGGTGGCGACTTGATAATAGGGGGAGTCTAGTAACCATAATGTTGCTCATGTAATTGTATATTAATTATAGCAAAAAAACAATAATTAAAAAAAGGAAAAAAAAATAAAATGTTTGCCTTGGGGTGGTTGGATTGATGCAGTATGGGAAGGAGGAGCTGGTCTAAGTGCCAGACTTACTCTGTGTAAGATACTGGTTTCACTGTGTTGTTTATTCAAAACAAATATAACATTGTATATCAACGATACTTCAAAATAAAGTTGTAGCATAATTTTAAAAACTACCATTTCATTAGTCATTTTTTATTGGAATACAGTTGATGTACAAAATTATATTTATTTCAGATGTACAATACAGTGACTTGATAATTATATACATTACTAAATGCTTGCCACAGTGAGTGTCGTAACTTATGTTATTATACCAAGATATTTCAGTATTTTTAGTTATATTCTCTATGTTGTACTTCCATTCCTATGACTAATTTATTTTATCATTTGAAGTTTGTAACTCTTTATTCTCTTCACTTATTTCACCTATCTGCTCACCCCACTCCCTATGATAACCAATAGTCTGTTGTCAGTATTTATGGGTCTATTTTTTTTGTTTTTAGATTCCACACATAAGTGAATTCATATAGTATTGTCTTCCTCTATGTGACTTATTTTGCTTATCATGATACCCTCTAGGTCCATCCACCTTGTCACAAATGGCAAGATCCTTCTTTTTTATGGCTGAGTAATATTCCATTGTATATATGTACATCTTCTTTATCCATTCGTCTATTGATGGACACTTCGGTAGCTTCCATATTTTGGGTATTGTAAAAAATGCTGCAGTGAACATAGGGTTGTGTATATCTTTTTGAATTATTGATTTTGTTTTCTTTGAGTAAATTCCCAGAAGTGGAATTGTTGGGTCATATGGTATTTCTATTTTTAATTTTTTGAGGAAATTCTATATTGTTTTCCACAGTGGCTTCAGAATTTCCACAGACACTTCCCACCTAACATTCCACCAACAGTATAGGCAGGTTCCCTTTTCTCCACATCTTCACCAACACTTGGTATTTCTTGTCTTTTGGATAGTAGCTATTATGACTGGTGAGAGGTGATACCTCATGGTGGTTTTGATTTACATTTCCCTGATGATTGGTGATGTGAGGCGTCTTTTAATGTGCCTGTTGGCCATCTGTATGTCTTCTTTGGAAAAATGTCTATTCAGGTGTCTCCGCAGTTTTTAATTGGGCTTGTCATAAACAGCAGCATGAATAATTTTTTTCTGGATATGCCTTCTTGGGCAAGGGAAACAAAAGCAAAAATAAAAAAGTGGGATGACTTCAAACTCAAAAGCTTCTGCACAGCAAAGGAAACCATTAACAAAACAAAAAGATAGACCTACTGTATGGGAGAATATATTTGCAAATTATATTACTGATAAGGGCTTAACATCCAAAATATATAAAGAACTCATACAACTCAACACCAAAAAACCCAAATAAAAAATGGGCAGAGGATCTGAATAGTCATTTATCATTTCTTGCTTAAAAAATAAAAACACATATACATTTCTCATAGCGATCATCTTTGGTTCAAGTCCTGTCTCTTGTGTTTGGCAGACTTAACGGACACAGTCACAGGGCCAAATGAGGAGCTGTTCACGCCAGTTTTGGGCTCTCCAGTGACACCCCCTGGAATAGTGGAGGAGGCACTCGGCATTTCCCCAGAGCTTCCTGATTCGGAGGCATCCTCTGAGAGAAGACTTGTTTCATCCATCAGCTATGGCCTGGACCAACTTGAAACTGAAGGTATCCATGCCTTAAGGAAATCATTTCTAGAACTGTTGAATGAGTCACTGAACAAATGTTTTTCAGAAAGATTAAGGAGAAATGTATTTAATCTGTTGTGTAGATCAGCGGTCAGTAAACTATGGACTGGCTGAATCTGGCCTGCCATGTTTTTGTATGGCCTACAAGCCAAGAATGATTTGTACATTTTTAAGTGTTGAAAAAAAAACAAAAGAAGAATAATATCAGTGACATGTAAAAGGCATATAAATTCAAATTTCAGTGTTTCTGATTAAAGCTGTATTGGAACATAGCCACATTTGTTTGCATATTGTCTGTGACAACTTTTGTGTCAGCATAGCAGAGTTGAGGAGTTGTGACAGAGACGGACTAACTGCCCACAAAGTGTGAAATATTTATGATACAGCTCTTTACTGGAAAAGCTGGTCAACCCCTGGTCTAGATCGGTAGTTCTCAATTACAGCTAAATGTTAGAATTGCCTTGGGAAGCTTTAAAAAAAAAATCCTAATGCCTGAGTACTTCTTCCAGTGATTCTGACTCAGTTGGTTTGGGATGGGATCTGATTCCACTAATATTTTTTAAATTGAAGTATAGTTGATATATAAAATATTAGTTTCAGGTGTACAACTAGTGATGTGACAATTATATACATTATGAAATGCTTGCGGTGATAGGTGCAGTTAATATCTGTCACTGTACAAAGTTATTACAATATTATTGACTCTATTCACTGTGCTGTACTTTTTGTCCTTTTGACTTATTTATTTTGTAATTGGGAGTTTGTACCTCTTTATCCTCATTACCTATTTTGACCATCCCTTCACCACTCCACTCCCCTTTGGCAACCACCAGTTTGTTCTCTGTATTTATGAGTCTATTTCTGTTTGGCATCAACATGTTTAAAGAATGCTTTAGATGTTTTCAATGTGCAGGCTGGATTAAGAATACTGATTTAAATGGAAAACTTGAGTTGACCCACGAGATTTTCTTGGATGGAGGTTTTAATGTGAGTTGTATTGTCATAATACCATTTGCTTGTCAATGCTGGGTTATTCTCTCTTATTAACATGGGTTAGGATGCTCCATTATTTGGAGAATGGCAATCTCCTCACCTGTTAGGACTGAAACATTCATGCCAAATTAGTTTCCAAGATATTGGCATTGAGCACAAAAAAGATGCTTGGAGCATAGCTGTACATCCACAAACAAGAAGACCAGAAATAAGACAAAAATTCATTTAATTTATCCACATTTAGTTTCTGGCTGGAGATGCAAAATATCCAGGGATTTGTAATGCAGGGTTTCTTTTTTTTTTTCTATTGGCATCATTAATCTACAATTACATGAGCAACATTATGGTTACTAGACTCACACCCATTATCAAGTCCCCACCACATACTCCATTACAGTCACTGCCCATCAGCGTAGTAAGATGCTATAGAATCACTACTTGTCTTCTCTGTGTTGTACAGCCTTCCCCGTGCCCCCCTCGCCCCCACATTATGTCTGCTAATCATAATGCCCCTTTTTCCTCCTTATCCCTCCCTTCCCTCCCATCCTCCCCAGCCCCTTTCGCTTTGGTAACTTAGTCCATTCTTGGGTTCTGTGAGTCTGCTGCTGTTTTGTTCCTTCAGTTTTTCCTTTGTTCTTATACTCCACAGATGAGTGAAATCATTTGATACTTGTGTTTTTCCACCTGGCTTATTTCAGTGAGCATAATATCCTCCAGCTCCATCCATGTTGTTGCAAATAGTAGGAATTGTTTTCTTCTTATGGCTGAGTAGTACACTATTATGTATATGTACCACATCTTCTTTATCCATTCATCTACTGTTGGACACTTAGGTTGCTTCCATTTCTTGGCTATTGTAAATAGTGCTGCAATAAACATAGGGGTGCATATGTCTTTTTCAAACTGGGTTGCTGCATTCTTAGAGTAAATTCCTAGGAGTGGAATCCCTGGGTCAAATGGTATTTCTATTTTGAGGTTTTTGAGGAACCTCCATACTGCTTTCCAGAATGGTTGAACTAATTTGCATTCCCTCCAGCAGTGTAGGAGGGTTTCCCTTTCTCCACATCCTCACCAACATTTGTTGTTGTTTGTCTTTTGGATGGTGGCCATCCTGACTGGTGTGAGTTGATACCTCATTGTGGTTTTAATTTGCATTTCTCTGATAATTAACGATGTGGAGCATCTTTTCATGTGCCTGTTGGCCACCTGAATTTCTTCTTTGAAAAAGTGTCTGTTCAGCTCCTCTCCCCATTTTTTAATTGGCTTATTTGCTTTTTGTTTGTTGAGGTGCATGGGCTCTTTATATGTTTTGGATGTCAACCCCTTACCAGATATGTCTTTTATGAATATATTCTCCCACACTGTAGGATGCCTTTTTGTTCTGTTGATGGTGTCCTTTGCTGTACAGAAGCTTTTTAGTTTGATATAGTCCCACTTGTTCATTTTTGCTTTTGTTTTCCTTGCCCGGGGAGATATGTTCATGAAGAACTTGCTTATGTTTATGTCCAAGAGATTTTTGCCTATGCTTTTTCTAAGAGTTTTATGGTTTTATGACTTACATTCAGGTCTTTGATCCATTTTGAATTTACTCTTGTGTATGGGGTTAGACAATGATCCAGTTTCATTCTCTTACATGTAGCTGTCCAGTTTTGCCAACACCAGCTGTTAAAGAGGCTGTCATTTCCCCATTGTATATCTATGGCTCCTTTATCATATATTAATTGACCATATATGTTTGGGTTAATATCTGGACTCTCTATTCTGTTCCACTGGTCTATGGGTCTGTTCTTGTGCTAGTACCTTGATTGTCTTGATTACTGTGGCTTTGTAGTAGTGTTTGAATTTGGGAAGTGAGATCCCCCCCTGCTTTATTCTTCCTTCTCAGGATTGCTTTGGCTATTCAGAGTCTTTTGTGGTTCCATATGAATTTTAGAACTATTTGTTCCAGAACTTTAAAACTATATTGCTTTAATCAGGATGGTCATTTTGACGATATTTATTCTTTCTAGCCAAGAGCATGGGATGAGTTTCCATTTGTTAGTGTCCTCTTTAATTTCTCTTAAGAGTGTCTTGTAGTATTCAGGGTATAGGTCTTTCACTTTCTTGGTTTTGTTTATTCCTAGGTATTTTATTCTTTTTGATGCAATTGTGAATGGAATTGTTTTCCTGGTTTCTCTTTCTGCTAGTTCATCATTAGTGTATAGGAAAGCAACAGATTTCTGTGTATTAATTTTGTATCCTGCAACGTTGCTGAATTCAGATATTAGTTCTAGTAGTTTTGGAGTGGATTCTTTAGGGTTTTTTATGTGCAATATCATGTCATCTGCAAACAGGGACGGTTTGACTTCTTTACCAATCTGGATGCCTTGTATTTCTTTGTTTTGTCTGAATGCCGTGGCTAGGACCTCCAGTACTATGTTGAATAATAGTGGGGAGAGTGGGCATCCCTGTCTTGTTCCCAATCTTAGATGAAAAGCTTTCAGCTTCTCGCTAAGTATGATGTTGACTGTGGGTTTGTCATATATGGCCTTTATTATGTGGAGGTACTTGCCCTCTATACCTATTTTGTTGAGAGTTTTTATCATGAATGGGTGTTGAATTTTGTTGAATGCTTTTTCAGCGTCTATGAAGTTGATCATGTAGTTTTTGTCCTTCTTTTTGTTGATGTGGTGGATGATATTGATGGATTTTCAAATATTGTATCATCCTTGCATCCCTGGAATAAATCCTACTTGATCATAATAGATGATCTTCTTGATGTAGTTTTTAATTTGGTTTGCTAATGTTTTGTTGAGTATTTTTGCATCTATGTTCACAAGGGATATTGGTCTGTAATTTTCTTTTCTTGTGGTGTCTTTGCATGGTTTTGGTATTAGAGTGATGCTGGCTTCATAGAATGAGTTTGGAAGTATTTCCTCCTCTTCTATTTTTTGGAATACTTTAAGGAGAATCTGTATTATGTCTTCTCTATGTGTCTGATAAAATTCAATGGTGAATCCATCTGGCCCAGGGGTTTTGTTCTTGGGTAGTTTTTTGATTACCAATTCAATTTTGTTGCTGGTAATTGGTCTGTGTAGATTTTCTGTTTCTTCCTGGGTCAGTCTTGGAAGGTTGTATTTTTTTAGAAAGTTTTTCCATTTTTTCTTGGTTATCCAGCTTATTAGCATATAGATTTTCATAGTATTCTCTAATAATTCTTTGTATTTCTGTGGTGTCTGTCGTGATTTTTCCTTTCTCATTTCTGATTGTGTTTATGTGTGTAGATTCTCTTTTTCTGTTAATAAGTCTGGCTAGGGGTTAAACTATTTTGTTTATTTTCCCCAAGAACCAGCTCTTAGTTTCATTAATTGTTTCTATTGTTTTATTCTTCTCAATTTTACTTATTTGTTCTCTGATATTTATTATGTCCCTCCTTCTGCTGACTTTGGGCCTCATTTGTTCTTCTTTTTCCAGTTTCAATAATTGTGACTTTACACTATTCATTTGGGATTGTTCTTCCTTTTTTAAAAAGGTCTGAATTGCTATATACTTTCCTCTTAGAACTGCCTTCGCTGTGTCCCACAGAAGTTGGGGCATTGTGCTATTGTTGTCATTTGTTTCCATATATTGCTTGATCTCTGTTTTAAAATGGTCATTTATCCACTGATTATTTAGGAGCATGTTGTTATGTCTCCATGTGTTTGTGAGCCTTTTTGTTTTCTTTGTACAATTTATTTCTTGTTTTATACCTTTGTGATCTGAGAAGTTGGCTGGTAGAATTTCAATCATTTTGAATTTACTGAGGCTCTTTTTGTGGCCTAGTATGTGGTCTATTCTGGAAAATGTTCCATGTGCACTTGAGAAGAATGTGTATGCTGCTGCTTCTGGGTGTAGAGTTTTGTAGATGTCTGTTAGGTCCATCTGTTCTAGTGTGTTGTTCAGTGCTTCTGTGTCCTCAGTTATTTTCTGTCTGGTTGATCTTTCCTTTGGAGTGAGCGGTGTGTTAAAGTCTCCTAAAATGAATGCATTGCATTCTATTTCCTCCTTTAATTCTGTTATTATTTGTTTCACATTTGTTGGTGCTCCTGTGTTGGGTGCATAGATATTTATAATGGTTATATCCTCTTGTTGGACTGCCCCCTTTATCATTATGTAATGTCATTCTTTAATCTTTTGTTACTTTCTTTGTTTTGAAGTCTATTTTGTCTGATACAAGTACTGCAGCACCTGCTTTTTTCTCCCTATTGTTTCCATCTAATATCTTTTTCCATCCCTTCACTTTTAGTCTGTGTATGTCTTTGCGTTTGAGGTGAGTCTCTTGTAAGGAGCTTAATCCATTCTATTACTCTGTGTCTTTTGATTGGTGCATTCAGTCCATTTACATTTAGGGTGATCATTGATAGATATGTACTTATTGCCATTGCAGGCTTTGGATTTGTGTTTACCAAATGTTCAAGGATAGCTTCTTTCCTATATAACTGTCCAACTTAAACTCTCTTATTACACTATTATAAACACAGTCTGATGATTCTTTATTTTTCTCCCTTCTTATTCTTCCTCCTCCATTCTTCATATGTTAGGTGTTTTATTCTGTACTCTTTTGTGTTTCCTTTGACTGGTTTTGTGGATAGTTGATTTTATTTTTTGCCTTTAGTTAGTATTTGGATGGTCTGCTTTCTTTGCTGTGATTTTATTTTCTCTGGTGACCTCTATTTAGCATTAGGATTACTTCCATCTAGAGCAGTCCCTTAAAAATATTCTGTAGAGGTGGTTTGTGAGAGTCAGATTACCTCAACTTTTGCTTATCTGGAAATTGTTTAATCCCTCCTTCAAATTTAAATGATAATCTTGCTGGATACAGTATTCTTGGTTCAAGTCCCTTCTGTTTCATTGCATTAAATATATCATGCCATTCTCTTCTGGCCTGTAAGGTTTCTGTTGAGATGTCTGATGATAGCCTAATGGGTTTTCCTTTGTAGGTGATCTTTTCTCTCTTTCTGGCTGCCTTTAATATCCTGTCCTTGTCTTTGATCTTTGCCATTTTAATAATTATATGTCTTGGTGTTCCCCTCCTTGGGTCCCTTGTGTTGGGAGATCTGTGGGCTTCCATGGTCTGAGAGACTATTTCGTTCCCCAGCTTGAGAAGTTTTCAGCAATTATTTCTTCAAAGACACTTTCTATCCCTTTTTCTGTCTCTTCTTCTTCAGGTACCCCTATAATGCAAATATTGTTCTGTTTGGATTGGTCACACAGTTCTCTTAATATTCTTTTATATGTAGAGATCCTTTTATCTCTCTCTGCCTCAGTTTCTCTGTATTCCTGTTCTCTGATTTCTATTCCATTAACAGTCTCTTGCACCTCATCCAGTCTGCTCTTAAGTCCTTTTATTGATTGTTTTGTTTCTGTTATCTCCCTCCGGACCTCATCCCTTAGCTCTTGCATATTTCTCTGCAGGTCCATGGGCATGGTTATGACTTTTATTTTGAAATCTTTTTCAGGAAGATTGTTTGTATCCATCTTACCAGCCCCTCTCTCTCGGGTTGTCTGAGTGATTTTTGATTGGACCAGATTCTTCTACCTTTTCATGACAATAGAAATGATCACCAGCAGGTGGCACATGTGTCAGCTGGGAGAACAAAGTCCCTTCCTGCTTGCTGGTCACCTTGTCCCTTCTCCGCTGCCTGTGCTGGTTGCCTGCACACCTGGACCAGTCTCTGGGATAATCTCCTGAGCTGCCATGGGAGAGGCGGCCCTTGGGATAGCCTAGGGTACTGTTTGGGGTCGCAGATGTACCGGGTGTGTTCTCCTGCGAGAATGGTGCACCTTCATGCCTTCTGGACCTTGCTCCAGCTTCCTCTGTCTGGGCCAGGTAGCTGTGTGCCGGCGGCAGCCTCTGGGTCTGGCCCCATTAGCTGCGCACTGGGAGAATACTCTGTGTGGTTGCTGTAGGCAGGACTGCTCCCTGGCTGCTCCACAGCTGTGTCAGGTCAGCCAGTTTGCTTGCAGGGCTGGCAGGGGTAATGAAAGACAGGCTGCTTATCTCCATTAGGGGCTTCGGAGCTGTGTTTGCCACCCAGGGGTTTAGGGTGCCTGAAGTTCCTTAAGATTCCCAGCCTGCTGGGCAGAGTGTGCTGGGATGATTTTGTCCAGCTCTTAAGCCCTTGTCCCTTTAAGACTTTTAAAAGCACTCACTTTTCTTTTGTCCCAGGGGAGCCTGCTGTGGGGACCCGCTCGCAGTCTCCATCTCGGATTTTATTTTTCCGTTTCTCTAATATCCAGTACACCATGCAATGTGTGTCTGTGCTCCTGGTGAAGATCACCAGGGCTGGTTATTTAGGAGTCCTGTGCTTCCACTCCCTCCCCACTCTGATTCTTTTCCTCCCATGGTGACCTGGGGTGGGGGGAGTGCTCAGTCCCGCCAGGTCGCGCTTTGTATCTTACCCGCTTCGTGAGGCGCTGAGTTCTCGCAGATGTAGATGTAGCCTGGCTGTTGTACTATATCTTCTGGTCTCTCTTTTAGGAATAGTTGTATTTGTTGTATTTTCAAAAATATGTATGGTTTTGGGAGGAGATTTCTGTCACCCTACTCATGCCACCATCTTGAGCCGTCTAGTAATGCAGGTTTCTTAAACTAATCTGTAAGACAGATCAGCTTTGGGGAACTTATTTAGTCAAGTGTTTGATTCAGCAAGTACATAGGATGTGCTGTTACTGTGTATTTCATCTACTCTGCAGCAGGAAAGGTGGCTCAGCCAGGTTTGCAGCAAACTCCATTGCAGACATTCAGGGTAGCACTGGTAGCTTTCTGACAGAGAAATGTAACATTTTCGGAGTAGTGTGAAGAATTCCATATTAGAATGCTGGTTTAAGAAGTAGATTGAAGCGAACTCAGAGGCTAACAGCTCTTGCACTCGACATTAAGATACAAACCATATGACTGAGTTTCTTCTCATATTAGCTGCCTGCTCTCCTTGATACCATCTGGAAAAAGCAGGTTTCCCCAAATTAACCTGAGTTAAGAGATGAGAGCTTTCCCTAGCAGGGCTCATTAAATCAGAGAAAAAAAAAGGTATTTGTGAGTAATCCATACTTGTGAATACTTTTATAAATTTAGTACATGATGGCAGTTGTATTGAAATATGTGAGAATTTTCCTAACTTGCCTAAGATGTCCTGGAGTTTTAGTTCGTTTCTTCTGCACAATTCAATTATAGCTTCATTTTGAGAAGATATTTTGTCAGTTTTTGATCCAAATTATGATCCTTGTCAGGGTTTATGAAAGACATTTTCAGTTTTAAAATATTCTTTCTGCTACTTTGTTGAACTTAAGACAGGGTATTGAATAAACACACTTTTTCTCTTAAATACCAGGGAGTACAACTTATGTTTCATTAGTATGCATTAATAATGTCACAATTAGTTTTACACTGGTGAATCTAATCATCTGAAAGCTGAAGTGACTGTACATATTTAAACCAAGAAACCTAGAAGATTTCTGAATGTATTGAATGCCTCCTTTTCAATGCATATTTTTTCACTTTGCCCAGGAATGTAAGCCCAGCTTGAGGCTTTGACTGGGTGAAGCACTTTAATTCTACCATAAGATTATATCCGGAGGAAGGTAATTTATTTTAAAATATGTTGCTCACAACAGTGGGTTGCACTATGTCGGATTGTCTACCTTTCAAGTTTTAATCTCTGTGATGTGTTGACAAATGACATAGAATTCTCCAGTTTAAGATCTTTGTTTATTTAATTATATTATTAAACTCTTTATATGTTATTTTATGGTCCAGGAGTACTTCTCCACACGAAGAGGTGTTTTTTCTCATTGGACAAGAGACCTGCCCTTAGTAGACACCAGACACCCAAGGAGCAAGAACTGTTCTGGAAATTTCTGAATGCTTAATCTTTAAGGGATAACTAGTGGCCCAAATGAGCCTAAACATTGTATTTACTCGGCACCCTGTCTTCTTGTGTCCTCCTTTATGTCTCTACGACATAATGACTAAGGGAGTATATTAGTTTTCTACCATAACGAAGTACCACAAACCGAGTGGCTTACGAAACCAGGATTTTGTTTTCTTGCAGTTTTGGAGACAGAAAGTCTGAAATCCAGATGTAGGCCGGGCCATGCATCCTCCAGAGCCTCTAGGAGAGGGTCGCCCAGGCTTCTTCCACTTTCTGACGGCCTTAGGCATCCCTTGGTTTGTGGCGGTGTGACTGAGATCTCTGCCTCTGCCTTCACGGGGCTGCCTTTCCTCTGTGTGCCTCTGTGCCCAAATTTCGCTCGGCTTGTAAGGATACCAGCCATGGAATCAGGACTCACCCCAATGACTTCATCTTAATTGATTCCATCTGCTAATACCCTATTCCAAATAAGGTCATGTTCACAGGTACTGTGGGTTAGGACTTGAACATATTTTGGGGGGAACACAAGTCAACACATAGCAGGGGTCTGCTTCTGAGGAGTTTGCCAGCTGGCTCTGAAGGTGGACATGCTCTGTCTCTGGAACACCCACTTGAGAGATGTGCATTGATAGAGTGATAGAAGTTCTGATGTGTTCCGCATTTCTCAGTCACTAAAGGAATATGCCTTTATTTGTGTATACCATCTTGTGCCTTTTTCATTTCAGGAAGTCTTTTACCTTGTTAGAAAACATGCAGTTTGGTTTTTGAAGGGATAATGGTTTATCTGTCCCTTTGCCTGATATACTTTACTTTTCTGTTTTTTTATTTTAAGGGAATTACTGTTTTCAGTATGAAAAAATGCATTGTACTTATCACAGGCGTAACTCTACTAGAGCTATATTCAGCATCTTTGAAATATAAACATGACAAAAATGCTCTAATTTTTTATTCAAAATAGGATAATGGCAAATTACATGTATATGACTATGGAAACTAAATTTTGGGCATGAGCTGTATATAGGTTTATATCCTATTTTTGTTGTTGAATATTAGTCTTTCTCTGCTCCAAAGTGGCAACTTAAATTTTATGATTACCTATGAGAACTTACTTGCAATTTTTCATTTGGGTTAACTGTCTTAAAAAATTTTAATACTAATATCAAATGGAATAGGACTTGTAATATTTCTTACTTAAAGAAGTTCTGCTTTCTGTGTTTTAGAAATCCAACTGAGGGTGTCTATTCTAAATGAATCAAACTTATTTAACCTTTCCTATATTCCCACAGAAGATGGAAATGCATGTGTGCTGTAAAATTGTAACAGTAAGTGTGTAGAGTGGAAGGCCAGTGCTTTAACAATTCAATATTCAGAAAAAAAAATTTGTTGTGGGTCTACGTGTACCAGGAACTAGGTTTCTAGGAATATGTAAGAGACAATACAAAAGCAGATTTTCAGGTCTTGTGATTAAGACTTTGGTAATCCTTCTTTACACTCCCAGTACTTCCTCCCTTAATGTTTGAAAGTCAGTATCTGGGACTTGCAGCTAGTAGAAAATGGGAAACCACTTGGTGCTTTCCATGGTGCTGACCAAACGGACTTGGGAACACGCTGAATTTGCTGTATTATCCCAAGATGACTGGCTTAGCTCTTACTGCTCTTCTTCAAGAGAAGAAGAGATACCTGTGTTTCTTAGCTGGAGAAGGCGAATATTCCTCTGATGGGACCTATCTAATATCTTTCTGTAGGCATAATAGACTGTATGGCTGTATAATCCAGTGCCATTATCTCAGACAATTCCCATTTCTTCATCTATTTCAAAAGGCCCATGCATTGCAGGCTTTATGAAACAAACTCATAGCAGTTGATTTGCTGGATAATTAATTATCTTTTTTTTCCATATATGTTATATGAAATGTTATTTAACATATAAAGAGACTTTTAATTCTTAGTGTCTAACAGAAAAGACATGTAACTTCTTTAAATATCTTGATTTTTAGAAAATAAGACCATATATATTATTTAACTTCAGTTTTTTTTCTTTTCTGACAGTCTCTTCCCTGTTTTTCAAAGGCCATTTTGGCTGTCCTTATAATAAAGTTTTAAAAGATTGCATTTTTGACATTTTTTTTCTGTTAGGCCGCACACATGGGGCAGAAAGCTCTCATTAGTCTGTCATTTGTTGTATAATCTCAGTGACATACATTTTCCTGCTCTTTTGAATGTGTGTGTGTGTGTGGGGGGATACATGCATATTTAATTTCATGGATGTTTTCCACAGTCCTCTGAGAGCATTTCCAATATATGTTTGCAGCACCTCTTAATTTCCTCAGCTGAAGAGATAGTGGTGTTTTCTTTCCTTTCTTATCTGGAATTCTCTGTCTGTGTCCTAGGATTTACTCTTCTGATAACATAGGAGTTTCAGGAAAAGGTCATGTTTGAAGATTATGCCTTCATTCAAATGACTGAATGATATTTTTGTCATCATAGTTGTGATCTCGTAGTTAGTACTGAAGTCAAGCTGCTTTGCTTCTTTCTCCTGCTGTCCAGATGAATTGGGAAATGCATTCTTTAAGCGGCATTATGGAAAAGTCTCCATGATATTTTTCTTTAACGGCTCCATTGAGGATACTTAAAAGCTCATGTAATTTTTATGAGAGAAGTGTTTGCTCTTCACTTGCATGCTTATTCACAAAATCAATATATTTTTGGTTTTCCTTGTAGGCACTGCTTTTCAGAGCATTTTCTAATTATTTTTTCAATTTGCATGTAATTTTTCAACTCAGAAGGCAGTAAGAATGGATGAATGAGAAAGAGTATTCAAAATCTTATCTCGAGGCCATATTTAAGAAGCCAAGTTTATGATTTACCTTTGGGTGCTTCCATGTGGAATGTATTATTAATGATCAAGTAAAGCCTGGTAAATTTGAACTGTCCACTGTCACTTGTGATACAGTAGCATGAGGTGAAGGCCGTTCACTCTAATAATGTTAAGAATGGGCACTAGTTTTGGCCTTTGTTCTTAGAAATGCTTTGTATTTAATTTTGCCTCAGTAACAGAGCCACTTATATGGTATACAAGTGGGGAAGATGAAGGAAAGAGTATTCAATGGAACATGCCCTTTGTTTGATTTTCGTAGGGATTTAAATTCTGGATTCCTCCCCATCAACCCCAGATGCCTGTTCTGGCAAAACTGATGGGCATTTAATTAAAAAAATAATCTTATAACTCTACTAAAGTGAATACATGAAACACCTAATACTATTGCCAAATATGTTAGAGAAGGATGAGCATTTTTTTCCCTCATTTTCATTTTTGCATCATTTTCAAGTATATTATAGAAATACTACATTTTCAAGTATATGACAGATTATGAAACACAGAATTGGTGGTGATTTAAGTTATCAGTTACCTCTTCTGGTAAATCACTTCATTGTCCTGTTCTGAAATCATACTTTTTCTGGCATTTATGATAGATGCGTATTCTTAAGTACCTATGGACTTGATAGGGCAGCACAATAAATTACTTACCACTCAGGAGAGGCATCACATTTGCTACTTACACTCACATAGCCAGTGGTATTTCAAAAATATTTGAAATCAATATTATGATGTATTATCATAAAGCTTCACTTACAAAGTCTTCTGTTGAAGAAAAAAACTGACATTCACTTTAAGTTTTCTGGTGTGCTTTCTTATCATTTATTGGTATAATCACAGTGAAATAAATACTGTTCTAGAGTTGATTCTCCCCACCTTTTTTTATTTTTTTTGCACCATTGTTGCCCAGTACAAGAAAGCCAGCACCGCTTACTGAGTTCACCGTTAGACATTCATGAAATTTTACATACTGGCTCATGATGACAAAGGGATTTAGTTTTGCATATATTCAGTTGTGTTCATTTATGTGTACATTTAACATTTATGGTGATTCAGTGAAAAGAAGAAATGGGAATAGATCTTACATAAAATTTTAGTAGAAGAGTTAAGATAGATATATAAATAACAGAAATGCAAGTAGAGAGTGGGAAATTATTATTAAACAATTATAGAAAAAGAGCTCAGACTTTGGAGCAAGACCTTAGCCCCTGCTTAGAGAAATAAGAAATTGATATTTATGCTCGCAAGATGTGTATGTGTATGTGTGGGGGGTGTTTGTGTGTACAGATTTGTATACATATATACACTCATCATTCTATTGATACTTATAAAAAAAATGGCAGCAAACCTGAAAATATGGAAAACATTCTGAAGGATGATGAATAGATATCACACATACCACATTAAGCAATCCATTATTTTATAGACATGTAATCAAGCACGTTTTTCTAATTTAGTTCATTGGTTAGGTGCATTATTTCTTAAGGATAGTTTTTAATAGAAGAAACTGTTTCTCAGTGTAGAAGAGGCAACCAAGGGCTCAGCCTCAGGCTAATGACAGGCTAATAAAGAAACAGTTTATTTATAAGAAACTGCACTAGGTCTCTCTCGAGGGGTATGTGCAGAATCCCAGGCCAAAGGATTAGTTCAAGTGATCTTGGCCCATACTCCAGGGCTGGGAATTCCTGTGAGGACTGGGCCAAGCAGGGCTTTCCAGCTGTGGTGGTTTTGTGCGGTTATTGAAACAAACATGTAGCTTGCAACCTCACAATGGGCTGTGTGTAGGTTTCACAGGCATTTAAAATGTTTGCAGAAAATTAAAGCGTTTTTTTAAGGCATGATTTTTCTATGAGGCTAGACATAATTATCCTTTTACTGGTGTAAACAGAATTTTAACTGCATTGAAGTACAGATAATTGCAAACCTTAACAATATATAAAATAATGTGTGGATATTATCAACTTCACTTTATTAGTCTGTATTCATAACCATGAAGTTGTTTTGGCATCAGACTACCTCTTATCATTTAAATGCATACATACCTCCAGAAAAGATTACAATAAAAATAAAATGCATCAATTTGAAAGACATTACAAGATTTTTTAAATGTTCACACTTGGAAACATTATATTTACCATGAAAGATTTACATTCTTTCTGCTACATTTATCAGTACCTTTTCTTCTTCAGCTATTCTGCCTTTCCACATTGTTTGATATTGCCAGACAAAATATACTATGGAAATTTCTAACAACAATAAAAAGAATCTCCAAGGTTTTATGAGCAGGAGATTCTCCAGGTGTGCAGAGGGCCTGACACTGCTCCTTCTGGATTTTCTCAAGGTATCTGCTTCACATGCTTTCTAAGAAGTCCTATTTCCTATTAAAACTCTAGCTCAAGTATAGATGAAAACCCTCTCAGTTGTTCACCTGAAATTAGTAGAAATTTTAAAAATATTTGGCTCAAACCTAAAGGAACACAAAGCAAATAAACCAAGAAAATGAAAGAAACGTGATGAATTAGGCTCACAAGGTACAAGTTTTGCCCCGATCTTACCTTGGCTAACAAGCTCCCAGGGCTCCCTGGCCCTGACCCACTCAGTGCTCTGAGAAGGTTTTATATATTCTATACCCAAGGCACTGCGAAAGATTAGAACAGTTTTTCAGGCACCTTTCCAGGCCTTCTGAACTCTCAGCTCCTGTATAGAGTGTAACTTATTTTCTCCTTCCTGTCCTTTCCTCTACAGAGAAGAGCCAAGGCCTAGATGAGAGTTTCCTTTAGGGTCCACCACTGAGTAGGGGACGCCCAAACCCGCATACATATTGTCTGTCGGGCTTTCCAGGTTGATGGACACAGCTCCAGTCCCTAGACAGCCAAACACCCATCATGACTGACACCACGTACCTCCCAACCTTCAGAGGAAATCCCATCTCTGTTAAAAGCACGATATGATTGACGTCTAGGCAATATATCCTTGTTCTCATCATATGAGAAATACACCTGTATGAAAAGAGGGTCATCTGTCACATTCTATAGCAAATAATACACAGCACCCTGCTACTCCGTAAACAGAGGACAGTGAACTTAATGTTAAAAGAGAACAGGAAGGAGAAATGGACACAGTTCAATGCAAATCCATCCTTTATGAAACCTCTCAGACCTGGCTGCATTAATGAGCAGTATAGGCTAGTGAAAATTGCTCTGGTTCTGGTCTCAAGTGGGAACACCTGAGTTTAAGTCTTAGTTCCATGATGAATAAACACTTGGTGATCTTGACCAAATTATTTAATTTCTTTAGACTTCAGTTTTTCCATCTGTGTAAAGCAGGCGTATTGATGTTCCTGTCTCTTATTGTGAGAATAGAATGAGATCTTGCATCTAGTAAATACATGCCTGACACGAAGTAAATATGTACTCATGTGAACATTTTACATCATTTATCAATTAAAAATAATGTCTCATTTATCATGTTCTACTATGTATTAGTTGTCATAATGAAACATTCACATCCTGTCCGTGCAACCTGGATCAGGCCGGGTGGATAATGTAAGTAAGCAAAGAGGAAGGTGGCTGAGACAGTAGGGGTGGCGAGTGTGATGCTGCAGAGCACACACTCCCGCCGATCAGACTCCCTCTGATTCTGTTCATGCTGTTGCCAGCGGGGGAATGTGAGCTCAGTGATGCCAGCTCTCAGAGTTATTCCAATAAGCTGAAAATCCTGATTTTTATGTGAAATATTCTGATTTTTTAAAAGTATTAGAAATCAATCACATATTTACCTATCCTATTTCATTTTTATTAGTATATACACCCAAAATGAATCTCTCTTTCCAGCCATTGACTATGTTTGTACTCTTAACTGAATTCTCCAAACCCCCTGAAATTCAGGGTCTCATCTTTTTGCCCTGTTGGGTGCACAATGGCCTGTAGATACCAGGTGTTGCGTAAATGATCAGCAATAGAGAGTATGGTTTTAGGATGGTTATCTTGTTTAATGGATGTGCTTCCTACTTGACTTGCCCTGCTTATTATTATTCCTGTTTTAATCTAGTGCTTATTTTGAGCCTGAAGTGGACCACTTTTTATGTGAACAAGGCAGTGTTTCCCAATTACATTCTGCTAGAAATCCAGTGTGGATTTGCTTAGATTTCTTGCATCCCATTGTGGGGTTGAATGGTACTTTATTAACTTCTTTTTGGAATCCATACCAGCACTTGCACTCAGGCAGGTAAGGAAACTCAGTGAAGTTAAGTGATTCTTTAAACCCACATTGGGAAGCCAGAGTGGGAGGAAGGGAAAGATGGAAAGTTGGAAGGAGAGAGAACCTTCTCCAGAAGTGTTATTGGAGCTAATTTGTACAAAGATCATTTCCCTGTTGGTCATTCCCCCTCCCCATTGTGACAAAAGCCTGTTGATAGATTTTCCTTAAAAAGTTATTATCATGTTCATTTGAAGCATATGTATAATGTAATTAAAAAATTATATTGGAGCATTATAAAGGCATTGCTAGTTATTCTGAAGAGGAAGACAATTAATTAAAGTGCCATTCAACTTATTTCTTTTCAACCAGCTCGTATTGAGGGCTTATTTTGTGCAAGGCACAAAGAAGAAGACGGGATCTCTGGTTTTAAGAAACTAAATGAATGCACGCATGATAAGCACGTTTCTATGAATTAATATATAAACCACATTCTGGAGTAGTTGAGTCATGTTTTAAACTTTGGAGGGGAAACCTGCTTTTGTACATATTTTTGTAGAATCACTAATCAGCCTAATCAACCTAGGATTTGTCTTTTGAGTGTATATGGATTCTTATATACAATTTTTGTATGTTTGTTTAAAGCAAATATTCTTCTAAGACTACTAAATTACTGAAGAGAAAGGTTTTATTCTGGATGGCTCAGAATTTACAGATCATATTAATAATGCTTTTATATTCCTCTTTATAGCTCCCTTGAGAAATATAATAGTATTGATGAAGTCTCACTTTCCAGAGGAAAATACATGAGAGGTTGTCATCTGAATCCCAAGTGAGTTGAATGAACAGGAGTTAGATTCTAAAACTTGCAATTATTGCTCTAAGGCTCTATCTATTAAGATAACTCAATTTAATTTGGGGCAGGATTTATAGAGGATAGTGGAGAACACCAATTATGTGGGGTCAAGGCTGAAAAGGGATTATGTGATGGCCAGTAAATGTGAGGTGAGGGTAGTTATGTAGACTGATCTTTTCAGTTTGCTAATCAGATATAGGGGATGACATTATCCAGAGCAGAATCCTCTAATTTAAAGAAAGTAATATTAAATGAAATGAGAAAATATTTAAACATTTATCTGAAGTGTGGGTTGAATGCAATATATTTTGCAACCGGTGTTTGAAGTGGACAGATGATCTGGTTTCAAGCTTTTTTATTTTCTCATGTATGTACCTTTTAAATGCTGTTAAGGTTAAGAATACACGAAGTTTCTAATTATTATATTTACTATTATAGAGTAAATGGGAATTTGGACTAGTAAAAAGTCTTCATGAAATTCATATAGATTAATATAGGAGGTTTTAAAAAGATCACTGTATGGAGGCATTTAAAAAAAGCAGAAGAAATTAACAAAATTTTAAAGCAAAATATTTTATACACAGTAACATTCAAGATTTTTATCTAATTTTAAAATGCACCCCAGATTACATATACTCTTTTTTGGGGGGATATATATATATTTTTATTAAGGTATTATTGATATACACTCTTATGAAGGTTTCACATGAAAAAACAATGTGGTTACTACATTTACCCATATTATCAAGTCCCCCCTCATACTCCAATTCAGTCACTGTCCATCAGTGTTGTAAGATGACACAGATTCACTGTTTGCCTTCTCTGTGCTACACTGTTTTCCCCGTGATTCCCCACACCATGTGTACTAAACATAATACCCCACAATCCCCTTCTCCCACCCTCCCCGACCACCCTCCCACACCCCTCCCCTTTGGTAACCACTAGTTCCTTCTTGGAGTCTCTGAGTCTGCTGCTATTTTGTTCCTTCAGTTTTGCTTCGTTGTTATACTCCACAAATGAGGGATACATATACTCTTATGAGTGTTTGAAATTGGAGAACTTGAGAATGGAGTTTGAAAAGCCAGTAAAAGCTGTTACTGTGTGTTGGATTTAACTTCAAATGTAGATGATATTTCTGTTTTTGGAAAGCATGTTATTTGGATTTCAGCTTCTGATGAAGACTCTGATGGACCCTATCATATGTAAAACTGACTCTATCTCATGTAAAACATATGCTTTAATGCATTAATGAGATTGCAGGTAGTCAGAAAAATCTCTAAAGCTTGTGCTTTCTAGCTTGACCCAAATGTGAGCTGACACCCAAGGAATGGATTGTAAGAGGAGTAAGGAAACTGGGAAGGTAAAGGTACTCTAGGACAAATAGTAACATCAGGGGTCTACTCGGGCTAGTAGCAAGAAAAGGGACCTGCATTGGAATTCCTACATTAAGCCTGTGTCATTAAAAGGAGAATAAAGTAGTTCCAGGTGTGTATCACAACCTGACTCCCTACAGAAGCAAATGTAAATCCTCTCTGGAAAAAAATCATGTCCAATTGAGATCCATAGATTTCCTACAGATTCAATTTATCAAATAATGAGCTTGTAATAAAAGATCAACAAACTAACAAGGAAACACACAGCCATGACTGAGAGTCAGCAGAAAAAGCAAATAATTGATTGGTCTATTCCCTTCCCATATTTATCTGATGCTAAAGCTATCAGATAAAATATGAAATAATCATGTATAGAAGGTTGAAAGAAAAGATGAAGTTGCAAAAATGAGCAAGTAACAAAAATGACCCAGATTTTTAAAAAAGACCAAATAAAACATTTAGAAATAAAAATATAATTGTTGGGAAAAAAATCTCCAATAATTAAATGGTTAAATGATACAATAAGAGAGAGTTGGTGAACTGGAAGATCAATTTGAAGACTTTATAGAAATTGTAGCACAAAGGAGAACAAGTGAGAAAGAATAAGGGAAAAGTGGAAGAAATAAAGGGACAATTTCAAATATATCAATCATGACAGTAAATATAAGAGGACTAAATATAAGATTAGCGGTAGGTTGCTTATAGATGTATTTTATCAGATTGAAGAAGTTTTCTTCTTTTCCTAGTTTTCTGAAGTTTTGTTTGCTTTTTGGTCAGAGATGGAGATTGGATTTTGTCAAACACTTTTTCTGAATCTATATTTCTGCACCTGTTAAGATAATGATACAGTTTTCCTATTAATATGATGAATTACACTGATAGATTTTTGAATGCTAAAACAATACTGTATTTCAAGGAAAAGCCCAATGGGTCATGATCTATCATCTTTTTAGGTATTGGATTTAATTTGCTAAAATTTTCAAATAAAGTAAAATTTAAGATAAAATGCATTAATAAACATATGTAAAATACCAAACTCAACTATTAGTGAATAAACATTAGCTTCAGGCACAAATGTATTTACAAAAACTGACTATGTACTAGTCCATAAAGCAATTTTGACAAATTTCAAAGAATTGATACCAGTCAGGCCACAGTCCTTAATGGCTGTTCACTTAGAAATCAAAAATAAAAAGGATGAATTGTCCCATACTTTTGAAAATTAAAAAACCACACTTCTAAATAACTTATGGCTTAAAGAAGAAATAATAATAGAAAATGAAAGTAATTGTAACTGAGTCATAATGGAATATTATGTAAAAACTTACAAGATGATGGTATAGGGATATATATAAAGGGAAATATTTAGCCCTTCATGCTTCTATTAGAAAAGAAGAAAGCCTTAATGAGGTAAGCAGCCTCGTCTTAAACTATAAACACAAAAGAACACCAAAGAAAATAGAAGGAATGAAATTATAAAAAGATTTCATCATTTTATTTTTTCACTTATTTATTACAACGTGAATAATGTTTGTAAAGTTTGTGTGGAAGAACAAAAGCCCTACCAATGGCCAGGGCTGCTGAAGATAAATGGAAGGAGAAAGGAACTTGCCTCACTAGATATTAAGACTTATAAAGCCCTTGCTCTATGTCTTTATATATTGAGACAATGTGGTCACAGAGAGGGATAATTAAAATGCCTAGTAGAACAGAAGAGAGCATTGAAACACACACACTGCTCTAGGGGATCTTGATTTATGAGAGAGAGAGCACTGCAGAGCAGTAGGGCAAGCATTTTTTTTCATAACAGTTTTGGGACAATTGGTTGTCCATATGGAAAAAAATTAAATCAGATTGAATATAATGTGACACACAAAAATCAATTCTATATGGTTTAAAAACAGATGTGAAAGGTGAAACTTAAAAATTAGAGAAAAGTTATAGGATAATTTTTGAACTAATGACAAGGAAGAATCTTTTTAAGTTAGGACACAAAAATTTCTAACCATAAAAGAAAAAATTGATGAATTTAGCTCTATTGAAATGAAAAACTTTATAAAAAGATATTAGAAGGCAGTGAAAGTACAACTTCTTAAACTAGGGAAGATATTTGTAATTATATAACTGATGAAAGATTGTGTCTAGAATAGAAAGAACTCCGGGCATCAGTAGGAAATGACAGACAACCCAAAAGAAAAAAGGGCAAACATACGAACAGGCATTTTACAGAGATACACAAACATATGATAAGAGACACAATCTCATTACTAAGTGGCAAGGGAAATGCAAATTGCATCTATAGGGACATATCATTTTTTACACACTGGATTGAAAAAAAATTAATGTTTGACAGCACCAAATGTTGGTGAGGATGTGGAGCCAAGGAAATTTACCTAGACATTATTTAGAATGACGAGCACTTCTATTCCTTTTAGACCCAGCCATTCTACTTTTAGGAATATACCGTAGAGAAAGCTTTGAAGACACATGAGAGTGTTGATAGGAGCACGATGCATAACAGCAGAAAGACTGGCAACTACTAAATAACCCAAATGTTGATTGACATGGAGATAAATAAATCAATTGTGTTATATTTGCATAATAGAATACCAAAAATTAGTGAAATTAACAACCAGTGTTTTGTACAAGATATGTGTACAAAATATATTTGTACAAAATATATTTTGAATGAGAAAAAAGGTCCCAGAATGTAACATTCAGTAATTTATTATGGTATTAAGGAGAAGAAGATGGTTAAGAATATGCAAATAGATGCAACAGTATTAGTAATATTCCATTTCTTAAGTTGAATGGTAAATTCTCTAGTGTTTATTTGATCTTTAAATTAATAACATGAATATTATCTTTATAGTCTTTTGTGTATATCTAAGAATACCTGGTAAAAATGTGAACACTTAGCTGGCAGGATTACTTAAGATTTTTAGAAATATAATGAAATTCTATAAATTCTAAGTCAACTTAATATTGGGAGCTTCTGAATTTTGTAGTCATTAGTTCAGAAGCTTCTGGAGTTCCTCAACCCCTTCCAATCCCAGAGAGCCATCTGCTGGAGAATCACTTCATGTCCTCAAAACAAGTTTGTTTTCTTTTCTTGCTTTTAAGTTTTGTGCCCAATTTGTTCCCCAAGTTAAAAAAAAAAAAAGCCTGGAAAATAAAAGCAGTGCCATCCCTAGTCTTCAGACTCTCTGTGTGGAAACCATTTTGCTACAGTGGCTTTAGGTTATGTTGGCATTGGAGTTCAAGGGAAAATACAAGCCAATGCACGTTTCTTCTAGAGATATGCCATTGCGATGTATAGGAGCCATTTCCTTCTTTATTGGGAAAGTGGGGGAAGACTAATACACTCTCAGCCTCTGCCCAGCATAGCCACCTTGTTCCTCTTCTTCATGTGCCCCAATTTGTTAACCTTAGATTTAATTTTAAATTTTGTAAAGGAAAGGAAAAGGCCACAAAGAAACACGTGACACTTAGAACAAGTGAATAAATAAGCAAAAGATGAGGATTCAAATGAATCATTGCTAAGGAGACAGAAAGTACCTGCAAGACCCTATCCTTCCTGGAAGTCAGGGACGGAAAGGTCACGTTGGGGAACAAGCATTAGGGCCGGGATTCTTCCTGCTCCCGTTGTTGACGTGACATATTTTCAGCCCAGGTTCCCCTTCAGCTCATTAGTCATACTCTGGGGGTGCTGGCTTCATCTCCGTTCCCTGGGAACCTGAAAGTGCTCTGGGATAGGAAAGGAATGAGAGAAACTGGTCGCTTTGGCAGGAGCCATCTATCAACGGCACCTGACTCTAGTGGAGTCAGATGACTCAGGCCGGGACCACAGGGCACGTTTTCTCCCATCTCTCCTACTGCCTTTGCTGGAAATTAACCCATGGCTCTGGTCCTGAACAAAATCAAAACTCTTGGTTTTGCTAACCCTAGTCAGAAATGTTTGCAATAAAGAAAGAAACAGGCCTGACCACCTAGAGAGGCAGAAATTCTAGGTTTAGCAAACCCTTTGAGGCCCTGCTGTGATATCTGAGCGCCCAAGGCAGTTATACCACCAGCTAAGTAGGCTGTAAGTAAACCAAAGCTTTCTAAAACTTGCTCTGTTTAGCCAACAAGTGTAAGTTTGGAAGATAATGCCTGCAAAGGATTTTGAGTTCCTTAGAAGAAAAGCCCATGTAAGCATAAAGTATTGTAATGGACTCTGAAGCGGCTGTTAAGAGGTTGTCAGAGAGCAGCCAGACGCTGAAACGGGCTTAGAGGAGGTACTGTCTAGACAGGTTTTTTTTCTTCCTGCCAGTTGCAACAGGACATTTCTCTGTTTCAGCTGCAGACACTATTTAATATCATCAAGTATCTCTTATCCATGTGGCACTGGTAACTGACATCACTGTGTAACGTTTTACAGCTTTCATTTTAACTGTTTCAGTTCACCTAAGGCCCAGCAATCAGAAACTGAACCATGTCCTAGTCCCTGCTGCACCTGAGTTGTCTGGTGTCCAAACACCTGTGTCAGGTTTTTTGGCTGACACCTGGGTCAGTTTTCTCACGATTGCTAGGTGTTAGAATTTGTAACAGTGGACACGCTTGCGAGTGACTTCATCTTAGTAATACTGTGGAAAACTCCATTAGCTCCATGGCAAGGAACCCCAGTCCTTACCTGACTGCACCTCTTGAATTCAGTGGGGTGCCTGTGGCCGATGCTGGTTCTCTAAGAGTGGAAAGGGAATTTTACATAATTCACTTTGTGTCATGGGAGTGGGAACAGCGCAGAGTGAGGGGAGGGTTTTGCCGGTCATGAGAGATGGTTACTCAGAAATTGCCGTTACTGCCCATGGATTGCTGTCAGTCACTGTTCCTATTCAGGGCTGTGAAGTAATCAGTTTCCAGAAAACCTGGGAAAAGGAATCATCAGTTTTGAAGACGCACTTGCCATTCCAGTGACATGACTAGAAGAAACTTCTTGAGATGAACTCTCTGCACCTCCCCCTCCCTGGGCTGCAGTGTTTTCTTTTATACATTCTCAGGACAAATAAACTTCCAGACTTGGACCATGATCATGTGTCTGTTTATATATGGTAAATCGAGAGCAATTGCTTTTGCTCTTGATTTTTAGAGGTTCATTTTTCTTTTTGGTGCCATCTTTATGTGGAATAATTATGTGTGCATGTGTGTATATGTGTGTGTGTGTTTACCTTGACCACATATTTATTTGGGATTCAAATAAATGAAAATAAAATGTGGGGTTTATTTGAACAAAATTACAAATTTCAGAAAGCATTACCCTATAACCTTAAAATAGAACCTGGTAGTGTTATTTGAATTACTTTTTTCTTTAGATTTAGTTCTTTGAATCAGGGATCCTGTAATTGTTCTTGGCGCAGTTTATTTGTTGAATGTTTATTTCATGTCATTGCCCTTTGTGTTCAGAGATGTTAGTGACAATTTTTTCTCTTGGGTGTGACTAGTTGAAAGACTGGCTGAAATATGGTTACTATCAATGGAAGATAAATGTATACGACCCTGGTTTGTTTTGCACCTGTTGGTCTTATATGTTGCTTTTGGGGTAGGTGCAAGATTATTCAGAGGACTATGTTGTAATAGTTTATTAAATATCATTCTGTGTTTCCTTAGATCTAGCCAGTGGTTAAAAACCTGGATCTAGCTCTTTGTTTATGCATTCTTCATCTGTCCATCCACTCAACAAAAACCTCTGAGCATTGCTGATTGCCAAGCACTGTGCTAATCATTGTGATACAACAGAGGACAAGACTATCCTCCCTTTATCCAATAGTTTTCCACCTTTCTGGATCATGCTACTGTAAAATACATTATTTTGCTAATATTAAGAAAGCTGATCATACCTTTTTTTTGTTACTGATCTCTCATGATAGTGAATATTCCACCTGAAATTGCAGGGGACTACTGAAGATGTTCAACCACTGATTGTAGGTTCCTAAAAAATAAGAAAATTCTCTGCCAGAAAGAGATAATGAGGGACTAAAGCTAGACTAAAAGAGAAATCTCACTCTCATAAGGCTTGTCTTCCTACTATCTTCTCTACACAGTGTCTGAAACTTTCTTTTTCTAGAGCTACCATTTCCATAATTTATAAGTTCTATATTATAAGTTCTACAAATTCTGTATAATTTCTTAAGTATTAGAAGTGACAAACAGTAAACCTTATAAGTTCTTTTGTGTTGAAGGGTGGGCTTGGTGGTATAAGGATGAGACGTTCGTCTTTCATCCCACATGTCAGCCAGGATCCTTCCTTCATTTCCAGTAGTATAAATTGTATAATAGGGTGTTTCTGGAGAGAACATTCCTCAGTTTCATTGTCTGACTTGGAGTTGGACATCTCAAGTCATGCCTTTCAGGACAGAGTCCATGTGTGTACCACTCTGCAATGCCTCATCTCTCATTTTATATTATTGTGAATTCTACTCACTGATGTGGAAGAAGAACAGAAAGAAAACTGTGCCAAAATAATGAGTTATCCTGTAAGATATAAAAGGATTGGGACATTCCCTTGAAATTCTCTTAGTATTTCAGTGTGCTTTCTAATGGATAAATCTTTAATGACTTCCAGAAAATAAGCAGGGGGTGTTTCCTACACTTGTAACTATAAATATGACAAATAAAAATTCATATTACCCGAACTTTGACTCCAAATAAACATGATACATGGTACTTACCTGACAAACTGTGATTTTGAAAGTTTAAAATGTAGGTATACGGTAGGCACATAATCCCGTAAAGCTCACAGTGCCCAACTTTGGCTATAAAATTGGTTTTAAAAGGCCCAGCACGATTATTTTGTAGCATTTGGATCATTTCAGAAGCTTCATTTTTAGGCACTCAATGTATTTCTTTGTTTTTCCTGTTGATTTCTTCTTGTCTAGAGGGAGAAGGAGATGAAGAGGAAGAAGATGAGGAGGAAGAAGATGAAGAAGAGGAAGATGAAGAGGAAGATGAAGAAGATAAAGATGCAGATGCCCTGGGTGAAGGTTTGGGTGGTGACACTGAGCTGCCTGGGTTTACTCTCCCTGGCATCACATCTCAGGAACCTGGCTTAGAGCAGGAAAACATGGGCCCTTTGGAGGGAGCCACCTACCAGGTGCCAGATGCCATCGAGTGGGAGCAGCAGAACCAGGGTCTGGGTAAGAGTCATGTGTGTTTCCCTTTCCCTCCTCCCTCTCCTCCTTTTATTTTTCTAAGGTGGATAGCTTTCTTTCATTGGCATCAATTATGGAGCAAAATGGATTTTCTGTTCATATTTATGGATGGTTCATTTGGAAAAAAGTTACCAGTTTTTTCTTCAATAGGTTTATATTTAGTGCTTTTGAATAGCCAGGCTCCAAACAAAATGCCCACTAAGAGCATGGTTGCCTAATTTTTAGAAGGAATTCCAATTTTCCTCCTGAGCTTGAAGACAGCTGCAGGCTTTGGGAGGACTTCCAAACGGGGAGGGGGTGTGTGTAGCCAGTGTGCTGACGATTAGTGTGAATGGTCTGGAGTCAGAAAACAAATGGATTTTGTCACCTTCTGTACTTCGAGAATTTACTCCGTAGGGGGATTTCTGCCCCTGCTCTAGATGAGGGTTCAGCAGTCCCATGACATTTTTGTTCATTCTCTGGTTGCAGTTCATTGTCAAACAGTCTCAGCTCAGCAGTCAGTGTCCGGCCCTCGCTTGCTCTCTGTCAGTCATGCCCTGCATTTTCGGTGATTGACTCTGTGGATGCAGGCAGACCGCTGCCCTGAAACTTCCCTCCCTGTCAACAGGAAGCTTCCCTGCCTTTCTCCTTTTTGCTTTTTCTGGAGGGACACTATTAAATAGCTCTGGGTGATTCCTCGAGGCCTTGCTCTCTTGACTGGAAGTGAAGTGACCTCTTCTCCAAAGAAATCACCTCTCTGAAATTCCTTAGTCTTTAACGACTAAGACCGTTTATAGCCTTCAGTGCAGCAGAAGCTAGGTTTAGAAGCCATAGAACCACTTTTGGGGGATTTGATTGAAAATTTGGATATTGGTCTGGGACTTGGCTCTGGAATGTCATACTAGTGCATCTTGAGTGCCTTGGTTGAAACTTCCAATTTAGAATCCTGTTACATATGCTTTCTTAAAGATCATTCTCCTCTCCCCCCGATAAAAACTCTCTTTTAGATCAGTGGTGAGAAAGGGTGAGTACATTGAAACCAGTATGGAGTGGGAAAATCTGTTTATCACATGATTGTGTAATTTAAAACAAGCTCTTTTTTTTAAGCTCAAACTGGAATTGGTTAAACATTTAAAGGTTTACAATCTAAGGAGAAATCTTTTTCATAACCTCTAGAGCTAAAATAATGTGCATGAGGATGTTTAATGTTATCTCATCCTTTATAGAGCTCTTTGATGAACTGTCCTTTAGATTTGGTTAATTAATTTTATCCAACAAACCTAACTGAGCACCTGCTAAATTCCTGGCACTTTGCATAGCATTGGGAACACAAAATAAGGGTAATACCTTTTCTTGATTAGAGTAGAGCCCATTTCATAAAGGTTTCAGTGCAGGGAGTTATGAATAAAAATAATTTATAAGAGAGCACAGCAGAAATGTAGAGGGGGTCGTTTACATTAGCTTGGAGTGTGCATAGCTGCCACTTGTAAGATATATAGGTAGGAGAGAGCTTGTAGTATATACAGGGAAAGAGGCCCAAGAAAGAATGTGTACAAAGGCATTAGGGGGATGAAACAGCCTGGTGCATACAGATGGGTTGGCAAAGAACACTGCAAGTGAGTAAAAAGAAACTCTCGGAAACATAGCAGCAGATGAGTCTGGAAAGGTGAGCAAAAAAGGCTGCATCGTGAAGACCTTTGAGTGCCGAGAGTTTTTAACTTGCCCTTTATGAAAACTATTCTGGTGATAGTGCTATGGAGCAAGAGGGGAAGAACATGAGATTGGAGAGAGAAAAAGGCCATTTATGAGACCAGTGGTGTCCAGGTGAGAAGTGAAGGTGTAAACTAAGGCAGAGGTGGTGGGGATGGGGACAAAGGAGCTAAACTGAGAGCTGTTTAATCACAAGCACTGATGGATTTTGGGGGTTGGGGAAAGACAGAAAGCAAGTTGAGGATAATTTCTAGGTTTTCAGCTGGGTAAATGTGTGGTAAAAGTAGGGAATAGAGGAAGAGAAGTGAGTTTGCATGTTGAAGATGATGAGCATGTTGAATATGAGGACCCTATGGGGTGTCCACAAGGGACCTAGATTTTAAGTCTTGAATTCAAGAAAGAAGTCTGGGACTGAGATATAATCCTGAGATTATCACACTATAAAGTGTGGCATAAAAGTGATTGAAATCAGGCTGATATTTCCTGTGGAATATGCATATGGTAAGGAAAGAAGGTAATAAAGGGTGGGCTTCTGCTGGGCAGGCAGAAGGTGTCAGTAATGTGCATACAGTATTTGCTAAATTATTTTCTAAATAAATTCAGCATGTAATTGGGCAACAATTACTTTACGAACATATTAAATGAAACTGATAAAAGATTATAAAGATATCAGCATATTATAAAAAGCACAAAATAAGGTGAACACTGGCCTGTAAACACATGAGTAAGAATTTTGTCTGAAATTCTCCTGTTCTATACAAACTGGTTGAAGTGAACAAAATAAAAAACAAAATACAAAGATAACTTACTACAAAGCAGGTTCAAAACAGACAACATCTACACATCAAGTGAATCTCTAGGTGATGGCCTTGTAATGTGGACATTATCATGTACAGTTAAACAGTCTTTTTTCAATGGATTGTATGAATACTCAGAGACTCTAGCACTTTACTAGAGAGAGGAGAGAGGGAGAGAAGGTTGCCTTTGTACAAAGTATAGAAGTCATATGGTATCCAGCTCTAGATTGTGGTCATGGAAACCAGCTTTCCCACTTACGAAGTTGACCTGCCACTGGCAAATAATTAAGCAATTGGAGGGGTTTTTGGATCTTAGAAAAATATGTAGAGTCTAAAATGATCATTTGGGCTGTGGCGTTACAATGCTCCTCAATACACATTTACCACTGAATAAGGGTCCAATTTCAACTGCATTGAGTTTTGAATTATATACAATAAATGACTCCCACTTAAAGTATATGATTTTATGAGTTTGAACAGTTGTGTATACTCATGCAGCCTCCATCACAAGCAAAATGCAGAATATTTCCATCAGGCCTCCCCTCCCTGCTCCCAGTGATTCCTTCTGCCCTTTGCAGCCCCCAGGTCCAGGTAACCACTGATCCACTTAGTTACATAGATTAGTTTGCATTTTCTACAATTTTATATAAAGGGAATCATAGCATACGCCTTATTGTGTCTGGCTTCTTTCACTTAGCAGAATGATTTTGAGATTCAACCACATGGCCTCTCTGAGCAATTTGTTCCTTTTCATAGCTGGATGGTGTTCAGTTGTATGGACAAACCACCTTTTGTTTATCTAATCACCTGTTGATGAACACGTGGGTTGTTCCCAGTTTTTGGCTAATAGCAGTTAAAACTTAAGTTGTGTCAGGCTTGAGGACCAGGACAAATCGTCCTCTTGTCCTCCTGAACTGCCTCCTGATTCCAGCCCAACCCCCACACACATCTGAGGTTTTTTAAGTTAGTGATATCAATTTTGTGGTTTGGTATGTTTTTTACACAGTGCTTTCTCCAAGTCCTGAGGTTTTTTTAATATCATATTTTTCTTATTATAATAATTTACCATTTCTCTAAATGTCTCTTATTTTTTACTGTCACTTTTTTTCCCAATAATTCATTTTGTCACATATTTTTAGCCTTGTGGATTTCCTGGGAACCAGAAAGGAATAAATCTTTTACGCTCTTCTTTTTTCTACTGTGAGAAGACTGAGTAGTGTCTGGGTCTAGAATTTTATTAGCTCATCAACTTTTTCTGGAGTGACAGGAGTATCTTGTAGTAACTCAAAACAAATAACAATGTCTGGATCAATACTAATTGATATGGTTTCCTAAATATTCTCAGCTCAGATGAGATAGAGGGAAACCTCCCCCATTTGTGATGGAGTTTGTGGTAGGTAGAATAATGCTTCCCTAAAGAAGTCTCTGTCCTAATTTCTGGGACTTGTAAGTATGTTCCCTTATCGCAAAAAGGATTTTGCTGATGTGATTAAGAATCTTGAGATGGGGAGGTTATCCTGGATTATCTGGGTGGGTGAAGTATAGTCACAAGTGTCCTTAGAAGGGGAATGCGGGGTCATAGCCAGAGAAAGATATGTGCCAGAGGCAGAAGTCTGAGTGATGTGGCCACGAGCCGAGGATGGATGGCTGATTCCAGAAGCTGCTAAGGGCCAAGAGATGGATTCTCCCCTTGAGCCGGTAGAGGGAGCACAACCCTGCTGACCCCTTAATTTTAGCTCCTCTATCCCCATTTCAGACTTTTGACCTGTAGAACTATATGGTAATAAATTTGTGCTGTTTAGAGCCACTATGTTTGTGGTTATTTGATACAACAGAAATAGGAAACCAATACAGATTTTAATAAATATTTCATGAGCAGTGTCATTTATTTGCATGATAGCTGCAGTCAGAGTGGGAACATTGGAAACTCAAATGTAGTTTCTTCTTAGTCATTAAAAATGCAAAGGTTGAGGGCCTTTATAAAATAGCCCTGTTTAATATAATAAAACTTTAATTGGCCATCTACTTCATTCCTATTTTTAAGTGGGTTATTTTATTTATAGATTATCACATCCTATTTTACAACATGAACGGTATTCCAAAGCAAATGCTAAAACCCATATAAGCCTTTAAAAATGAACAGATTGAAGTGGGTAGCTGGGATTGGCTAAAAATAATGCGAACTCTTTGAATAGATTATTGTTTCATTTCCAGTGAAGTAACAAGAGCAGAAAACGTAGGTGACTTTCTAAGGCAAAGCAGTAGATTCATGGTTTAAATTCTCTGAACTTCTGTCTTCTGCATTGTCACATACAGACCACCTCTGATGCTTTGGAAGGAGAGAGCTCAGATCCTTGATCCTGTTGGGAGGTGTGGCTGTGGAATGAGCTGTATGTCAGGACAGAGAGAATTGGGAGTGAAAGTTCCCTGCTGTGGTTGAGATGGACTGACTGACTGATAAAAGCTAGTGGCTTATAGGAAGCTCTTTATTCACCTATGAAGAATCAATTTCTTCTCTGATCTAACAAGTTCATTTTGAAATTTCTTGGAAAGAACCTGGGGAGAGAGCAGATAGCATGACCCACACCACTTCTTATCCTATTACTATAATACGTCACAGAATTATCCTTTTTAAAGCATAAAATCTATATGACCAGAGTCAACATATCCACTTTAATGTTTAATTGTTTGAAATATTTCAAATTATTTCTTTAAAAAACATGGTATGTATTCAATTAATGGTCTAGGGATGTTTGTAGGAAGGAGAGGAATAAAGAGCATTCATGTATCTGTTTTTCTTCACACGTTCATTGAGCACCTACTGTGTGTGCGCTGTTTGTTGTGGGAACACCGAGAGGCTGGCATATGAAGAGACAAATTACCATGGGGCAGAGAGTGTCCCATAGATGTGAAGTCAGTGCAGTCCCTCAGTGGGGAACAGAATCATTGCAAACCAGGGACTGCTTTAAGTGGGCAGCCATCTGTGAGGTGTGACTCAGGTGCCCAGACACCTAATTATATCACCCTTCCTTAAGTAGTCCTTAACAGGGTGCCTACTTTTCAATATTGCAGACTTCCTTTGGATTGAGATAGTGTATCTTGAAAAGGCCTTAGAAAAATGTAGACCTTCTGTCTAGGTAGGATAATGCCTTAAGATATTCTCATTAATTAATTATTAATTTACAAGATTCATTAGCTAGTGACTTACAATTATTTTAAGATGAAAGAGAGAGGAACACAGCACAGATGTGTTTTGAATTGGTAGGAATGTAGCTTGAAGAGCAGGCAAACGGGTATGGTGGGTTAGACCTTTTAGAAACTGAGCATTTGACTATGAGAAAGTCAGATCTTTTGCCCTAAAACATGTCAGTTCTTCTCATTCTGCTCCTTATCCTCCTTATTCTTTTAAAACACTTAACCATGGGGGTTCTCTTGTCCCCTCCTGGTGTGAGCCAGGAGCTCTTTCCTCTCACTTTATCTCTAAATGAAAGCCTGTACCTTGCTCTCCTACCTTGAAAAAAAAACACTTAACCATGTAGCTGAGACAGAACACTTAAATACAGTGTGACATGGGCTGTGGCACCAAGGAAAACATGCTGCGCAAAAGATAGTGGAAAGTGTGAGATTTCAAACAGCTCTTCATTGCAACAAATGTCAGTATGTTTTGATGTGTAACATGTTAAGCTGTGGATTCAAAGCTTGCTCCGGAAGCTGTGAGGGCTAACGTGACTAGTAAGCAGAGGGAGGAAAGACCTTACTTGATCCAGTGTAACCAAATCGAGTGCAAGGACGGCTGAAACCCCAGACCAGTTGTTCTCAGTCACAGCTGCACACTGCAACCACGTAGAGCGCTATAAAAAAATACCAGTGCCTGGGCCCTACCCTAGAGGGCAGCTGGCTTAAGCTGAATCTGCTGGTTGTTCCCTTGGGGTAAGCCAGTTTCTGTTTATGCAGGGTGATGGAGAAAGGATTTTAGTGCTTCTATATTCTATGAATGGAATCACCATCAGTAAAGATTCTACATTGCTTTTAGTGCTCTTTGTGTATTGGATTAGTGTGTCTTAAAAATTTTTTTTATACTTTTTTTTGTTGTTATCATTAATCTACAATTACATGTGCAACATTATGGTTACTAAACTCCCCACTTCATCAAGTCACCTACACCTACCCCATTACAGTCACTGTCCATCAGCGTAGTGAGATGCTATAGAATCACTACTTGTCTTCTCTGAGGTGTACAGCCCTCCCCGTGCCCCCCCCACATTATGTGTGTTAATCGTAATGCCCCTTTTTCCCCCTTGTCGCCCCCTTCCCATCCATCCTCCCCAGTCCCTTTCTCTTTGGTAATTGTTAGTCCATTCTTGGGTTCTGTGAGTCTGCTGCTGTTCTGTTCCTTCAGTTTTGTTCTTTGCTCTTATACTCCACAGATGAGTGAAATCAGTTGACACTTACCTTTTTCCTCCTGGCTTATTTCACTGAGCATAATACCCTCTAGCTCCATCCATGTTGTTGCAAATGGTAGGATTTGTTTTCTTCTTATGGCTGAATAATATTCCATTGTGTATATGTACCACATCTTCTTTATCCATTCATCTACTGATGGACACTTAGGTTGCTTCCATTTCTTGGCTATTGTAAATAGTGCTGCAATAAACATAGGGGTGCATCTGTCTTTTCAAATTGGGCTGCTGCATTCTTAGGGTAAATTCCTAGGAGTGGAATTCCTGGGTCAAATGGTATTTCTATTTTGAGTTTTTTGAGGAACCTCCATACTATTTTCCACATTGGTTGAACTAATTTGCAGTCCCACCAGCAGTGTAGGAGGGTTCCCTTTTCTCCACATCCTCGCCAACATTTGTTGTTGTTTGTGTTTCGGATGTTGGCCATCCTCACTGGTGTGAGGTGATATCTCATTGTGGTTTTAATCTGCATTTCTCTGATGATTAGCGATGTGGAGCATCTTTTCATGTGCCTGTTGGCCATCTGAATTTCTTCTTTGGAGAAGTGTCTATTCATGTCCTCTGCCCATTTCTTAATTGGATTATTTGCTTTTTGTTTGTTGAGGTGCGTGAGTTCTTTATATATTTTGGATGTCAACCCCTTATCAGATACGTCATTTATGAATATATTCTCCCATACTTTAGGAAGTCTTTTTGTTCTACTGATGGTTTCCTTTGCTGTACAGAAGCTTTTCAGCCTGATATAGTCCCACTTGTTCATTTTTGCTTTTGTTTCCCTTGCCCAGGGAGATACGTTCATGAAGAAGTTGCTCATGTTTATGTCCAAGAGATTTTTACCTATATTTTTTTCTAAGAGTTTTATGGTTTCATGACTTACATTCAGGTCTTTGATCCATTTTGAGTTTACTTTTGTGTATGAGGTTAGACAATGATCCAGTTTCATTCTCTTACATGTAGCTGTCCAGTTTTGCCAACACCAGCTGTTAAAGAGGCTGTCATTTCCCCATTGTATATCCATGGCTCCTATATCATATATTAATTGACTGTATATGTTTGGGTTAACGTCTGGGTTTTCTTTTTTTTTATACTTTTAATGACTGAAACAAAACAGATACAGCTGTAACTTCTGGAAGAATCATTTGTTCTTGCAGGTCTTGTACCTCTCCTCACACTTGACCTTGGCCTCTTTTTGGGCCAGGATTAGTCTAAAAAAAGAAAACCAGCTTTTAACAGTCATATAGAGAACATACTTAAAGTCGATATCCATGCTTTCATTTTCCCAGAAATCCCACAGTCACATTTACAGGCTCCTAAATCTGGACTGTGGAGGCTTGTTCCCTGACTCCTGCATCTGAGATGACTGAGCATCTCTTGGTATGAGTTGCCTTGTGTGGGCATTTGCCTGGAGTTTCTTCCTGTTTTGAGATGGTGCCCAGGGTTTCTGGATTTGAGAGTAATACCATTCACTCTTTTCTTTGGAAACAATTGAGTTATTTTTCCTAGACAGGAGGAACAGAAATCTTGGGTGCAGACCCCCATTTTCATATGGCAGGACAACCTGGTGCCAGAATTTAAAAGAGAGATTGTGATCTTTGCTTTCTGTACCTTACAAAGTTGAGTGCATATGGGAGATCAGGGCTGCAAAGGAGGGTGTCTTCCATATCAAAGATACTGTTCTTTCATAGATCTTTCAATCTGACCTGTTGGCTATTTGCTGATTAATAGTAGTTCGGGACTTCTAAAGAGAAAAGTTTGTCTATATGCCAGTGGGAAAGATTCAACATACTCAGGATTTTACTAGGTTTTAAGTACACTTATTTCCTGAGTTTTCCATTTATTTATTTTTATCCTGTTGTACTGTAGATATTTTGATTAGAAGCCTTAAATCCTCTTTTTTAGACACCAGGTCAGTTATAAATAGATTAAATACATCAAAATAAATAGACTTCCTTCTTCATCCCATTTCCAACTTTGCTTGCAGATGTGTACTGAGGACCACATATATTGAAATTTATGTAAACTAAAACTTAAAAAGAGAGCTGGCCAAGCCTAAGGAAAATCAGGTGTTGGCCTAAAAGCAATCTAATGTACTGTTTTTTTCTTTTCATTTTGATGTTCATGATACTTCTGATGAGCAGTTATGTGCATTGGCTATATCAAACTTTGGTGTTCCCTTAATACAGGAAATGTTAAGTTGTTTGGAAAGAGAAAAGCATTGATGGCATGGATAACATTGTGGATTTGCTAAATATTTTTTTGAAGACCAACACAGTGATTCTTTACAGCTCTTTGTAGGGTTTTTGTACCAAGATCTCAAGCAGAAAGAACTGAGGCTTCAGGAATTCACTAATCCAAGAGTCTTAGGCAGAACTCAGATCATTAACATGCACACACATCATTCACTTTGCCCAAGTCAGCTGTGGAACACTGCAAATTCCCTTCTTCTCCTCCTAAGTTTTCTTTTGGGAAAATGGGTGATGGAAACCTAAAAATGTAGTTAGTAGAGTGTCTGTGCAGCACAGTGACAGCCACACTACCTGTGTGTATGATTTTGTAGGTCCAGAACATGCAGCTGACACCCTCAGGCATAAAGCATCTCAGGGCGATCCTTCATTCAGGAAGTTGGACATCAGTCTTGGTTGTTAAAATAAAATTCTTTGCACCCGCTGGGTCTCTCCAGTACTGTAGTAGTAGGTTCTGTGTGATATAGAAGAACTGCCAGCCTCTCAAGCTGGCCTCAGGAAGCTAAAATTATTTTTGAAATTCAAAAGATTGGTGGTGCAAAGTAAAAATGCAATGTAGCAGAAGTGAAGGAGGGATTCAGTGCTAACACAAGGAATCAGAGATTTAGATCGGATAACGTGTGGATTCAACAGTTCGTGATAGGAAACATTTCTTAAAATGTGTTTTTCACTTTTATACACCTCTGATATATTCAGGGACTGCTATGATCTTTCTGGGGTCTACCTTCATGCTTTGTTTTTCCTGGCTGCTCTGTCTGAGACCTCTGCCTTCACTGGGCTAAGTACTGTCACCAGAATGTGCACTTCTACTTCTGTAGGCATACATCTGTCCCTACCCAGCTCTTGCTGAAGCCTTTCCTGGCAACCCCAATTCACATTGAGTCCTCTTTTGGAAGTTCTCCAGTAGTTATTTTCAGAACCTCTGAACTTCTATTCACTGCATTTATTTTGCTTATTATTTGGGGGGAAACTCACAGCATCTAGTGCTCAGTGTTGAGTACTGTTAACTACTTAAAAGGGGTTCTCCTCCAGCAGGAAGCCATTCTGGGCCTGACACTTCCCAGCACAGTAAGGAGGGGGCATAGATATGCTTTATTGCACTCTGCCAGTTAAACATAGTTCTTTATGTAACTATTTTGGATAGCAACATGGGGTTTTTAAATGGTGTTAGCTTGATTACTGGAAGAAATGGAACCAGTTAGATAGTGAGGGCTTTCCACAATGCTTCTGACTGACATTAAGCTTAAATATCACATGGCGCATAGAACTTCATCTGATTTTAACTTTCTCTGGGTCTCTATACCTCAAAATAGTTTTTGCATCTACAAAGCCTTTAGTAATGAACTAATTGTTGCATGCCTCTGGGTCATAAACCAAAGATAGCATTGCGAAGTTATATTTTCCAGAACATAATCTAACATTTTATTTTATTTTTCCAACTCTATTGAGATATAATGGACATGTAACACTGTACAAGTTTAAAGTTTACAGTGTGTTGATTTGATACCCTCACATATGCAAAATGATTACCACCAGAGCATCAGCTAACACCTGCCCTATGTCACATGACTACCATTTCTTTTCTGTGGTGAGTAATCCAACATTTTAGAATTTTTTTTTAGAATGAACTTTGAATAATTCTATGCTGTAGAAATGATCAGACCTTGGGAATGTTGGGCCAGCTACCTTCATTGTCTTAGCATCGGAATCAGATGGAGTCAGGTGAAAGCACTTTCATAGTGATCAGTCATTTAGAAAATTTCCAAATAGTTAATTAGGTGGCTTAATAGAGACAAGTCCTTTGACAACTTCTAAGAAAGAATAAAAACAGCCATAGCTTCAGATGAAGTGAGAAATTTGTTAAACCTGATTCTCTTTGCCACTGAATCATTGCTTTCCCAAGTCTGAGAATCTAGATGTCTTTTTGTTTCTCACTTCTGGCTGCAGTAAAATTATAATTATAATATAGTATTTGAAATGCTTTAGGGTCCTGGCTTGAAAAAAATTTTCTCTTTTCATGTCTTTAGTGCCCTGTAGGAAGTCCTAGATATTGGATTCTTATATCAAAGTTTCCCTAAAGATAAGTTTGGACTGTTGATTAGAAAGATCTTTCTGGAAACTTAAACCCAAATATCTCAGCTCCAAATTATTCATCTTCATTTCTCTTAATGATCTGTAACAGGTAAAGGACTTAATGCTTTCCAGAAGCTAAAATCCTTGTCTGTATTTTCATAATTATGTTGAATTAGAGAATTGAAAAACAAATCACATTTCTTTCATTAGGAATGAATTTCTTATGTGAAAGTTCAGCAGTCAGTTTTCCTTTGGAGAACTAGGAAAGGAGTCTTGGAACTAAGCCAGGAAATAATCTTTTCATCAGCTACAGTTAATAAAAACATTAATAAGGCATATTACATCTGAGAAGAATGAACTAATTCCTTTGTAATCAGAATGTACTTGTAGGCTCATTTGGGGAATTATTAACATGTGAAAGCATCTAGTAGGCTCTTCTGAAAATTAAACAAGAAGGAATAGTGGGAGAAGAGGGAAATTTTTCAGAGAGGGAGAAATTAAGTATAAATGGTCCTCTGAAAAATACAGAGGAAGGTAAACAAAGATGATGTTGAAAGCTTCCAATTAAATGAAAACTGAGAAGGTAGTGAAAACAGTGTCCTTATTTCTTGATTTGAAGTTACATGATGCTAAATTAAGGCAAATTACTTCATCAAATATTGTTGTTTTGTTGTATTAATAATCTGGAATATTTGGAGGCTCTTAAATTTTATTTCTCTTAATCTGGATTGGAGAAAGAATGTCCTTAACTTTTGCATTTTAGAAAATAGAGTGATTCAGTAATTTCTCCCCATCTCCAATTGAGACCATAAAAGAATGATGCTAAAGCCTCAGAGCTAAGCTTAATGATGAGGTGAGGTTGAAGTCAGTGGGTAAACTTGTTCATTTCATTTCAGCATTTGAGAATTAATAACCACAGAGTTCTGCTTTTCCAACTCAGAACTTTCTGCTTTTCTGTTGGACAGAAAGATTCGTTCACAGAAATCTGGCACAAAATATAGATATATGGTCAACAAGGAGTCCTAGTTTCAATTCATGTGAAGAATCTTTAAAATAAACTCTACAAGCATACAAATTATCAAGACCCAGGGAAGGAATTTACAACAGAGGCACACTCACAGCTGAGGGAATTTTGATTTACACCTTCTGTCTCTAAGTTTTCCCGCTGGGCTGAAATCTTTCTAAAATAATGGGATTTGAATTTCAAGCTGCTTCTCTTGAAAGAGGACAGCAACTGTTTGGAACAGGATGGATTTGATGGATCCTCAGGGATAAATACCCAGAGTAATGTTGACAACTTCCAACTGGATAACATTTGATGTGAAATCAGCCATAGGCACCGGGTGAATCACCACCTGGGTTTGTTTATCACAAGCCTGACAAAGTATTGCACATCCCGTAGGACTGAGGCCTTGGGCTTCTGAGCCCTGCCATGTGGGAAACAGATGGTAATGAAGGCCGTGCACAGAGTTAGGGTGAAGAGTTGTTACCAGGTAGGTCTTCCTATTCAAGGCTGAGCCATAAAACCACAGCGAGAGACGAAGACAACCCATTCACTTAATCTACTAATAAAAAGAAGGTGGGGGTAAACCATGGGAAGAATCACCACATGGGATCTTGGAGCCTTTCTTCCTCCTCCTCTCTGGCCATCATCCCCACTTTATGCCCTTCTTGTGAGTCCTGGTGGCATCAGCTCGGGACTGCCCCAGAGAGGCTCCCACCTTCTCTCAATCCCTTCCCTGTATCAAAACACTCTTTCTTTAAGACCTTGGCTTAAAGCCTTTTTGAGGGACATCAGTAATTCGTGGCTCTTAAAAGATAAATTTTAAAAGATGATATTATGTTTTCTCATTCAGATATAAAGTGAACATGTGTCAAGGATTTTTAAAAGCTCATTAATTAATAAAGGATCCAGGCAGATGCCGCAACTGGTTCAAAAGAGAGATCAAAGTATCACAGATTTATGTGGAGTCAAGGACTGTTAAAATGAATGAAATGGATACAGGACTGACTTTTTCCAAGGGGCAAGAGCTGTCCCTCCACTGGACAATTAATTTGATTGTTTAGACACTAATTATTTGTATTGCTATCAGTTAGCTATACTTACAGAGTTGTAAAATAGCCCCAAGGCAGTGTAAGGCCCTAATAGAAGCAGGTAATTCTTAGAGGCTCCAGCACTCCACTAAGAGGATGTTCAATCATCTCTTCCTTATTCTAAAATTTACATGTTTTTATTACATTCTGAAGTAAGAATATCTTGTAACCCTAAGTTTATTTGGAAGCGTTTATATTGTGAAAGGATACATGTTAGCTAAAAGAACTGAATGGCGAACTCTGGATAAGTGGGAATCTATCTGTCATGGGTGGCCAGCTGCCGTAACAAATAACTCCAGTCATGGTGCTTAACATAACAGATTTATCGCCCTCTTCACAGCTCTCACTGTCACTCAGTTACACCTCCACCAAATATCTCCACTATTTTCATGGGCCTAAGCAACTTCACTGGACCCTCTGCATCCAGCCAGAAGGCAGGAAAAGGAGAGACCTTAGGGAAGGCTGCTCAGAACTCCTCAGTGGGCAATGGACTCATTTCCTTCCACTCAGGTTCCTTTGGTGAGAACTAGTCACATGGCCCTACCTGGATGGAGGTGGGGCAGGTGGTGGTGGTGAATGTGGCTTAGCGGGAAGAAAACCAGCTTGGTGAGCACTTTGCATTTTCAGCGTCTGCTTCCAAGGGCACTTCTCTTAAGAAGGCAAACCTCAGAAAACGGTTTTCTGTTTATAAATTATTGCTAGATCATTAGGGATGAGCAGAATACAGTACTGCTCTCGAGGAGCACAGGATTCATGAGGAAGAGCAATCTATAATGTGAGGCAGGATGTGACATATGCTGTAAAAAAAAAGAGTGCTCTGAAAGTACCAAAGGGTAAAATAGTAAGTTCAACCAAGGGGAACCATGGAAGGTATTACAGACAACATAAGGGATGGCAGCTGAGAGCCCAGAACTTGGGAGTCAGGAAATTCTGAATTCAAGCCTTCTCTGCCACCACTGGCCTTGGATGGGTTTTTAACTTCTCTGAGGCTTGGCTTTCCTAATTCTAAAAACAGCATAATAACTTAGCTCATTAGGTGGTTGTAACATTACATGAGTAGATATACATATGTACAAAGTGAAGCAGACATTTTTTATGAAATCTTTACAATTGGCTATGGTAGGAATATTTATATAACAAAAGTAGGTAAAAGCTATAAATTTGGGCTTAGTTTACTGTTTTCTTGATTGTCTGGAATTAAAGTGATGGAGAAAATGCTCATAAGGCAGATTAAACTTAAAAAACTGTGTACAGTGCCAAAGCTGAGAAGGGCTTCAATTTAATGAATCAGGATGAGAATAATTTGTATCAGGATGAGAAATGGTTGAACAGTAGATCACACATCAAATTTAATAACAGAAAATGTATTGGGAAAAGAGATAATGGATTGGTATTCAACTCGCCCAATCATGGATGAATTGTAACCATACGTTAGAGAGAGAAAAGTTTGGCAAAAACCAATGAAAGCATTCTGTGAGAATCAGTGGGCTGTATGGGATTTACAATAATGCACATGGTATCTGTTGCTGTTATTTACACACTGTGTGCTACACATCTTTTATATCAGTAAAATTTATAATAAACACACACACACCCCTTTTCTCAGGAGAGCTGGTTATTAAGCATTTACTAGCATATCACCTCCATCTCCACTTATTTGGTCCTTAGGGGGATTGAAGAACACTTACAACTATCCAACTACACCGTTCTTCCACAGCTTTTTCTCTCTAGGCAGAATAATCTGTGACTCACTGATCTTTCCTTTTAGCTTTTAGTTTCAGGTGTCCTCTGAGCAGGCTGGAACTGGGCAGGAGCCTTTCTATACCTGAGGTGTACAGAACTGGGCACATGACAGTATTCCAGACAGGAGATGAGCCCTGCTGGGTTGAGTGGGAGACCTGCCTTACAGGGAGCTCAGGAGGATGCCTGCAATGGGCATGACCAGGCACTCAGGAGACCTGGTTTCCTGCCTGGCAGGAGGTTTCCCCCATAAGTATCCTCACAGTTACCTCACCTTAAGCAAAAGTTTGAATTGAGGTGAGTTCAAAAGTTCTCTGCAACCTTAAACTCTGCATTTCTGTGGCCGCTTCTTCAACTTAGGCTGTTAAATATTGTGCTTCTTAGTTTATCAAGAGAAATGCAAATAAAATAGAATTTCCTCAATTATTCAATTCAGAGATTTAAGAGATAATGTTTCCTTACACATGTATGACTCTCATACAGTTTACTAAGTATTTTAACACATATTACCTTGTTTGTCCTATCAATGAGAGAAATGGGGAGTTATTAATATCTTCATTGTACTCCTGACAAAACAGGCTCAAGGTAGTTCATAACTTGTTCCAAGTGCATAGCTAGTTGGTACAGAAGCTAGGTCTCGGGCTTTCAGGTCTGTTTCTCCAACATCTTTTCCCTTCAATTTGCCTGAACAGAAAATCCCACTGAGTTCATAAGTCATCTCATTACGTATCTTCTTGGCACAAGTTGAAAAAAAAGTCTATGTAAAGGTAAATTGCAACTTTTTTTCTGATGAAGTAAATAAATCCATCCTTTCTGAGATCTAGCAAGGAGGTGAGAGGAAGTAACTAACAGTGGATTGCTTGTTAGGCTAGTAATTGCTGTAGGACTCAGGCATTGAGCATGAATGTGCACCCACTGGAGTGGGCATTGGCTGACAGGACAACCTGTGAGGTGACAGCAGCTTGGAGTAGATGGTGTTTGACTTTTTGCTTTATTTCAGGCAATGAATATAGTCCTGTGTAAAGTTGGAATTTTTGCAATCATTTGAGTGTGTAACTTGGGAAATATGTAGCTGTAATTGCAAGCAGTGCTTGCCTCTAGTATTTTTCTTACTCTTTTTATATCATAACTGGCAGACTGGCTTTAGTGATGAGGCTATCACAGAGTGACTTCTTAAGTGAACAAGGGGTGCTAGAAAAATAACAGGGTTATATTACATTTGCAAATGGCATCAGGATATTTTCTTATACTATTCTAGGTTTCCTGATTTTTTTCCTCATAGCATTTAGTTTGAAGTTGCCACATTTTATGCGGCAAGTTCCTAAAGAGGTAGCAATTTGTTGAAGTTAAATATAGACATAGAGGTGGTATTCAGAGAAAGAGGAGCTATGCTAGTGGTGCATTTCCTCTAGTGAGGCGTTTTCACGATAATCATCCCCTTCCTCTTCAGCAAGGTTCCAGTGAGGGGCATGGGAGCCAGGAGTTGCTGTTGGGAGTTCTATCCCTAATTTGTTGTGGGATATGTTAATGAAATGAAGACTCGAGTTTTCTATCTTTAAAATGGAGATAACAATCCATAAGAATCATTATGCTGGAGGATAGGTAGACACCTGAATGTCCTGGGGTCTTGTCTCAGGCACCGTCTGCTATCAAGTGAAAAGATGGATCTTCTTCCAATAGACCAGTAGATGTCGCTGCAATCAACTAAAACTCCAGGAAAGCTCTTGTCAAGGGATTCTATTAGAGGAAAAAGGAAACACTAGCAGCTATTAAAATTAACTGAGCATCTAGCTTTCTTCCCCACTCCAGACTCAATCCTTTACAATACACTACTATTTATTATTTTAATAGTGTATGTCCAATAATGACGAATCTCTTCAGAAAAAAAAAAGTTGATTCAGCAAACCATTCCATTCCCTTTCATTCATAGCAATTCATTCATTCGAGAATATTTACTAGGTATTTACAACTTGCCAGGCTCCAGGTGTGCAGTGATGAACAGTACAAGATGGCTTTACAGAGCTTCTTGTCTGGTGGGAAATACAGGCAATTAAAGAGGCAATATCAAAAAGGAAGTAATTACAGTACAGAGAGATTAGTGTAATCATAGGGTATGTACTAGATGAAAGGAAGCAGATGACAAGGGGACCTGGGTGAGCTGAGGGGTAAGGGATGGTTGCCGGGTTAGTGTTTCAGAAGGTGCCCATATCATGCCTCAAGGCACAAATTAGAAAGCCGGTGTCTAGATTCCTTCCCTCCACTGAAAATTCTCATGGGTTCTTATTGTGGTTCAATTTACCTCCTTTATCACCAAGTACCATTTGAAATGCCTTAAAAAAAAGTCTTCCTTCCTGATTTTACTTCCATTAAAAATTTTGAAAGATTAAAAAAAATTAACCATTATTTATATTATTACCTCTCCCTTGAGATACTGAAAACTGCTTTATAAAGTTGAATGTCAAGGCATTCTGTCTCTCCCTGTTTCTTCATTGATACCTCACTAGGGTATTTGGATTAAACAAAAAGTTTCATATTCCATCAGGTGCTGAAGTCAGCCTAAAACACACCTGAGAGCCACTCCGGTGACTGTTATGTGACCTGGCTGGAGGGAAGGACTGGCCATGCATTAGATCCGGGACATTTTAAGCAGATAATAGAGAAAGAAATATTGATAAGAAACATGATGTTATTCTGTTCAATATTTGCTGTATTTTCATTGAATCATGAATTACATTTTGAAACCCTAAATTCAATTTGTGAAGAGTTCCGAATATTGATTTTGGGGTGAGTAAAAACAAATTAGTGGATCTGAATGTCTCCTTTGTAGGAGACTCAAAAATTTGTATTTCAAAGACAGCAGAAATGTGTTCTGATGAATCAGTAACAACTTTTCTTGTTTCCTTTTTAGTTAAGAAAGTGCAAAACGAAGTTTTTTTTTTTAAACTTAACTCTGGGTCTTCCCACACCTGTTATTTGATTCATTCAAAAAACACTTATCTGTCACATTACAAAAACCATGGTCTGAAGGCTAGTATGACTGTATCTATTAATCTTTCCAACTATTTTCCTTGTAATAAAGAAAATAAATGTTCCGATATACCAGGTTACAAAACAAATTGCGAAGAGCTGGACATTCCAAACAGTGAGAGGCATAGCTGTGCACAATTTCTTGTAATCTACATACACATTCTCTCTTCCATTTCCATGCTCAGGAACTTAAAGTGTTTGGTATGGTCTTAGTTTGTGAAAAGAAACATTGTAGTATCATGGGAGGAGCCTTGGGGAAACATATTTTCTCTGGCTTTGTTTCTAATGTGTGGTGTGGACCTGGATAACTCTTAATTGCCCTGAGCTTTAGTTTTTCATCTGTATAAAGAGGCTTTGGACATATCTGAGGTCAGAATATAGAAGTCCTTTAATTTTTCTCTGCACTCACTTTTTGACTCAAAGGAAGAAGTAACCCAGCCCCTGTCCAAGTCTAACCATTCACCTGTGATCTGGATCCTGCCAACTTCTTCCTCTTCTTGGAAATGACAAGGGTACCAAGATATTTAAGAATTCTCACTGTTGAAATTATAAATCTTAGTGTCATCACTTAATTCCTCTCTGTTTCTCTCAGTTCCCACATCCAGTCAGGTGCAAAGTCCATTAGTTCTGTCTCCCATGTGCCTGGTGAATATTCCCCATTCCTTGCCATCCTGCCTTCCCTAGGCCAGCATCATCTTTTGCCCGGACTATTGCAGGAGCCTCTTTACTGATCTCCTTATTTGCAGTCTCTTCCACTTCCAGTCCATTCTTTTTATTTTATTTTATTATTTTATTAAGGTATTATTGATATACCAGTCCATTCTTTACACTGTTTTCAATGACATCTTTCTAAAACACAAATCTGATTATGTTTGTTGAGTAAGCAGGAACCCCACTGAATAAATATTTCTATTGTGAGAGGGTGTTATGTTAGGTTCTGAGAGATAATAAATTTGAATAAGACTGCATAGTCCCATTTAAATTAAAACCTTATGTTGGCTATCTCATTTACCTATGGGATAAAGTGAGTTTACTTTAATGGCCTTTGAGGCTGTGCACATTTTGACCTTAGATCTGCCTTCCTATAATCTTGCTTGCAGGTATCTCTTCGCTTGCCATGTGCGCACTTCGCATCCCCACCACACTGAGCTCTTCTCAACCTGTGCATGCCGTGTTCTACATGTGTCTAAGATTTTGCAGATCCAGAACTGTCTGGAATTCACTTCCCCACTTCTGTCTTGACTGTCTGTGGAATGCCTTACTCAGTCTGCAATACTTGTTAAAAATGTCATCTTACTTGGGAATTCTCATGAGTTGATTACTTCCTTGTTTATACTTCCACAGCCTTTTGCTGATGATGCTGAATTAGATTTGTTAATGTCTGTCTTCCTTGTGAGATTGTGAGCACCTTGAAGGCAGGGAATCAAGTGTTATTCATCTTTTTATTCCTCATGACCTAATAGCATGTATCATATTTTAGTAGCTCTGTAGATGGTTGTTGGTTGACTAAAACGAGTGAATATATGTGCATCCATGCCTGGGTGGGAGTGAGTACTGCAGTATTTTTTGTTTTGGTGGAAATGTCAGTAACTATGTGTGGATAAAGTGAAGGTTCCTGTGGCCAGGATTCTCACCTGGCCCTCGTCAGCTTGCTCACTACACACGTGTGGGCACATTGCTATTGACTCTGTATAAAGAGCTCTGCCCAGTGCTCTGGGCAACAGGGTGGCATGGCTCCATGGCTGCTGCAGGGCTGCAGGAGTGCAGAGCCTGGAGTTGTGGCAGCGCCAAGGGCGGAGACTGAGATGGCTGTGGGTGCAGAGAGGCCCAGAGAGAGAGACCGGCTTGCTGCATGCTGACTCACTCTCAGTGGACGGGATTCTAGTGATTGACCTGCCACCGTGGGAATAAAGTTGGCTATAAACCCTTTCCTCCCAAGAACATTCCATTGTCGTTTTCAGTCTCATTGAATCCATAGTGAACTTGCCCGGGGCTGAAACCCATTGGCAAGACACTATGGAAAGAAGAAACTTGGAAGTTACAACTGGCTTGCTGTTCTTTCAGGTAAAACTTTGATATCTGTAGGTGGATCCTGACCTCATGGCCAGGGAATCCTTGGACTAGATCTTCAGAGTCCCCCGAGCTGTATGATTTGATAACTTTATTTTGGCTGTATTGCTTCACTTTCCATGTAACACTTTTGCCTGCTGGCTGAGAAGGAAGGGTAGTTTTTCTCAACATAACTTGTCACTGTCTCTTTTCTTAGTTTTCTGAAATCTACTTCTGTGCCCCTCAATGACAAGCCATTAGCTCATTCCCAGATGAGCTGGTCGTCAGGTAGGTATCATTAAGGCCAGTGAAAATGTCTTAGTTTCAGCTGAGCAGGGCGAGCGTGATGCTATCTGATCATGACAGACATGGTGATGTGTTCTGAGATGTGAAGAACATCTTTCAAGACGACAGCATACCTCAGGTGTAGGTAATTAGTGAGTAGTAATCAATATGTAAAGCATAAGATGGGAACATTAATGCTTCCTTTAATGCAAAAGCATCAGCAACTATAGGGGGAAGGAATGAGCTGATATTTACGCCATCATTTCCAAATATAGAAGTTGTTTTTTGTTGTCAATTTGCAGACATACCCATTTTCAGGGCTGTGAATAATAAAAATAACTAAAGGCTTTTACAATATCTCATTCCAGTATCTACTTGTCTCATATTCTTGCTTCCTCTTCGCCCTCTAGCACCTATGTCACATTCATTGTCATCCTGAAAAGAAAAATCATTCAGGCCACTTAAATGATGTTTCAGTGACACGTAATCCATTAGAATTCAGAAAAAGCCAGTGCTTTCTAAAGAGAACTGTGACACTATCTTTCACTTTTTTTTTAGGATTCCATATTTCATTTCCAATTTATTTCACATTTCACACTTTTTTTCTTTAGTTGAAGTGAAATTTAAGCTTTTCTTGGGATTTCTTAATTTATGTATTTTCATAAGGTGATTACTTTTGCAGATAATGACCTGTTACCTCCTAAGACCACCTGCTTGGTTAGCCAGAAGGGGTAAAGCATGGGTTAATATTAGGCCGTTTCCCCCATTTCTGTTTGTTTGTTTATTGTGACTATGGATCAGTATGTGCTCAAAGAAAAAAATTTGTATAAAATATCTCACACTGGCATTATGCCCAGAAATAGCTGGGTAGGCTCTGGCTCTGTCCACCACCAGAAAGAGCCTTTATTTAGAGCAAATCACAAAATCCCTCAGAGGCCAGAGAATAATGCAAGTGTTTTGTTAACATTTCCCTTGGGCTGCCACTCAGGTTGTGGTGACTCCTTACCTGGGTAGTCAGAAGTCCCTCTTTCTTGGTCTCCTCCTCCCTTCCTCTGTATCAGCCTCCAGCTGGGGCTCCAGCTTCACCCTGCTGTCTTGATTGGAAGGGCCCTAAGGGCAGAGGCTTTCATATTCACAGTTGACTCCCTGCCATCTAGAACAATCACCATTACATTGGTGCTTGAGATTAGAAGGCCCTCTTATTACCAGGAGAGGATTGGGAGGCACAAAGGAGAGGAAAGGAGAGGAAGCCCTATCTTGCCACATTTTAGAAGTGTTTGCAGAAGATGGGGAAACTCACCCATAATCCCTCTTCTCAGAAGAAACAAATGATTTATCTTCCAGTCCTTTTTCCTATGCATTTTTCCATAGTTGACATTATGGGTTTTCCATTTTATATCTGTGCATTCTAGTTACATTGTAGATTAGTCACGTAAAATGTGTCTGCTTCAATTAGTAGTAACTATGTTTAGTTGTGGTAATTCTTTCCTTTGATTTTAATACCAACGATTTCTTGTATCTGAGTGATTCTAAAATTATGGATAAGTATAGCAAGCAGTGCGTATTTTTTTTTACTGAAGTGTGGTTGATATACAATATTATATTGGTTTCAAGTATACAACATAGTGATTCAGCAGTAATCTACTTATTAAATGCCCACTCCAACTACAACATTAGGAAGGTGTTACAGAACTATTGACTGTATTCTGTGTTCCACTTTCAGCTCTGTGAATAATTTATATATGATTGAGATTTTGTGCCTCTTTATCCCCTTCACCTATTTCACCCATCCACCTCCGCCTATGTTTATTGCTGAGTTATTTACAGTAGTCATGATATGGAAGCAACCAAAGTGTCCTTCAATAGATGAATGGATAAAGAAGAGGTGGTACATATAGTCAATGTGTATTTTTAATGTCAATGGTAAACTTTATAATCAGTGATCTCTTAGAGTCTGCAAAAATAGTATTTGGAAATAGTATGTAGTACAGTTGTTTTTTTACTTTATCTCATGGAAAAGTGACCAGACTGAATGTCCTTTATGGTTCAAAAAATATTTCTCTGAACTCTTCAAAGCCTTCTTGGTCCCTACTTTTCCTTGTTTGGTCTTTTTTTTTTTTTACATTAAAATTATTTTTATTGTGGTAAAATTCACATAGCATAAAAGAACTATTAACTATTTTAAAGTATGTACAATTGGGTGGCATTTAATATAGTCACAGTATTGCTACCAGCTCTGTTTAGTTCTAAGGCATTTTCATTACCCAAAAAGGAAACTACGCTCAGTGAAATAAGCCAGGTAGAGGAAGACAACCATATGATTTTACTTATTTGTGGAATCTAAAAACAAAACAAAACAAAATGAACAAAGTAGCAGTAGACTCATAGACACTGAGAAGTGACTGGTGGTTACCATGGGGGAGGTTTTGGGATGGGTGGGTAGGGAGGGTGAGGGGCATAAAGGGGCCCCAAAACACTCAATCATAATATAAGTTGGTCACAGGGATGGTGGTACAGCATGGAGAATACAGTCAGTGATTCTCTAACATCTTCTGATGTTGACAGTAACGGCACCAGTTGGGATGAAGAGTTAATAATTCGGGTAACTGTTGAGCCACTGTGTTGTATACTTGAAACCAATAAAGTTTGTATGTTAACTCTAATTAAATAAAAAAAAAACAAGTTAAAAGCAAAAGGAAACCTCAGACCCATTAAGCAGTTGCTCCTCATTCCTCTCTTCCTCCCTAGCTGTGGCAACCACTAGATTGTTTTCTGTCTCTATGGATTCACTTGTTCTGGATTCCCTGTTTACTCTTGAAGGTAACTATGAGAAGAAGAGTTGGCTTTCTCATCCGACATGTGAGGGAGAGAAGGCATGGGTATGACAGTAATATGTCACAACATGTTTGTTTATTCATGCTGAGATACTAGCATCAGGATTGACTACTAAACATACATGCTGTTGGCAGTTGTAGAATTGTCCTGGAGTTTCTAAAAATTAATGGTCATTTCAGGTGAATTTAGTGAAGACTACTAAGATGGTGAGAAAAGCCTGTGGAGAAGAAATGTTAGGAGAAAGACGTAGCTTAATTAGGTCCCCTGCTTCAGGATCTCAGTTTTAAGGTATTGGCTGAGGCTGTGGTCTCGTCTCAAGGCTAACAGGAGACGGCTCAGCCTCCAACCTCACATGGTTGTTGGCAGAACTCATCTTCTTGCAGATGGTAGGACTGAGGGCTTCAGGTGCTGGGGGCTTCCCTCAGCTCCTTCCGTGGTCTCACCATAGGGCAGCTCACAACGCAGCAGCTTGCTTCATTGAGGCCAATAACAGAGAAAGTCTGCCGGCAAGACAGACATTACAGTCTTACATAATAGAGTCATGGAAGTGACATCCCATCACCTTAATTCTCTTGGTTAGAACCAAGTCTACTGGCCTTTCCCATCACCGTATTCTGTGGCTTGGAGCAAATCACAGGTTTTGCCCACATTCAGGCAGAGTATCAGGACACTCAATACTCAAGGACAGGAGTATTAGGAGGTGGGGATGACATGGTGCTGTACTGCAGTGTGAAAGGGGCACCCAGTCACCCATATGTGTCTGCATGGCGGGCTCATTTCTATCCTCTGTTGAAGAGTAAATCAGAAGGAAAAAGGCTCATTCTAAAGGCCAGTGTGGGGGTGAGGGGCAGCTCTGTGAGAGTATGCTTCATATTTACAGTGATGCATGGAAACCACAACTCATCACTTGTTTTGATATTATAAGAGAAACTGGAAAAAACATGACAGTTTCTGAGAAAGACAGTAAGTGGCGATGATGCCTGGTGGGCTCAGCCTAAATGGTTTGAGGTTTCTCCTGCAGCCTTGAGGCTTGAAGGAACAGAGCGGCTGCAATCACACAGTGAGGCAGTGCAGACAGAGTTTCTTAAAGCAATGGCAGACTTATTCTGAGGAAGTTCTAAAACCACTGCAGGGCTTTATTTGATGCATAAAGAATTAACCATGCTTTGGCTGGCAACATACTTTGTGTGAAACAGTTTTTGATCCCACATGGCATTTCCCTGCTTGAGCAACAGTATCATTTGTCTGATTTCGCTCTGAATTACTTTCGAATCTTTCAAAAAAATCAGTGCTACCCAGCACAATGTCAAATACATGGCAGGTACCATACAAGAATTTGCTAAATTAATGAAAGAATTTAAAAGAATATTTTACACACTTTGGTGGTAACCTTAGAAAAGGAGTCTTTCAAGAAGTTTTGATTACTAGTTGATATTATTGGAATAAATGGTAGGTTTTGTGTTGATTGTTTGAATAGAGTCATGTGTTTGTTTTAAGAGCACTCTTTCTCATTGATAATGCTGATATCTTCTGCCTCAGCTGGGAGTTGTCATCCTTTGTTTCCAATACTGTAGTGAATACAGTGGTTGTGAATTGAAAAAGCAAAGATAGTGAGAATCAGAGGCATCTCATGGCATTAGAGCCCTTTGATAGCTACTACTTGCTCATTTTTTATAGGTGTTTTTTATTAGAGTTTTGCTAAATTTCCATGCTTAGGTTATGCTAACTTAGGAAGGAGTGGATAATAATTAACATTTTGGAAAACTTAATGAATGCATAAATGTTATCAGTGATAACTTTTTTATGATAATTAATCCTGTGCTAGAATTATTGAAGGCAAAACTTTAGTACCAATATTTTGGGTGTTGGAACAGCCAGTTATTGATATTGTCAGTATGCTAATTCTTTGTTAAAGTTATGTGGATTATCTACATAGACTGTTTAGTCCTAGATTGGCTTCCTTTTGCTTATCTAGCTATTTTCAGGCTACTTCATGGACTACTATTCCAATTTGATATAAACTGAGGGATTATAAACTATTTTTAAAAATTGCCTAAGATATAAAGAACTCATGCACCTCAACAAACAAAAAGCAAATAATCCAATTAAGAAATGGGCAGAGGACATGAATAGACACTTCTCTAAGGAAGAAATTCAGGTGGCCAACAGGCACATGAAAAGATGCTCCACATCGCTAATCATCAGAGAAATGCAGATTAAAACCACAATGAGATATCACCTCACACCAGTGAGGATGGCTAACATCCAAAACACAAACAACAACAAATGTTGGCGAGGATGTGGAGAGAAGGGAACCCTCCTACACTGCTGGTGGGACTGCAAATTAGTTCAACCATTGTGGAAAGCAGTATGGAGGTTCCTCAAAAAACTCAAAATAGAAATACCATTTGACCCAGGAATCCCACTCCTAGGAATTTACCCTAAGAATGCAGGAGCCCAATTTGAAAAAGACATATACACCCCTGTGTTTATCGTAGCACTATTTACAATAGCCAAGAAATGGAAGCAACCTAAGTGTCCATCAGTAGATGAATGGATAAAGAAGGTGTGGTACATATACACAATGGAATATTATTCAGCCATAAGAAGAAAACAAATCCTACCATTTGCAACAACATGGATGGAGCTAGAGGGTATTACGCTCAGTGAAATAAGCCAGGTGGAAAAAGACAAGTATCAAATGATTTCACTCATATGTGGAGTATAAGAACAAAGAAAAAAACTGAAGGAACAAAACAATAGCAGACTCACAGAACCCAAGAATGGACTAATAGTTACCAAAGAGAAAGGGACTGGGGAATATGGGTGGGAAGGGAGCAATAAGAGGGAAAAAGGGGCATTATGATTAGCAGATGTAATGTTGGGGGAGCATGGGGAGGGCTGTACAACTCAGAGAAGACAAGTAGTGATTCTATAGCATCTCACTACGCTGATGGACAGTGACTGTAATGGGGTTGGTGGGGGGACCTGATGAAGCGGGTAGTTTAATAACCATAATATTGCACATATAATTGTAGATTAATGATACCAAAATAAATTTTTTTTAAATTGCCTAAGAAAAATATCAATAAAAAACCAACCACATTTCAGCCAGGTAGAAAGTCTCTTTTAGTTTTAGCATTTACACAGTTGCTTGCCCTGTCAGTCTGTGTGACTGAGAGTTAAGTGTGCAGCTTGACATGGGCATTGATTCTGCCTTCTTATTGATGAGGGGAGACATGAGCTGGGGAGGTTGTGATGGATGGATAGTACCAGAAAGTTCCCTGCAAAAACCGTGAGACTGTGTCTTTCTCAACTAAAATCGAAGCAGAATACTAAAAGTGATATGGCAGCCATGGCAAGCCTTTCTTGGGATGCAGATAATCAGATTTTATGCTCATTTGGGAAGATCCATTCCCTGCCTATTGATCTTTAATAAAATGTCATCTTAAAAGAAAAGTAGATCATCTTTCTCATCTTTATCTTTAAAAACCCTCCCCTTGAACCTGTGTCTCCCATTATGGGTTGAATTGCATTCCCCCCACCCAACCTCAAAAAAAAAAGATATGTTTAAGTGCCAACCCCTAGGACCTGTGGACATGGCCTCATTTGGAAATAGGATCTTTGGAGATTTAATCAAGTTAAGATGATGTCATTGGGATGGGCCTTAGCCCAATGTGACTGATGTCCCTCAGAAGAGGAAAATCTGGACATGCAGACCCACAAGGAGAATGCCATGTGGGGACACACAGACACACAGACACACAGACATATAGGCTGGGAGCCACGTGAAGGTGGAAGCAGAAACTGCAGTAACGCTGCTACAAGCCAGGGAGCCTGAGGCTCCGGAAACTGAGGCAAGAAAGGATCCTCTTCATAGAGTCTCTGGGGGGAGAGTGGCCCTGACAGCACTTTGATTCTGGACTTGGAGCCTCCAGAATCGAGAGAACACACACCTCCGTTGTTTAAACCACCCAGGTTGTGGAGTTTTGTTACAGCAGCCACAGGAAACTGACATGATGCCCCCCTGAGCTCCTGCCCTTTCTCTTCTTCCCTTCACGGCCAAGCTGTCTGTTGGCTGGATGGCACCACCCCACTGAAATGGTTCTTGCTGAGGTCTTCAGTGACCTCCCAGGAGGGGCTGGGCTCGTTGACTCTGCAGCCCGCTTGCCTGGGTTTAAGTCCAGACTCTACTCCCTACTAGCTGTGAGAACTTAGGCAAATTACTTAACTTCTCTGTGTCTTAGTTTGTGTTTATCCATACAATGAGCCTATCCCTGGGGGCTGCTGTAAGGTTTAGAAGAGTAACTAGAGCTAAAGCGCTGAGCACAGTTTTTGGTATACAGCTAACACTCCGTGTGCACTTACTTCCAGGGCCATCCGTTGGCACGGCATTGTCCCTTTCAGCTCTTCCACCGCCTGACTCTGCAGCACCGGACTCTGCTGGCCACGGTCTTCTCCGTGACTCCTGTGTTCCAGCACTTTCTGGGTACCCTCCCTGCCTCTGGCTGCTCCTTTTATTAAGCTTCTCCCAGGAAGGCATCGTAGCTAGTGGATGGAGCTCAAGAGTTGGAATCTAACAGATCTGGGCTCAATTCTCAGCTTTGTACTTATTAAAGAGGATGACTTTGGCCAAGTTAATCTTTCTGAGCCCAAGGGTTTTTTTTTTTTTTTTTTGGATCAAATGGGGGATAATCTTACCTTCTTGGACTTGTGTGACGAGTGAATGAGGTAATATAGCAGAGAACCCAGCGTAGGCTGGATTCTGACTTCCGCCTCCACCTCTGGCACGTCCTCTGACCCCCGAATTGAAAGTTGCCACAGGAGGACCTGCAGCTGGCGTCCTCCTCTACTCCAGAGGGAGTCATCCACATGCGGTGAGATGTGGTGCACCAGCCCAGCACCTCCACCCGCACCCTAACCTTTGGTGTAGAGACAGATCTGTGGGGTATTCTTAAGGAGCTGGGAAAGACCCTACCAGATTGAAACTTCGGTCATATTTGATGTTTTAATCTCATGAGCTTCTACATTCAGTGGTTACAACGTCCCATGGCTTTGATTTCTTAGAAATAACTCTATTTCTTAGAAATAGCTCTTAGAAATAACCTGTCTTTGAAGAACCAGACCTGGGCTTTGGAGGGGATAGCAGGGAAAGAAGGCATGACGTCAGATGGAAAGCGACAGTGTAAACCCCGACTTCCGCAGTGATTGACTCTAAGGCGGCCAGTGAGGGGCTGAGCAAGGCGGTGGGACATCCCTAAGTGGTCACATTTGGTGCTGCCCAGGGTAGGCTGTCCCCAGAAGGAGGCGGTCCAGAGGTGTGAGAGTTGGATTCTGGTGGGTAGGGTGCCTGGATCAAGCCTTAGGGGAGGGACTGGCATAAATGAGGTGGAATTTCAGGGCTTGGAAAGTGAGCTGGGACTCAGGGGTGGTCTCTGGTCCTAGGATAGGCAGTTGATCAGAACTGAATCCTTTGGACTGAGCCAGTACAGGGCTGAGGAGTAAAGGCTGCGAGGGATGGGCTAGACTCCTCTAAGTCTGTCTGCCTTGGGCCAGGCTAGCCGTGGAGTTGGGGTTGGGGCACAGCATGGAATCTGGAGTGTGAATTAATTCTAAGCCTCACTAAATGGGCCAAGGGGTTCAAGCAGGAGCTGCTGGTTCAGGCTTCCTCTGTCACCACTGGACACCACGGTAGGCCAAGGCCAAGTCAGTGGTCCCAGCTGGGAAGACCTGGAGATGGGGAGTGACGGGGAAATAAAGCAAACAGATACATCATTCACTATTGCTTGTGACCATTAGAAAAACACACAGGGTAAGTTTGGGAATCTGGGAACTCTGAAAACACCTTCCCTTTGTGCATTTGCTGTACATTTTCTGAAAATTCCCATGTCAGCAAGCCTCTTAGAGATACCTTTCTGGACTTGATTGCTCTGAAGGGCAGTGGTGGCCTTTTGCATCCAGAAAAGTATTTTGTAAATGATATTCTTACTTGAAATGATCCTGTGGCTGCCTTAATTTTATATCTCTTAATATAGATTCACTGGGTGCAGTTCTGCAGAGATAATACACAAGGCCAATGTCATAGTCGTCCAGTCATTCCTTGTTAGCAATATCTGGATCTAAGACTTACAAATGTTGCAGTGTCTAGTGATCAAATCATGGTTTGGGAGGACCATCAATTATTAAGGTGTAAAGATATTTCATGATCTTTATATCCCTAATAAAACTTCACCCATCTTTGCTGATAGTTTATATGTTAGAATTAGGACCAAATTGCCTTCCACAAGTTCCATGAAGTTACAAGGAGAGGCATATTAGTGCAGTGGAGGTACAAAACCAAGAACAAGCTATTCCCTATTAGTGACAAAGAGTTATGACAAGCAGCAGCAGAGCTGACTCATTATGCTGCTTTTACTACCCTGTTTAGGAGACTCTAGAGATGAATTACTCAGTCTCTTTTTGGTGTAGGCAGACAGTGAAAGAGTGAATAAAATACAGCTCAGTGAAAGTCCAAGTAATGATGAGACTGTGATCATAGTAAGTAAAATTAAAAAACTAATCCAATTTGATTAAAATGGACTACAATCCAATGGGCTTAACGTGAAGATATTGAAAGCATTTTTCCTTTTTTGCAGATCCTAGGACAGTTTTATGTTTTAGTTTGTCGGAATCTCATTTTGTTTCCTGTGTGTTGAAAACATGGCTTAAAACTGTAAACATCCTCCCAACAGACCCTATTCCTTAGCTTTTCCATTGCTTGAAATATGAAGCTGTGGTCACAGGGGAGCTCACCAGTCTCCTCAAAAATACCAGGGAGCTCATGTATAGTGCAGCATCTAGGGTTTTAGATTCTGCACACATCGAAGGATGCTGCCTTTGGGAAAATGAACCGGAGTATAAAATTTTCCTATGCTTTAATAACTGCTGGCTCTGGTCAAAGTCCATAGATTCCAGCTGGTCATTAATCCCCCATAAATGCCATATGCAAGAGAGTTATTTCTTCAGAGGGTTGTCAGTGACATATTTTTGATGAGTGATGTGGTGCGAACTGGTATTTACAGGGTACTTTTGAGATGATTAGTGTTCAAAGCATTAGTTGAGTCATTTCCAATAGTCCATTTGGAGCCCTATCCACAAGCAGCAGATGAAGAGACATTTTGAACCTATGTTCCCTAGACCTTAGAAATGCTTACTTAGTGTAAAAGGCTGGCCAGAAATGTTGACTTTAAAATCAGAGCTCCCTCTGTGATGAGACTGAGCATCCTTGCCAGGGCTCTTCTGAGATCCTGCCCCCCTTTCTGCTGCAATCTCCCTGTCAAGGGTTGGACAAAGTGTTTGGTAAAATGGCCTAACACATGGCATTCAGCAGGTCCACGTAGAGAATGACCTCCTGGATTTATATGCCCCCCCGGGAAACATGAGATGCCAGAAAGACCATTTAAGTATTTTATGCAACCTCCCCTGTTCTTGAAGACTCTCAGGAGTCTGTGCTAAGGCAGTTCTCCTCTGAGGATCATTTTTATCCCACAGACCCTTCTTTTTATGTGCTCCATTTCAAACTGTCTTCTCTTTCTACCTCTCTCTATTTCATTAATCAGCATTTAAAGATTCTTGCTAGAGAAAGTGGGTTCACCCCTTTCATGAGTCCTTGGGGCTTATCCCAAGATTCTTCCCAGTTCTTCTCTTCCCATGCTATGTCCTACAATATAGTTTTCCTGTGTTTACTTCTTTAATTTACTGCTTTATTAGCAAGGCTGCAATGAAAAGCATTAGAGGAAGTGAACTGACTTGCTTACCCTTCCATTCTGGGACGATGATTAGTACGGTCTGCCTTTGCTGAAAAAAATAACGAGATTTGAACAGGAAAAGAGGTAATAACGTGACACTCTGAAACTCTGTGCATTTGAGTTTGTGGGTGTACTGTGGTGGTTTTATATTTCTTGTTCAAATTTTGGCATTATACTGTTCCTTAGAGCAACACAACCGTTTCTCCAGCAAGCTCTTCTGTTTGGTTCAGAGTTAAGCATGGTCATGTAGGTGGTAGTACACGAGTGACTGGGTCTTTGTGTATTTGCTGCAGACTGTTAGAGCTATTTCTTTAAAGATCATCTGGTTCAGGTAACACATATTTCCCTAGAGGGCACTTAAGCCCTGAGAAGCTAAATAGCTTGGCCTGAGTTATAACCCGTGAAAATCCCAGGCCTCCTGTCTTCAGTCCAGCATTTCTGGTCATCACATCCAGCTGCCGCATTTACTTCATTTACATGATGCCTGTCCACCGAGACACACACACACACATACACACACACACATAGAATATGGCATCTAAAGAAGAGCACTGACTATTTTTGTCAGTCACGCTTAGGTTTGGGTTCTTCTTAACACTCTGTGTATAGACTTAATTAATTCATCCCTCTAAGCCTCATTTTTCCTCCTTATCTGTGAAACAAAGATAATAAGAGTACCAAGCTCAGAAGGTTGTTGTGAGGGTTCATTAATCTAATGTGTATGTAAATTGTTTAACGAATTCCACCTGGGAAGTGCCTAGTCAAGTCTCTGTATCTTCATCCGTGTATACCAGGAACTGAGCTCAGAGTTAGAGCAAAATGACACTTCTTACTAAGGTGGGAAATATCAGACTTCATAATAGAGCTGTCGTACAATTTCATTTAACTTCTTTTTGGTTATTTTCTGTTGGTTATATACTAACATTGGTTAGGGTGAGGCTAGGTTGTTATAACAAAGAGATCCAAGAATAATTCAGTGGCTTAAAGAAGAAAGAACTTAATTTTTTCCTCACATTAAAGTCTGAGGTTCCAGATTGGCAGGTGCCTCTCCACCATGGATGATTCAGGGATGCACGTTCCTCCTTCAGTTGCTACTCTGACATCCACTAAGTTGTGGTTGATCGTAGAGGGTGCAGTTGGTGCAAAGGGGAAGAGTATGAAGGAGGCGTGTTTGGACCCCAAAGTCACATGTTACTTCCACTGATTCATTGGCGACAGCTTAGCCACAGGGCCACCTGTAATTGCAAAAGAATAGACAACTGGAGCAGCTGGCAGCATGTGCCCAGATATGGTTTTGTTGCTCTAGAATAAGGGGAGAATGGATTTGGGTACACAACTGACAGACTTTGCCTTAGAACCCAATTCCAGAAAGCCAACACTGATGAGGGACTGAGTGGCATGGTAGAAGGAGTTAGTAAGGAGCCTGGTTTCTCTCTCTGGTTCATCCAGAGACTTGCATTATGACCTTGACCAAGCACCTACCCCCTTGCTCCTTGGTTTCCTTATTATGAGGAAGCCCTGGGACTGAGGACCCCATGACTCTTTCCGGTGATGTGTAGCCCTCCCAAACCACCTTATCTTGAAGGTTCTCTTTTTTCTCCTAAAGCATCTCTCCGTTGTGTATCTCATGGCACAAAACCCATATAATTTTGTTGTCAGCTTTTATTCCAGTTCATGATACTACACACTTTGTACAGAAACAAGTGTATCTTTCTGCCCCTTGTAGCACTTTGTAGGTGTTAGAAAATCAAGAAATCTTTACAGGTTGGCTGATTAGCCAGTTGATAAATGTGAATAATTTGGCTCTCATCAGAAAAATAAACTACAGCTGTGAAATACTGCAGGCTCACTGGAAATGAAGCAGAGCTGAGAGAACCTCTAAGGTCTTTTCTGGGCTCACATTTTATGATTTTATGACTCAGCAGCTCTTAAGCTGGGAGGAATCCCATCTCAGTTCCTTCTAGTGATATTTCCTCTAAAAGTCTTTTATCATCAAGAATTTGTTGCAAGTTTCCATCATCTTCAGTGGCTTCTGCAAGGTCAGCTTATCACATATTAAGCTTTAAAAGAAAAATATTCTCACATCTATGAGTAGAGCTAAAATTTTAAATCCTTTTGTGTTTTAGGCAAGGAGCTGAGTACTTACAGGATATTAAAATGCAGGGCCATATAGTTTTCTGAGCTTTTGAATTCATTTGTACATTAAAATGCTAAAATAAATCCCTCAGAGATTCACTTAAAAAACGGTGTATTAAGCATTTATTCTAAAAATAACTGAGTCCCTCTTTTGAAGTCATTTTCCATCAAGTTAGTTACTGGTGGGCAGTGACCGAGTGCCAAATAATGTAAAGCGATGATCCTTCAAACTTTATTGAGCATTTGAGTCATCTGGGGATTAAAGTGCCGATTCTGATTCAGTAGGTATGAGGTGTGTGGATAAAATGAGAGTTCCTGTGGTCAGGATTCTCACCTGGCCCTGGTTGACTAGTTCACTGCACACATGTGGGCAATACATTGCTATTGACTCTATATAAGGAGCTCCTCCCAATGCTCTGGGCGACATGGTGGCATGGCTGCAAGGCTGCAGGAGAGCAGAACAGAGGCCGGAGTTATGGCAGCGCTGAGGACAGAGGCCCAGAGGATTGCTGTGTGGGACGACTGTGCAAGCAGAGAGGCCCAGAGGATGGCTGTGTGGGCAGAGGGGCCCAGAGGCAGAGACTGGCTTGCTGCATGTAGACTCACTCTGAGTGAATAGGATTTTAGAGATTGACCTGCCACCGTGGAAATAAAGTTGGGTATAACCCTTTCACCCAAAAACGTTTTACTGTCATTTTCTTTTGGTCACATTGAATCCATAGTGAACTTACAGGGGGCTGAAACCCATTGGTAAGACAATTGGTGTAGTCAGCAGGATTCATTGATGACCAAGGAAAAAGACAAGCTGCCTTTATGGGAGGGGTGCATCAGCAGGCTGCCCCTATGAATGGGGAAATAGCAGATTGTCCCCCAATGGGTATGTGGTCTGAGGTGGCTTGCCTCCTAGAAGACTGGGCCCCACCCGAGGACTGGAGGCAAGTGGAGGTGATACCTGAGGCAGTAGGGATAGCCCCTAGTATAGTAAGTAGGTCTTCTGAGAGACAAAGTGCCCGTGAGGCAGCTGGAACTGTGGGTTGGCTGCTTCTCACAGTATTAAAAAAAGTCTACAGAAGAGAAGGACATGCTCCTGAAAAAGACCCAAGAAATGATGGCACGAGAACGCAACCTGCAAACTTCTGTGGATTTCCTGAAGAAGGAAATAGTATTGATGCAAGAGGAGGCAGCATGAGAATGCCGGCAGCGAAGTGCCATTGAAGAGATAAAAGATTCCTTACAGAATGAGATGGCAGCGCTGCCAGGTGCTCTGAAGGAGGAAAAGGCCATCAAGGAAAAAGACGAACTCTTGAGGGAAGCACAGGCAGAGGTGGCATGAGAACACCAGCTGTGAAGCATTAAGGTGAAGGTAAGAGAGCTGCTGAAGACTGAGCTAGCATTGTTGCAAGGCACTGTAATGGAGGAGGCACTCAGGGGAGTGGAGAGAAAGGTGCCATCAGCCTCGGAAGTAGAGGAACTGGGGAAGGGTGAAGGGGTGGTGCCAGAGGCACTGACCCCTCCTGTATTGAAAGCACGCCCAGTAGTTGTAAAGAAAATAAAGACCCAGCAGCTGAAGGTTCCCCAAGGAGAGGAGCAGCGCCCTCCCCAGGTTGTGGAGCACTCTATGCTCCGCCCCTATACTCAGGCTGAGCTGGTGGATTGGGGCTCCTGGTTTAGGCAGAAGCCCTCGGAGTCAATATCAGCTTGGCTCCTGCGTCTGTGGGACTTAGGGGTGGATGGAATTGTTCTGTCGGGATCAGAGATGGGAAAGCTGGCTTCCCAGACAGTTCAGCCCGCCTTGAGGCAGCGGTTACAAAGTGCACATCAGACCCAGGGAGTCACTCCCTCCTCGATTGGCTTATGGCTGCACTTTGTGCTGTGTGGCCCAATCTGGGTGATCTACCATCCTCTCCTGTTAGATGGCACACGTATGCTGAACTCCAACAGGTGTTACCAGAGCTAGGCATAAGAAATGTCATCTATAGTCCAGAGAATTATGGCCCAGATGAAGAGACTTTCAGTACTGGGATGAGAAATAATTGTGCTTCAAACAGCTCCCACATTCCTCTTTGGGTCTCTAGTGGCCATTCTTTTCCCTCACTTAGGGCAGCCCATAAGTGAGGTGACACGTACAGTAGCAGACTTAGGAGAGGCTGAAGCAATGAGACCACAGAAAGAAATAAGGTCTTCTACTCACAAGAATTTAAAGGGCCCCATGAAGGTTATGAGGACCCAGATGTCAGTTGATTCAATACAGGCAGGAGTAGATGGAAGGAAATTAGACGGGAAGCCAAATAGGATCTTACTGGAGCTATGGCAACAATTGAAACCAGAGCAGCAGTTCCAGCCATTAAGACCAAAGAGGCAGAGGTCAGAGACAGAGCCACGAGTCTGGCCTGTGTGTCTGCAAGACTTTTTGCTGGAGAGGCTGGAGAACAATGTTTGAGCTTCCTTGCACAGGAACCATTGCAGAGGACTGAGGGCACATAGATTGAGAGGAGAGAATCCTGGAGGGGTGGAGTGTGAATAAAATGAGAGTTTCTGTGGCCAGGATTCTCACCTGGCCTTGGTTGACTAGCTCACTGCATATGTGTGCACAATACATTGCTATTGACTCTATATAAGGAGCTCCACCCAATGCTCTGGGCAACACGGTGGCATGGCTGCAAGGCTGCAGGAGAGCAGAGCAGAGACTGGAGTGGTGGCAGTGCCAAGGACAGAGGCCCAGAGGACAGCTGTGTGGGACGACTGTGCAGGCAGAGAGGCCCAGAGGACAGCTGTGTGGACAGAAAGGCCCAGAGGACGACTGTGCAGACAGAGGGGCCCAGAGGCAGAGACTGGTTGGCTGCGTGCAGACTTGCTCTGAGTAAATGGGAGTTTAGTGGTTGACCTGCCACCGTGGAAATAAAGTTGGGTATAACTCTTTCATCCCAAGAACATTTTACTGTCATTTTCTTTGGTCACATTGAATCCATAGCGAACTTGCTGAGGGCTGAAACCCATTGGCAAGACAAGGAGGCACCTGAGATTGTGCATTTCTAACAAGCTCCCAGGTGATGGCTTGATGCTGCTAGTCGTTACAGCAAGCTTTGAGCAAGGATATGAGGACTGTGTTCACATGGTACTTTAAAGGGGCTCTGCTGCCACTTAATTAAACATGAGGTTATTATGTTACCTCATATTAAAGTTACTTCCATGCATGATCCCTTTAAGACTATAAAATCCCAAAACCCAGGGAAGAGCCCTGTTTATTGATTGTTAAATGAATGAAAAATTTAACTGCTTGTTTAGCTTCATGATATGTATATATATATATATATATAGGTACACATCTATATGACCTGAAACATATTTTGTTGCTTTCACTATGAGAATTAACAGATGAGAGGAAATGTGGCCCACAGAAGATCAAACTGGAAATATTTTTTTCTCAATGCTTTATCCCTCTCTCTGCAGTGAAGATCACTGACGTGTGCACCAGCACATGGTGAGCGGTCCTCAGGATCCCAGGAAGCCCCTGCGGCTGTTTAGATGGAAGTCATGCAGGCGTACATTGTTTTTTCCACTGAGCAGTGGCAACACATTCTATGCCTTTCTCAAAGTCCAGGTCCAAGGGAGAGGGTGCCTCCATGGTCTGACCCAGGACAGGTGGGAAGTAAGGAGTGTGTTTGGTGGTCCTGGACCAAACCCAGTGAAATTCAAGGACTTGAATAGTGAGGCATGAAAAATAATATTTTTATCTAAATTTTCAGTGTGGTGTTTTTGTGCTCAAACTATCACAAACAAATCCTATGTAATACTGTGGGCCTGTGACACATGACAATACTGGCAAGCGACATTCCCACATAATGGTTTTAGGAAAAAGAAAGAATGTCCTTGGGTGCTATGTAGTCAGGCAGCCATAGAGGGGCAACCTTGTAGGTAGCTGGCTTTGCATTGCACATTTATATGATTTCAAAGCTCTTCTCATCCATCAGCTAACACACATGCTGAGAGGAGTGAAAAGTGGCTTTGTAATGCCATAGAATCTATGTGCCACCTGAGGATATGGAGAAAAGGGAACCCTCCTACGCTATTGGTGGCAATGTCAATTGGTGCAGCCACTATTTGAAGTAGTATAGAAGTTCCTCAAAAAACACAAATACCACATGACTCAGTAATTCTACTTCTAGGAATTTATCCAAAGAAAACAAAATCTCTGATTGGAAAAGATATATGTACCCCTATGTTTATTGCCACATTATTTACAATAGCCAAGATATGGAAGCAACCAAAGTGTCCATCAATAGATGAATGGATAAAGGAAATGTGTAACATATAGACAATGGAATATTATTCAGCCATAAAAAAGAAAGGACTCCTGCCATTTGGGGGAACATGGACCTGAAGGGTATTATGCTAAGTGAAATAAGCCAGGCAGAGAAAGTCGAGTACCATATGATTTCATTTATATGTGGAATCTAAAAACAGAACAAAATGAACAAAATGGCAGTAGACACATAGACACTAAGAAGAGACTGGTAGTTACCATGGAGGAAGGGTTGGGGCAGTTGGGTGAAATAGGTGAAGAGAATAAAGAGGCACAAAATCTCAATCATAATATAAGTTAGTCACAGCAATGAAAGTACAACATAGAGAATATAGTCAGTAGTTCTGTAACATCTTTCTATGCTGACAGATAGTAACTGCACTAGTTGGGGTAAGCATTTAATAATGTAGATAATCGTTGAATCATTATTGGTGTACATGAAACCAAAATAATATTGTATATCAACAATACTTCACTAAAAATATAAACTAAAAAAGAATCTTGAAGGAAGAATTAATTGTAGATGGAATAAATCTATGAGAAGTTAAAAATGGAAAAAAAGTAAAATATGTTGGCAAAAAAAAAAAGAGTCTATGTGCCGCCCATCTCCCTATGAGAAGTGCAATGGTTCATGTGACCATTCACATCAAACTTGCTTGGCTGCGTCCTCCACTTCACAGGTAGAGTCACAGCTTGGTTTTGTCATCACTCACATGCTCTACCAGACCATGAGCCCTGGGCTGACAGATCAGGGTTTGATTCCTGGCTCTGCCTTGTACAAGGTATTTTGCTTTTTTGTGTCTTGGTTTTCTTACCTGTAGAGTGGGGACAGTAGAATAAACACTCTGAGAGTTTCGAAGGGCATTAAGTTTCAGTATTAATTTCTCATCATCCCATCTCTAAGAAAAATCTTTTTGGCCCTCTAAACCTTATATTCCAGCATATGATAACTTACTGAACACTAGATGGCATCGAAAAGTGAAAAAACATATAAAAACACATGCATGGTTGTCACAATAAGATGGTGATGTGATGGATGTGAGTTGCAGCGCATTCTTTACTAATGAAACATTCTTTGCTTATCAAAGTTATGGGAACTTAAGAGAGAATCCTGTGGTGCTGAAGACAGCACAGCATGCTCCCAGACACAGAGACTGCCCTCACAACACCTGCATTTTAGTTGGGGAGAGGAGACAGACGTTCATCAAGCAACCCCCCATCTTTAAATTACAATTGTGATACTTACCATAGAGGAGAAGAGTAGGCGCGCAGAGATCTTACAGCAGGGACAGTGACCTAAAAAGAGTGAGAGAAGGCTTCTCTGGGGAATGTGCTTGTGAACTCAGATACGTAGGCAAGGGGAATGGAGGCTGAGAAAGGAGCATTTCAGGCAAAGGGAATGGGTTTGTGAAGGCTAGAGGCAGGAAGAAGTATTTGAGGACTCAAAAGAAGGCCAGTGTGCCTGAGACTAAGAGGAAGCACGTGGTGGCTGGTGACGAAGACAGGGACCAAATTCTGCAAGACCTTGCTGCCCAGGATAAGGATTTAGGGTTTTATGGTGTGAGTAGTAGGATGCCATAGAAGGGTTCTAATGTGCTATTTGAATTTGAAAGGCTCTGGCTGCAGGATGTCTTGTAAGGAATGCTATATAGGGGGTGGAAACAAGAGTAGAGGAGGAGCAAGAACAGATGCAGGGAAACTAGAGAGGAGCTTGTCACAACAGACTGGGTAAAAAGAAATGTGACTTTTCCTGGGCAGAGAAGAAAATGGTTGAATTCAAGAGTGATTTGAGAGGTAGAGTCAAAAAGTCTTGGTGGTGATTGTATCTTGGGAGGGACGGAAGAGAAGTCTTCAAGGTGGTTCATAGGTTTCTGGCTGATGCAACTGGGTGGGTTGTGGTATCACTAGGACCTGAGTTAGGGGGAGAGTGGGGGGAGAGATCATGAGTTAAATTTTGCATGTGTGAGACACACTTGGAGAGATATGCCTGGCGCCCAGGGGAGAGGCTGAGCTGGAGCTGGAAGTTTTGTGGTCATTGATTGGCATTGGATGGTAACTGATGCCATGGGAGTAGATGATAATGCCCAGGGAGTGAGGTTACAAGAAGAATAATGACCTAGAATGAGACTCTGTGGGAACTTCAGTAACTCAAAGGTGAGACAGAGTAGGTCAAACCCCCAAAGGAAGCTGAGGAGGAATAACCAGGTAGGTGAGAAGCATGATGTCCCAGAAACTAAAGGAAAGGACTGTTTCAAGATGGAGGGAGTCATCCACTGAGGGATGCAGCAGGGAAGTGAGCAAACAGATACATACACAGCAGGTCTGAGAACACTTAGGTGAAAAGCCCTGAAGTCAAGAGGCAGTCCAAATCAAGTATTTGGAGAATGCCTCCATGACCTTTGCACTTGCTCAGCTTCCTCGTTTGTAAAATGGGGATAGCAGTAGAGTTGTCTTGAGAACTGTATGAGATGTTTACAAAATATTTAGCACAGAGCTGACACCCAGTAAGCATACAATAAATGTTATCAGATAATAATGAGCAAAGAAATATGGTTCTCCCTGGACATGCTTGGATTGAGCTGAATGTTAGTAAAGCAGCCAAGACCTCTACTCCAGCCTCTGCAGACCTTGGAGAAGGGTATGTTTGTCCCCTCTCCTTTCCATATCACTCAATCTGTAGGGTTAGACAGTGTTGTGTTAATGTATTTGGAAAATCAAAGCACAGAGATGAAAGCCATCAGGAAAGGACTCCAGTTGAAGCCGGCAGTTAGAAGGTGAACACCATGCTGTGGGACCTGAGAGGTACAGTGCAGACAAGTTAGAGGCAAACCTTGGAGATATTGCTGGTTTAGTTCCAGACCACTCTAGTAAAACCAATATCACAATTAAGTGAGTTAAATGAATTTTTCGGCTTTCCAGTGCATATAAAAGTTATGTTTACACTATGCCATATACTTAATATGTGTATACTGTTAAGTGTACAATGTCAAAAATAATGTACATACCTTAATTAAAAATACTTTATTGCTAAAAAACACTAAGTTTTTAAAAACCATCATCTGAGTTTGCAGTGAGTCGTTATCACTGCTCACAGATCACTGTAACAAAGTTTGAGATATTGTGAGAATCACCAAAATGAGACACAGAGACATGAAGGGGACAAATGCTGTTGGGAAATGGTGCCGACAGACTTGCTCGATGCAGGGTCACCATACACCTTCCATTTGAAAAGCATAATAAAACAAGGTTTGCCGTTAATGTGAAATCCAGGTTGGAGTCAGTTGTTTTGATTCTGTATGTGAGAACCTAGATGGATACAAAAGCCTTTACCAAAAGTGTTTCTGGGTAGAATCATTCACTTTCTAAGCCATAGGAATATTGAATCATAAGGCGAACTAACTCAGATTCAGGATCAGGATGCAATAGTGGAGACTTAAAAAAATGAGAGTTGCTGCTTTTCTGAACTGCTGCGGAGGTGCCTGTGCTGTTAGGGGGGTGAGCTTACTATAGGGCACCCTCATGCCACCAAGTCATAATACTCAGAGGGAAGTGAGTTCTCTCCCTGAGTACCTGCAGTAGTAAAAATGCTTCTTAATTAATGCCTTCCTTCATTATTATTATTATTTTTTAATATAATTTATTTTATTATCATTAATCTACAATTACATGTGCAATATTACGGTTATTAAACTACCCCTTCATCAGGTCCCCCCCACAAACCCCATTATAGTCACTGTCCATCAGCGTAGTGAGATGCTATAGAATCACTACTTGTCTTCTCTGAGTTGTACTGCCCTCCCCGTGCCCCCCCAACATTATATCTGCTAATCATAATGCCCCTTTTTCCCTCTTATCCCTCCCTTCCCGCCCATTTTCACCAGTCGCTTTCCCTTTGGTAACTATTAGTCCGTTCTTCGGTTCTGTGAGTCTGCTGCTGTTTTGTTCCTTCAGTAATTTTTCTTTGTTCTTATACTCCACATATGAGTGAAATCATTTGATACTTGACTTTTTCGACTTGGCTTATTTCACTGAGCATAATACCCTCTAGCTCCATCCATGTTGTTGCAAATGGTAGGATTTGTTTTCTTCTTATGGCTGAATAATATTCCATTGTGTATATGTACCACTTCTTCTTTATCCATTCATCTACTGATGGACACTTCGGTTGCTTCCATTTCTTGGCTATTGTAAATAGTGCTGCAATAAACATAGGGGTGCATCTGTCCTTTTCAAATTGCGCTGCTGCATTCTTAGGGTAAATTCCTAGGAGTGGAATTCCTGGGTCAAATGGTATTTCTATTTTGAGTTTTTTGAGGAACCTCCATACTGCTTTCCACAATGGTTGAACTAATTTGCAGTCCCACCAGCAGTGTAGGAGGGTTCCCTTTTCTCCACATCCTCGCCAACATTTGTTGTTGTTTGTGTTTTGGATGTTGGCCATCCTCACTGGTGTGAGGTGATATCTCATTGTGGTTTTAATCTGCATTTCTCTGATGATTAGCGATGTGGAGGATCTTTTCATGTGCCTGTTGGCCATCTGAATTTCTTCTTTGGAGAAGTGTCTATTCATGTCCTCTGCCCATTTCTTAATTGGATTATTTGCTTTCTGTTTGTTAAGGTGCATGAGTTCTTTATATATTTTGGATGTCAACCCTTTATCAGATACGTTTTTTATGAATATATTCTCCCATACTGTAGGATGTCTTTTTGTTCTACTGATGGTGTCCTTTGCTGTACAGAAGCTTTTCAGCTTGATATAGTCCCACTTGTTCATTTTTGCTTTTGTTTCCCTTGCCCGGGGAGATATGTTCATGAAGAAGTTGTTCATGTTTATGTCCAAGAGATTTTTGCCTATGTTTTTTTCTAAGAGTTTTATGGTTTCATGACTTACATTCAGGTCTTTGATCCACCTTGAGTTTACCTTTGTGTATGGGGCTAGACAGTAGTCCAGTTTCATTCTCTTACATGTAGCTGTCCAGTTTTTCCAACACCAGCTGCTGAAGAGGCTGTCATCTCCCCATTGTATATCCAAGGCTCCTTTATCAAATATTAATTGACTGTATATGTTTGGGTTAATGTTTGGATTTTCTATTCTGTTCCACTGGTCTGTGGGTCTGTTTTTGTGCCAATACCAAATTGTCTTGATTACTGTGGCTTTGTAGTAGAGCTTGAAGTCAGGGAGCGTAATTCCTCCTGTTTTATTCCTCCTTCTCAGGATTGATTTGGCTACTCGGGGTCTTTTGTGGTTCCACATGAATTTTAGAATTATTTGTTCCAGTTCACTGAAGATGGTAGTTTGATAGGGATTGCATTGAATCTGTAGATTGCTTTAGGTAGTATAGCCATTTTGACAATATTGATTCTTCCCAGCCAAGAGCATGGGATGCATTTCCATTTGTTAGTGTCCTCTTTAATTTCTCTTAGGAGTGTCTTGTAGTTTTCAGAGTACAGGTCTTTCACTTCCTTCGTTAGGTTTATTCCTAGGTATTTTATTCTTTTTGATGCAATTGTGAATGGAATTGCTTTTCTGATTTCTCTTTCTGTTAGTTCATCATTAGTGTATAGGAAAGCAACAGATTTCTGTGTGTTAATTTTGTATCCTGCAACTTTGCTGAATTCAGATATTAGTTCTAGTAGTTTTGGAATGGAATCTTTAGGGTTTTTTATGTACAGTATCATGTCATCTGCAAATAGTGACAATTTGACTTCTTCTTTACCAATCTGGATGCCTTGTATGTCTTTGTTTTGTCTGATTGCTGTGGCTAGGACCTCCAGTACTATGTTGAATAACAGTGGAGAGAGTGGGCATCCCTGTCTTGTTCCCGATCTTAGATGAAAAGCTTTCAGCTTCTCGCCGTTAAGTATGATGTTAGCTGTGGGTTTGTCATATATGGCCTTTATGATGTTGAGGTACTTGCCGTCTATACCCATTTTGTTGAGAGTTTTAATCAGGAATGGATGCTGAATTTTGTCAAATGCTTTTTCAGCATCTATGGAGATGATCATGTGGTTTTGTTCTTCTTTTTGTTGATGTGGTGGATGATGTTGATGGATTTTCGAATGTTGTACCATCCTTGCATCCCTGGGATGAATCCCACTTGATCTTGGTGTATGATCCTCTTGATGTATTTTTAAATTCGGTTTGCTAATATTTTGTTGAGTATTTTTGCATCTACGTTCATCAGGGATATTGGTCTGTAATTTTCTTTTTTGGTGAGGTCTTTGCCCGGTTTTGGTATTAGAGTGATGATGGCTTCATAGAATGAGTTTGGAAGTATTCCCTCCTCTTCTATTTTTTGGAAAACTTTAAGGAGAATCGGTGTTATTTCTTCTCTATATGTCTGGTAGAATTCAGAGGTGAATCCATCAGGCCCAGGGGTTTTGTTCTTGGGTAGTTTTTTGATTACCAATTCGATTTCGTCACTGGTGATTGGTCTGTTTAGTTTTTCTGTTTCTTGCTTGGTCAGTCTTGGAAGGTTGTATTTTTCTAAGAAGTTGTCCATTTCTTCTATGTTTTCCAGCTTGTTAGCATATAGATTCTCATAATATTCTCTTATGATTCTTTGTATTTCTGTGGGGTCTGTCGTGATTTTCCTTTCTCATTTCTGATTGTGTTTATGTGTGTAGATTCTCTTTTCCTCTTAATGAGTCTGGCTAGGGGTTTATCTATTTTGTTTATTTTTTCAAAGAACTAGCTCTTGGTTTTATTGATTTTTTCTATTGTTTTATTCTTCTCAATTTTTTTTATATCTTCTCTAATCTTTATTATGTCCCTCCTGGTGACTTTGGGCCTCATTTGTTCTTCTTTTTCCAATTTCAGTAATTGTGTCTTTAGACTATTCATTTGGGAATGTTCTTCTTTCTTTAAATAGGTCTGGATTGCAATATACTTTCCTCTTAGAACTGCCTTTGCTGCGTCCCACAGAAATTGTGGCTTTGTGTTGTTGTTGTCATTAGTCTCCATATATTCTTTGATTTCTGTTTTGATTTGGTCGTTAACCCATTGATTAATTAGGAGAGTGTTGTTAAGTCTCCATGTATTTGTGAGCCTTTTTGATTTCTTTCTAAAATTTATTTCTAGTTTTATACCTTGGTGATCTGAGAATTGGTTGGTAGGATTTCAATATTTTTGAAATTACTGAGGTTCTTTTTGTGGCCTAGTATGTGGTCTATTCTGGAAAATGTTCCGTGTGCACTTGAGAAGAATGTGTATCCTGTTGCTTTTGGGTGTAGAGTTCTGTAGATGTCTGTTAGGTCCATCTGTTCTAGTGTGTTGTTCAGTGCCTCTGTGTCTTTACTTATTTTCTGTCTGGTTGATCTGTCCTCTGGAGTGAGTGTTGTGTTGAAGTCTCCTAAGATGAATGCATTGCTGTCTATTTCTTCCTTTAATTCTGTTAGTATTTGTCTCACATATGCTGGTGCTCCTGTGTTGGGTGCATATATATTTATAATGGTTATATCTTCTTGTTGGACTGACCCCTTTATCATTATGTAATGTCCTTCTTTATCTTTTGCTACTTTCTTCGTTTTGAAGTCTATTTTGTCTGATACAAGTACTGCAACACCTGCTTTTTTCTCTTTGTTGTTTGCATGAAATATCTTTTTCCATCCCTTCACTTTTAGTCTGTGTATATCTTTGGATTTGAGGTGAGTTTCTTGTAGGCAGCATATAGATGGGTCTTGCTTTTTTATCCATTCTGTTACTCTGTGTCTTTTGATTGGTGCATTCAGTCCATTTACATTTAGGGTGATTATTGATAGGTATGTTCTTATTGCCATTGCTGGCTTTAGATTCGTGGTTACCAAGGGTTCAAGGGTTGCTTCTTTACTATCTAACAATCTAACTTAACTTTCTTGTTAAGTTATTGTAAACACAGTCTGATGTTTCTTTATTTCTCTCCCTTCTTATTCCTCCTCCTCCATTCTTTCTATAATAGGTGTTTTATTCTTTGCCTTTAGTTAGTATTTGGATGGTCTGCTTTCTTTGCTATGATTTTATTTTCTCTGGTGACATCTTTTTAGCCTTAGGTGTGCCTCCATCTAGAGCAGTCCATTTAAGATATCCTGTAGTGGTGGTTTATGAGAGGCAAACTCTCTCAACTTTCGTTTATCTGGAAATTGTTTAATCCCTCCATCATATTTAAATGATAATCGTGCTGGATACAATATTCTTGGTTCGAGGCCCTTCTGTTTCATAACGTTAAATATATCATGCCATTCTCTTCTGGCCTGTAAGGTTTCTGTTGAGAAGTCTGATGATAGTCTGATGGGTTTTCCTTTGTAGGTGATCTTTTTTCTCTCTCTAGCTGCCTTTAATACCCTGTCTTTATCTTTGATCTTTGCCATCTTAATTATTATGTGTCTTGGTGTTGTCTTCCTTGGGTCCCTTGTGTTGGGAGATCTATGAGCTTCAGTGGACTGCGGGACTACTTCCTTCCCCAGCGAGGGAAAGTTTTCAGCAATTATTTCTTCAAAGACACTTTCTATCCCTTTTTCTCTCTATTCTTCCTCTGGTACTCCTATAACGCGAATATTGTTCCGTTTGGATTGGTCACACAGTTCTCTTAATATTCTTTCATTCCTAGAAATCCTTTTATCTCTCTCTGCCTCAGCTGCTCTGTACTCCTGTTCTCTGTTTTCTATTCCATTAACAGTCTCTCGCATCTCATCCATTCTGCTGTTAAGCCCGTCGATCGCTTGTCTGATTTCTGTATTGTCTTTCCTCAGTTCCCTCACTTCCTCCCTCAGCTCTTGCACATTTCTCTGTAGGTCCATCAGCATGGTTATGACTTTTATTCTAAATTCTTTTTCAGGGAGGCTGTGCATTTCCATCCCTTCAGACTCCCTCTCTGGGGTTGTCTGGTTGATTTTGGTCTGAACCATATTCCTCTGTCTTTTCATGGCTGTATAATTGGTCACTGATAGTTGCCACGTATGTCAGCTGGGCTCTTTAAGACTTTAAAAAGAGAGAAAAAAGAAAAAAGAAAGAAAGAAAGAAAGAAAAAAAAACAAAGAAAAGAAAAAACAAAACAAAACAAAAAAACAAAAAACACAACAAAACAAAAACGCCCACCGGGAGTAGATTCTGTGGGAATGCTATAGGTGGCGCTATTGCCCCACTATTCCACAGCTGTGGCTGCACTGCTCCGCCGGGCCCTTTATCGCTCTGGCAGGGGTGGGAATGAATACAAGGCTGTTGAACTCAGTGAGAAGTGTAAGTATGGCTACGCTTCCCCAGTCGCCAGCTAAGGCGTCCTAAACTCCCCAGGACTCCCAGCCTGCTTGGCTGAGTGTGCTGGGATGATCTGGCTCCTCCGCTGGGCTCCTGTCTCTTTAAGACCAATGAAGAAAGCATGTGCTTTTTTTTTTTTCCTTCCCAGAAGCCGGCTGCAAGCACCCTGGCGCATTCCCCGCTCAGATCCTGCCCCTCTGTCTCTCCAGTCTCTGCTGCACTGCACGATGTGGGTCAGCGCTCCCCGCGCAGATCACTGGGGCTGGCTACTTCGCGGGGTGTACTTCCACTCCCTCCCGGCTCTGAATCCTCTCCTCCTGCCGGTGCGCTGGGGTGGGGGAGTGCTCGGGTCTCGCCGGGTCGCGGCTCCATATCTTACCCGCCTCTTGGGGTGCCGAGTCCTCTCGGGTGTAGCTGCATGCTGTGCGCTTTCCTGTGTATTCTGGTCTCTCTTTTAGGAATAGATCTATTGCTGTATTTTCGTAGATAAATATAGTGTTGGGAGGAGATTTCTGCCACCCTGCTCACACCGCCATCTTCCCGGAAGTCGGATTCTGTTTAATTTATGAATTTGTTCTTGTTTTACAGGCATAAAAGAGCTATCAGGATTAGAAATTTATATCGAGGCTTAGCATTGTTGTATTTATTTATGTGACATTATAATACTGGAGGATCGTAAGAATTTTATTTTGTAAAAGAGGTCTATTCGTATATTCCCCAAACTTGAGAAAGACTAGACTATTCTGTGGTTCCCAAATGCCAGTTCAGAAATTGTGCACATCAGGATATAAAGATAAATTCCTTGGGGAACTTGTCAGAAATACAGACTTTTAGGCTGTGTCCTGGAGCTGCTGAGCGGGGCCTGTGAATCTGTATTTTTACTGAGTTGCTCAGGTGATTCTGCCAAGCAACAGGTTTGGGCCTCTTTGAAGCTGATGACCTCACAATGTTCTTCATAGTCCAAGATCTTAGAATTCAGTGCTTCATCTTTAAAATTGAGATAATGATCCTTGTCCCTTCCTTACTGCACCAGGGAGTAGTGAGAATTAATGAGGCAATTTTCATAAGTGTTCTTGGAAAAAAGTACAATTTAAGTGTAATATATTGAGACCAGAATTGAAGTAGATCGTCTCAGCATGAAAATTTTTCCCCAGGAACAAAGATGTGAGTCAGGACTATAGCTTCAGCAGGCTGAGTTTTGCTATCTGGGATTCAGTTTCTGAAAGTATTGGTCCATCTCTGGCACAGAATCTGATGAGGACTGTGAGATTTACAAATCAGTAAGTTGGTGGTAACAGAGGCAGGAGGTTGGACAGGGAGGATAGGTGATGAGGAGCCCTGTGCTTATTGTATTTGTTTCCTCCAGCTGCCACAGCAAAGTACCACAAAACTGGGTGGCTTTAAAACAGAGGAATTTCCTTTCTCACAGTTCTGGGGACTAGAAATCAAGTCAAGGTGTCAGAGGGGTTGGTTCCTCCTTGGAGGTCTCAGGAGCATCCTATTCCATGACTTTCCCCCAGGTGTTAGCGTTATAGGGAATCCTTGGCGGGAATGATTCAACAGGTAGATGCATCATTCTAATCTGTCTCCGTCAGCACATGGCCATCGTGTCCCTCTGTGTTTCTGTGCTGGCACATGGCATTCTCCCCTCTGTGTGTGCTCTTTCCTCTTCTTATACAGAACGCCAGTCATATTGGATGAAGGGCCCATTCTGCTCCAGTATGGCCTCATTTTAATTTAACTAATTGCATCTGCAAGCACCCTATTTCCGATTAAGTCACTTTCTGAGGTGCAGGTGGTTAGGACTTCAACAAATCTGTTTTGGGGACACAGTTCAACCGATACCACCATATTTATTTTAATATAGGGAAACACAGGATATTTTATATTTCTGAGTGAATAGTTTTTCCAAAATTGATTAAAAAAGCAGAGGGCATTACCCCTTAGAAACTGTGTTATATGTCATGGTGAGGTCTGTGGGGCTGCCCAGACCAGCAATATACGGGAAGGAGAATTTCTTCTAAGGGTCCTATAGAAATCTAACTAATGCATGAAGAGGTGTCCATGAGAAAATATATTCAGTGTTCCAACTGGGTGCTAAGGACACATTTCTCCCCATCAACTCTTAGAAATTTCATACTTGTGTTTATTTCTTTCATCTTGAGTTTTTGTGCTTATTTACAGTTCCTTTTATTTTTCCTGCTGTGGTCCTTACTTTTGTTCTAATACTACCTTTTATGCTGTTACTGTACCTGAAATCCTTTGTGAAAGGAGTGAAAAGTAGGGAAAGGAAATGCTTTATACTATACACAGCCATTCCCTTACTTCCCCATTAAAATGGACTTGTCCCAATCCTGTCTTCTCAGCTTCTTCTCTGCAATTCTGTCATGTCTAGCTGTCCAGTATATTAACTACTCTATTGTGTATGTGGAGCTCTGAGGCATTCACTTCATATCTCAAGAGTGTTGAGTTGAGGGGCTCTCAGGAACAAGTGGTGGGATATTCTAATGGGTTAGCATTGTGTATCCTTCAAACGTATTGTTTAAACAAAGTCTTAGGGCTGGCTACAGGTTGCAGACCTCTTCTTTCTGTTCCAGGCTCCTTAATGGGCCATTGTCATTTCTTTAGGGAGGATAGACCTTGGCCTTAACCCTACATGGCCCTTCCTTTAGATGACAAAGTTAATAGGAAACATTTAATAATAATAATAAAAAACTCTGTAAAGTCCTATTCTGAAGTCAGGTAGTAGATATTGGTAAATTTTTGCAAATGCAGTATGTCCAAACATCTTTAGAATAATCAGGTCTGAATAAACTTGATTAAATAGGCTTTTCTTTTTTCCCCCCATTAAAAAGGATTGTGTTAGTTCAGGTCCTCTGAAAGCAGAGGCAAGATGGGAATTATGTGTGCAAGAGATGTATTGGAGTACACCTGGGAAGGATCAGGAGAAGGGAGCAGGAGCAGGCTGGGGGAGGTGGAGGGCAGGAGGACTGGGGGGAAGGGATGCCGATGACAGCTCAATTCTGAGAATGTTTTGGCCAGGCTGACTGTGAGTTCTTGAGCCACAGTTGCCCGCTGGAGGCCCCTCTGTCTCCTGCGAATGAGCAGCCCAAGGGAAACATGGACCCTGCACAAATGTGGGACCAGGAGTGGGGAGGGGTTAGTTAACCCACTTTTCCCACAGCAGGAGAGCTAAACAGTGCAATTCCATGGCTTTCATGTAGATCTCCCCCCCTTGGGGGGGGGCGGGTCCATGAACTTGAATTGTAAAAATTACATCCTTATTTTCACTAACCTCTAAATTTTAGTGTTTTGTCTAATTATGAGTGGAGCCAGTAGCCATAGTATTAGCAGTACATGCGACTTTCTCATCAATAAATATTGCTGGTAGTGTCTTATCAACATGATAGTCATCAGATATCTCATGTCATTTATGCTCCTCAATACTTTGAAATTATGGTAGCTACTAGACCTACCACTAGACCTTCCTATTTAATGAGAGAATAACAAGGCATATTTACCACTGTATCACAAATAAAATAATTTGATAATGGGATCTAAATATAATTGCTTCTTTAGAGTTTTATATTATTTTATGCATTTATAAACTTATTCCAAAATGGGGTCCAGAGTCTTCATCTGATAGGGGTCCTCGAAAATGGTCAAGACCTGTCCTATAGCTAGCATTTGGCAGGACCTCATTAATGACACTAACACAGTTATTTTTCACCTGGTTCCAGATGTATGAGAAAAATATCCCCAGTCCTCAGGAGAACATAATATCATGGAAGATGATTGATTAATTCCAGTATCCCCAGCTGTCCAGGTCCTACACAGCTCTGGAGCTGCAGCTGTGAGCACACAACACTGTCCCTACCTCAGAGAGTTCACTCAGCTAGCTGGGAAGGGAGTCATTAAACCAGACAGTTATGATTATATTACCTTGTGGTGTGTGATGCTAATGATATGGAAACAATAGGATGCTCTGGGGTGGGGGAGTGGTGGTAAGCCAGTTGAAGAAGTTTACATTTTTCCCCAAAGGCAATAGGAAACTTTGGATGAGTTTTAGGAGGGAGTGATATGATCAGATTGCCTTTCAGGAATATTGCTTGGAAAGAGACAAGGGAGGTGCTTGCAGTGCTAAGGTGCAAATGACGGCAGCCTCCTAAGTAGTACATGGTAGGACAAGACAACGTCAAGGAAGATGATTCAATTTTTGTGTGATTTTTTTTTTCTCTCTGTGAATGACTGGGTCTTGAATTTCAACTTGTTAATCTATCATAAACTGCATTAAAATGGTGGAAGCATCTTTCTTAGTGTTAATATGTGCATAGAAGCTGTAGTTCTCTCTGAAGTCTATTGCAGATGCCTCGGTGTGAACATGAAACCTCACACAGATCTCGGAAAAAACAATATTCCTCTATAATGTTGGACCAGGAGAAAATGGATGCTGTTTAGTTAGGTTTTCTTACTTGCTGCAGCACTGATGGCCTCTAGATTTCCACATTAAAGGAAAAATAAACTTATCATTAATAATGTAGATAGCTATCTTGCCAATTAAGCAAAAGAGCTCTAGCTGCTGCTTCATAAACTCATAAATGGGCTCCAGGTTTGTTTGTTACTAGGTAAAAACAAATCCATTTTGGTTAATGGCTAATTCAGGGCCATGTACAGTTAGGCAACTCATAAAAGTGTTTGTATGGAAATGAATCTCTGGATTAATCAGATTTTATTTCTAGTGTCTAATCGATGCTCAGAGCTTTGGGATTTAATTACGTCTGCTGAAAAAAATACAATTCAATTTCTTTTCCTCCCTTTTTAACATAACTATAGTCTTCATTTTAATTGATAATATGCAATGCTTTATAGATATTTTCTGACACTGTATCTGGTACCTGCTAGATAATAAATGTTGGACTCTTTTTCTAATGGAATGAAAATATATCAAATAGGAAACCTAAATAAGACTTTGCTTCTGGTTCCTCTGTTTCTTGTCTAGCAGTTGACCTTGTACTTTTTATGATTACTCCAGAGAAGTAAATAAGTTAACTTGGAAATTGCTTTACTATGAGAGACTCCTGTTGTCTGGTCATCTAGGCAGGCTGACTTGAAGGTCCTGCTGGGTGTCTCTCTGGGAGGGAGTACGGTTAGGAAGGCATCACATGGGGTCTGTGGCACAGTGAATATGTGTGGGTAGAATATTAATTCTACCTTTTCCATTCTCTAAGGCACCTATCGGCTTCCAGGAGAGCCCACATAGCTCCTTTACTTCATTTTCTATCACTTATAGTGTCCATCTCCTTTTACTTAGCATAATGTTTTCCAGGTTCATCTGTGTGATAGCCAGTATCGGTACTTCATTCCTTTACGGCTGAATAATATTCCACTGTATGTAGAATGTCACATTTTGTTTATACAGTCATCAGTTGATGGACATTTGGATTCTTTCTACCTTTTGGCCATTGTGAATGGTGCTATGTGAACTTTTGTGGACAAATATTTGTTCGAAGACCTGTTTTCAATTTTTTTAGTTATATACCTCAGAGTGGACTTGCTGGGTCATATGATATTTTATGCTTAAGTTTTTGAGGAACTGCCCAGTTGTTTTCCACAGTGGCTGCACACTTCACATTTTGACCAGCAACATATGAGGGTGCCAATTTCTCCACATTTTGCCAACACTTGTTATTCTTTGTTTTTTTTTTTGTTTTGTTTTTGATTGTGGCCTTCCTAGTGGGTGTCAAGTGGTGTCTCACTGTGGCTTTGATCTGCATTTCCCAAAGGCTACTGATGTTCAGCGTCTTTTCAGGTGCTCGGTGGTCATGTATATACATACCAGAACCTGGGTAAACTTCAAGAACATTGTGCAAAGTGAAAGAAACCAGCACAAAAGATCACATGCTGTATGGTTCCATTTATATGAAATGTCCAGAATAGGCAAGCCCATGGACACAGAAAGCAGTCAGTGGTTGCCAGAGTCTAACGGGATGGGAGAATGCAGAGTGACTGCTTACTGGACATGGGGTTTCCTTTTGGGGTATTAAAAACACTTAGGAATGAAATAGAGGTGATGGTTATAAACCATTGGGAATATGTAAAATGTCAATGAATTATAAGCTTTAAAGTGGTCAATTTTAGGTTATATCAATTTTACCTCAATACATAAAAAACAGAAACACTTCCACAGTGTCGCCCAGAGCACTGGGCAGAGCTCTTTATATAGAGTCAATAACAATGTATTCCTACATGTGTGTAGTGAGCTAGCCGACCAGGGCCAGGTGAGAATCCTGGGCACAGGAGCTTTCATTTTATCCACAGCATCTCAAGAACCTGGCAAAATAGAAGAATATTTGAAATAATTAAAGAGTAAGGACATGAGATTGGCTCTACTGCCTTAATAAAAAGTTTCTTCATATAGAACAGCTCCTCCCAGAAAGCATGTGCAAAGTTTGCCTAAGGGATTTATAAGGGGGAAAGGCAGAGACTGAGGCTGGTCCCGTGCTGTCCAGTAGTGGTGTGGCAGGTCTTTAGGGTGTTTTCCCAAAGTATCAATAGCTCAGGGAAACTTCCTGTTCAAGTAATCCGTTTAGATGGCAGAAAAGCTCTGCACCAAGTTTATTAATGGCAATGCTCAGGTGGTCTGCACCAAAGATTTACCTAATTTCTCTAGAGAGGGCAGCTTGGTGTTTGCCCAGTGTTGTGATGGGTGATGCATTGTGAACTGGTAAATGGAACTTTTGGAAACACCTGAAGCTGCCTTGAAAACCACTTTTATACTCAGTCAGCTCTCCACTTCCAATTGATTTCATTTGTTGGCTGAGCCGCAGCACTAGGGAAGTGGGAACTTCATGTTGATTCAGTTGAGTCATGTCAGGAAGTTTAGATAAGGGCCATCAGCAAACATGGGATTTCAGCATTACCTGGTCACTAGCCGGTCTTCTCTTTGCCTCACCCTATAATCAAGCCATGGCTTTTGTCAGCGGGAAGCCCCAAGATTTACATAAAGGAGAGGGGTGTGTGGGGACCATGTGTCGAAGCTAAAGTGGTCTGCCGCTTTCCATAAAATTGGGGGTACTGCAGGTAGGGCTGATGGACTTTACAGTTGCTAAAGCCTCACATATACCTTGAGATGGAAAATTTTAGATTCAGTGGATCTGGCCAGCAACACATGCAAACTTGACTTTACACTGGAAGCCTGATGATACTGCACTTGGGACAGCAGTAAACCTCCTATAAAAAGTAAAGTATGAAGACCAACCTATTTTCTTTTTTACCAGTGGATTGAAAATCAGCTAATGCAAATGTGAAGAGAGACCTATATGGGTGAGTTGGGGAGAATTTTTCAGGTCCCCTGAGTGTGGACTCGATGCTGTGGAGTAGTAAAATCATAAATCAGAAACCTTAGTGCTCAGGAGAACTTTCCAGAGTGTCTTAGGCAAAGCACAGTGATTTCCGCCCCCCTCCCAATCAGAGGGACAAGTTGTTTTCTCCCCCAGTGAGCAATGGTGTATGTCATGCTTCTCTTTTGGGGAGGGTATTAGAAAGAAGAACACGTGAAGGGATACTTTCTTCCTCATTAATTCGTCATATATTTCCATAGGGTTGAAGTTTATAATGGCCTTCTCATCACAAGAGTTGGTAATCATACAGTTTGTAGGTTATCAGTATGGTGAGTATTAGTAAATGACCCCAGCAAGATGGGCAGTTGATTACAAGACATTCTCTTTGCATCTTCCCAGTAGGTATCTAGTATCATTCCTAAGCATGCAGTTAGCTAAAGACATTCTTAAGATTACTTGAAAATAGAGATAGGGTTTTTGGCCTCTTTGTGCCCTTCTCTGTAAATATCAATGCAGAGCCTACAGAATTAATTGCTTCTTAGATGCGCGATTACTGCTCACTTAGCCCTGTGCAAAGAAGTACGTCATTCTATTCATCTGAATCTTGCTGTTCTGTAATTATGCAAAGAGCAAATGATTATAGATAGGGTTTCTATGTGATTTTTAAAGCAGGTAAATTTAGCATCATTAGAGAGTAGTCTGGCAAAATTCAAGGTTCTTTAAAAAACATGAAGAAAATATTTAAAATGATAATTTTTAAATTCTTAAATGTGTTATGTAAGTTAGAAAAAAGCTGTGTCTGTGAGCTACAAGAGGCACTCATGGTTAAGTACCAAGGAAGAAAAATATCTGGTCCCTATTTATTTCTTGACACTGTAGAAACACTGTAATTGAAATTTTGTTACATATGCTTTGAACAAAGGACTCTGACATTTCGTTTTTTATTTAGATGGAACATACATTCTTTTTTCATTAACAAGACAAAAATCAAGTTTCCCACATTATTGGAAGATGTAAATGATGTTGAAGATTTGATTATTAAAGAGACTGTATTTATAACTACCCTTCAAAATTGAACCTGAGCTAAATAGCTGTGAAGTACATCTCACATGATGCTCTATGGAAAGGGTGTATTTTATGCATTCAGGTAGCCTGAAGTCCTTCAATTAAAATTCATTTAGGTCAGTGGAAATGGCATCTGCCTTGAACTTGGCCAGCCTGCTTTTCTCCTTTGTTCCTTACTTCTGTTCATTGTAAGAGTTTGTTTTAATGTACAATGCAAATAAAAGTTGTGTGGCAAAGGGCAAGCCTGCCTATGTGGTGGCAGAATTAGATTAGTGTCTTCGTTTAAGTTCTGTCTAAAAGCAGGCCCTTAGTCCAGATTGGGGTGCAAAGAGTTTCTTTGGGAAGTGACCCTGGGAAACATGACAAGGGAGTGAGGAAGTGAGACAGGGCGTGTGCAGTCAGTGAAGGGAGGGTGCATGAGTGGGTCAGTGCTGGGGCTCCTTGCTGCTGGGGATTCTCTGAGAACCTGGGTGGAGCACATCTCAGGGATGAGGAAGACCGGAAAATTTACCCGATGTGGGAGGCAGAAGTGTGCCCCCCACAAAATGTCCACATCCTAGTCCCCAGACCCTGTGGCTGTATTACAAAAAGTACTTTGCAGATGTGATTGAGTGAAGGAAGGACCTGGAGATGGGCCCTATCACAAAGGCCCTTATACGAGAGAATAGGAGGGTCAGAGCCAGAGGAGAAAATATGATAAGGAAGCAGAGCTGAGAGAGAGGGATTTCAAGTGGCACCATGTCGGCCTTGAGGATGGAGGGAGAGGCCATGGGCCTCGGAAGCCGGAAGAGGCGAGGGAACGCTCTCCCCATGAACCTCCAGAAGGAACCAGCCCTGCTGACACCTGGGCTTTAGCCCCTGAGACTGATTTTGGACTTCTGACCTCCAGAAATATGCAACAAATTTGGGTTGTTTTAAGCCATGAAATTTGTGATGGTAGCAGTAGGGAACTAATGTACCCACCAATCAATGGCCCCCCAGTGATTGAGGATGGCTACTAGAGCAATATTTCCTTGGTGCTTCTGGCCAGCCCACACACCTCCTACAGCTGGAGGGCGCCCTCAGGCCTGCAGGGGAGGAAGTGGTTTGCAGGGTGCCTCTGTAGTGGGCCAGGACAGCAGCACAGTTGGCCGTGTCTAGACAAAGGGGATAGTCAGTGCAAGGTGAAAAATGTCTTCATAAACACTTGGAACTAGCTCTTTTGGGTTGTTTCACATGAACAGTCCAAGTGTCTGAGCCCCTCAGAACATTCCTTCACTGTCTTTTCTCCTGGCCCCTTCTCTTCTGCCTGGCCTTTAAACATTGGAGTTTCTTGGGATTATGACCTTGGTATTGTGCATTCTTACTCTGTGATGGTTAACTTAATGTCAGTTTAACTGGGCCATGTGCTGCCCAGACATTATGTCAAACATTTTTCTGGTGTGTCCGTGAGCGTATTTCTGGGTGAGATTAACATTTGGATGGGTAGACTGAGTAAAGCTGATTGTGCCCCCCAATGTGGGTGGCCCTCATCCAATCAGTTGAAGGCCTGAATACAGCAAAAGTGCTGACCATCCACTGAGTGAGAGAGAATTCCTCCAGCCTGATTCTGATGTCTCCTTAGAGCTAGGACATTGGTTTTTTTCCTGCCTTTGGTCTCTAACTGAAATATCAGCTCTTCCTTTCAGACTAGAACTACTTCATCACCTCTTCTGGGGCTCCAGCTGCAGACTCACCCTGCAGATCTTAGGACTTGTCAGCCTTCATTATCACATGAGCCAAATCCTTATACTAACGCTCTTTAAATACATATCTCCTATTGGTCTGTTTCTCTGGAGAACCCTAATACACACTCTGTACTCTAGGGTGATCTATCTTATCCACTCTTTAGACTTCAGCTTCCATCCGTATGCTGGTGAGTCCCAAACCTTGTTCGTCAGCCCGGGTTTCTCCATTTCCAGTTTTTAAACTGCCATCAGAAACATCCCCAAGGGTATTGTGTAGATACTTTAAACTCCACATATCCAAAGTAAAACTCATTATCATCCCCCCTAGGAATCTGCTGCTGCTTTCTCTATTCTGTTTTTTTTCATGTCACCATGTACTCTGATCTCACACTCAATATCTTCAGCATTGCACATTCTGAGTTTTAAGTTTCATGTTAGGATTTCTGCCACTCAGGGCTCCTGTTCTCCAATGGAGAGCAACTCTGGCACACAGGACTGAGTTGGAAGAATCCTCAGGCTAAGAGGAAACTAAGAGATCTAGTTTATTCTCGTACAAAGAGTTAACACACACATACAGGGTGGGATGGGGAAGAGAAAGAAAAAGACAGATACAAAGAGCAGCAGAGTCATATAGACACACAGTCTGAGAGAAAGAGGGAGGAAAAGAAAGAAACACAAACCACACTGTTATATACAGAGACACAGCACAAGAGACAGAACTGGAGGGAGACACAGATAGAGGCAGAGAGGAGGGTATCTGTCAGAGGGAGAAGACAGGGAAGAGAAGGTAGAGAAAAGAGGGGCCAGAATAACAGACAGGTTTGCTGATGGACATCTCACCCTACTTTGGGTATATCCTCATCTCCAGAACTTGGAAAACCCCTACTGAGTGCTCTGATACGGTCACCCTGGCTCACCTACCCACACCTCTCCCCAAAGTGACCTCCAGGCATATGCTTTAGCCATAGGGCCTGGGTTCAAATTCCAGTTCAGCTACTTAAAAAAAAAAGTGAAATATGGTTTGCATACAATATCATTGGTTTCATATGAACAACTAGTTGTTAATCAATTATAAACATTACTGAATACACACCATAATAAGTATAGTTAACACCTGATATCATAAAAATATATTACAATACTATGAGCCATATTCCCTATGCTACACTTATCCTGTAAGTGTATGCTATACTGTATCCTTGTGATTAAATTATTTTATAATTAGAAGTTTGTACCTCTTTATCCCCTTCACCTATTTCACCCATCCCCCAAACCCTATGGTTTATGAGTTTTCCATGTTTATGAGTCTTTTTCTGTTTTGTTTGTTTGTTCATTTGTTTTGTCATTCAGATGCCACATGTAAGTGAAACCATATGGTGCTCATCTTTCTCAGAAAGGTTTTTTTTATTTCACTTACCATAATATCCTCTAGGTCCATCCATATCGTCACAAATGGCGAGATTTTGTTCTTTTTTATGGCTGAGTAATATTCCATTGTGTATATGTATCACATCTTCTTTATCCATCCATCATTGATGGACACTTGGCAATGAATTTCCTATAGCTCAAAAGACTATCAGTGGCTCAGACCCTGGCTCTATCCCCTTTTCCTCTTCTCTGAGCTACCTTTCTCCATCTCCACAAGGAGTCAGCTGGCCCTGCTTGCCTCCTCCATGGGGTGCTTATGTCAGCATTCCTGCTCTTACCTGTCTTTGCTTTGCTTTTCATGTAATACCCAGCCTATTCCCTGATTCCAAACATTTTGGTTCAGAGGTTGGAGCTCTGCCTTATGCCCCAATAATTGGCTTTCCTCCTCTGTCCCTTACTCTCTCAGTCCCATATTGCTGCTTGTCATCCACTTTTCATAGACTGGCTGACCTAATCCTTTTCTCTCTGGAATTAGGTCTGCATACCTTGTACTGAACCCAGTGTGGAGCACAATGCCTGGCCAACACAATGTGCATAATAAGTATTTGCTGAGCGATTGAATGAATTGGAAGCATTCTGTTGCTTGAATTTAATTTTGTCTTGGGGTTAGTTGAGACATGTTAACACAATACTCACATTTTTCCTTGTCCTTCTTTCTCCCTCGTCATCTCAGATGTTTTTTAGTTTGTTTGTTTTCTAGTTTCTCTACACCAAGTACTGTCCTTCTTTCTCCCTCGTCATCTCAGATGTTTTTTAGTTGTTTGTTTTCTAGTTTCTCTACACCAAGTACTGTGCCAGACACTTTGCACATGTTATTTCTAATCTTCACAGCGATCTTGCCAGACAGGTGTTGCCATCTTCATTTTACATCTGGGGAAACTGAGGGAACCAGAGGTTCACTAATTTCTCCAGACTCATTCAGTGAGTCAGAGGCTGACCTCATTTCTCCACGAACCACTCCTGGAATCACTAACCTCTAGCGTCATTCCTGAGGATCCAGCCCCTTCTTTGGACCATCCATGACTAATCTTGTCCTGACGGACCACTACTATCTTTGTCTGAATCCCAGTTGTGACAGGATGAGCGGTGAGGGAAGGGCAAACCTGAGGGGTCTTGCCAAGATCTTGACATAAGAGATGGAAGCTGGGGACTGAAGGTGGTAGAAGAGCCAAAGATATCTCCACATTTGCAACCTGAGGGAGAGCAGAAGAGTGGTGGTTTCACTAAAGGAATGGGTAGTTGGGAAGTCTTATTCCTCTGAGTTAAGTCACATGTGGTGGCAGCTGCAGTCTGTACTCCCTGGTTAACCATAGGCAAGTCTCTTAGCTTCTCTGAGTCTCCTCCCCTGAGCATATTCTGACCTGAGTCTCATGTTTGCCATTGGTTTGCTGATCAAATGATGCAATCCATGCAAACCTGTTTGGTAAGGGTAAAGCTATAAATACATATTAGCTATCATCACTTCTGTCAGATATATTATTACTCAAGTCAGATTATAAATGGGGACTCCAACTGCTTGGATAAAGTATGCCTATGCCAAGGGTCAGCAAACTGTGACCCTTGGGCCAAATCTGGCTTGCTACGTGTTTTTGTTTGGCCTGTGAGTAAAGAATGTTTTGATATTTTAATATGGTTGAAAAAAAATTTTTTTAAGATATTTGTGAGGTATGAAAATTACATGAACTGCAAATGTCTGTGTCCATAAGTGAAGTTCACTGGCACATAGCCAAACCCATTTATTTATGGCTGTTTTCTCACTGCAGCAGCAGAGCTGAGTAGCTGTGACAGTGTATGGCTTCCGAAGCCTAAAATATTTACTGTTTGGCTCCTTACAAGAAAAGTTTGCCATCCCTCGTCTATAATCTTTTGGGAGCCATTTCTGGGTCTGCCATTCTGGTTCTATCTTTCCTATCTGATGAAGCTCCCGGAAAGGCAAGGAAATTGAAGGAAACCTTGAAAGATTATTTTTATAATTTCTTGTGTTGGATAATATTTGCCTTTCCCCCCCCCCTTTTTGATGCTTTTTAAAAATGAATTTTTATTCATTGATGAAACAGTGTTATAACTTGACAAGGCAGTTAAGGATAAAAAACCCCACTACTAACTTCAAATCGCCCTTAACATGGCCATTCTAATGCATGTTCTCCTTTTTGATTGATGCTTCCTTCTACTCTTGGCACACGTATTTCCAAATGGTGGTGATAATGGTTTACATGACATTTCACAGTTGATGTAGTCCTTTCCAGTGGCTTTTATAAGTATCACTTGGTTATTGCTTTTATTTTTTCACAGTGGTTATGTTGTGATGGAATGGTACAGTTTGCAAGCTATATATATTTAATAAACATTTCTTGTTCTTGCCTTTGGTCAAATTTTTCTTCTTCATATGTGAATGCAATGCTTATCTTTGGAGCCAGTGCTGGGCAGCTCTGCTCATTGCGCCTTCCTACCTTACTCCACTCTGACATTGATTCAAATGCAGAATTTCCTTGAGCTTAAAAACTGAGAAAGATGAGAAATAAAGTTAAGGAGAAAATAGCAGATAGGAAATGAGTTTGATATGTTACAGGTTATTTCCTCTGTCCTATCCCTAGATCTCCCCCAACCTGCAAAAAAAAAATCAGTAATAATGAAAAATACATTTAGCAAACAAAAAATTCTCTATTCATTTAATGATGATTTGAGGGATATGTTTGTGCTCTCTGTTGCATTTTTAAATAAATGAAGTAAAAGCAAGACTCACTGTCATGTTAATACTGTTGACCGTTTTAGTGTATTTTCATGCAACAAAACCATTGTATAAAAACTAACTCAATACCATGAAATATGTTATCTAATTAATTTAACTCAATGAACTATAAGTAAAAAGTTGGCTATTTATATTTTATTCTCTTGTTTTCCCTAGTGAGAAGCTGGATGGAAAAACTAAAAGACAAGGTAAGAGAAGCATTTTCTTCCTTTGGATTTCTCTTAAAGAGCATGGCTTTGTCAAATAAAAGATCTTCAGAGTAATGGAGCTTTAATTCAACATTCTGGTTCTGGTAATCTATGCGGAGATACAGGGCCACTCTCAGGTGCCCAGCAAGAAACAAGGTCTTCCCTTTAAGTTCCCTCTTTAATAACACAAAGGTCACCATATTCTTTGGAGCACCATTCATTCTTATGAAGGCAGTGTCTGGTGTGCTCAACTGAATAATATCCTTGACATATCAGAGTAGAGTTTCCTCTAGGGAATTTCAGGAGTGTGTAATGCCATTCCATGTTACAATGCAAGGCTCTTTTAAGCCTAATCTTCCTGTATGAGGAAGAAATACTTTGGATTTTGGGAGGCATTGATTCTTTGGACTTGAGGGCAAAAATTGATGGACTTCATTTAAGAATAAAAGTTTGCAATGAAAAAAATAGTTTGTAATGGAAAGGGCATCCTTTAACCATACTGAGTGGGAAGGATGGGTGGGTGGGAAAAATCCCTGACCCTTGAACTCTGTCCATATACCTACTCTCCTGTAGTCTCTCATAGTACCACTGCTTACAAAGTGATAATGAGCTGGCCTGCCTGGAATAGCCAACAATAGAAAAATATTTTTCTCTCTTGCATTAATTCTGCCATCTACATCTGTGACTGACAATATTAACTTCTGTCTAGGTTCATATTTTTCATTTCCTATTGATTTTTCAACACTCTCCAGGTTTTCATTTTTGGTTACCTTATAATTTTAAACTGAAATTACTCATAAAAATATTGATGGAATCCTTAATTCCTTGCTGTAGCCTGTGTCAGATCCCATTACTATAATCCAGCTCAGATTTAACTGTGGGTTTATTTAATGGAAATCATTTTAATTGCCAAATATTGAATTACCTCTAAATCGTCACTCTCAGAATGTATTTCTGTTGAAGGTATCCCATATATTTTTATTATTTGAGGTTAATTTTCCCCATGTTTTAATGATCAGTATTTATTTTGGTGCAACTCAATGTTAAGAATAAAAGAAGACATCCATTTGCAATATTATGTAATTATATTAATTCTCCACACTATTATTTTTCTACTTCTCAGTGAAATTTAGCATAAATGATTTTTAAGAATGACACTATTTTGTGTTCACACATATTAAAAATAATGTTGAAAAATGTTAAGCCTATTGAGGTCAGTGGACACCATTTTGGTATCTGTAATGGGTCTAGATGTTTAAGGGAGGTATGATCAGATGGACTGAGAAAGATTTGGGGGAAGAAAAGCTCAAAAGCTTAGAAATGGACACATTAATATTGGTAATGCTTCTTTTTATTTCTCAGGGGAAAATGCGCAGTGAAAAGTACATGAGGTTTGGTAGGTTAATCTAGGAATCCACATACCGTTTCCATAGAAAATATCCTAGTAAAAAAATGGACAAGAAATATACTTTAAAAAATAAATTTTGGCATGTAGCCTGTTTTGAAGTTAGATATTGCAGAATTTCTTACCTGTATGTGTATATAGCTTTGTCTCTCTGTTTTAAAATCTGCATAGCTTTATAGAAAGGCTGTATTTTCTGTTCACATGGGCCCTTCTTTATCTTGTTTCAAAGCCCTGGCACCTTTTCCCTGCTCCTTTTCACCAAGACAAGTAATTTTATGTATGACCCTTAGTTTTCTGGATTATTCTGGTTTTCCCAGGCCTCTCTTCATTTTCTTCTGTAGTATTTCTTTAGTTTGTCTTACTTAAAAACAAATTGGAAGAAAAATAGTTGAGACTTCAACTGTGGTTGACTTATTTAATGACTTCTGTCTCCATATTTTGACCCTTTCTTGGAGGAGCTCACTATAATCCTACCCATATCCCCCTCCCCCCATAAGTGAGATATTACATTCTTACTTGATACATACATTCTTTTGTACACACACACGTGTGTGTGTGCATATATATGTATAACTGCCTCCCTCTCTCTTCATCTAATTTATCTATCTATCTATCTATCAAACTAGATTGCTATCATCTATGAAAGTCTTGTTAGTCATTATCTTCAGAAAGTATATGAAAGCGAAACTGTTGTCTTTTTGATGAAAGTCACGGAATCCCTTAGAACTGAAAAATCAAATGCATAATTGGCTTTTCAGCCCAACAAAGACAGCTCAGTTTAGCTTTGTTTAATTGTTGGTGATGCTGGTTTCCCTGTTAGTTAGCTGGACTCTAGAAATAGTGGGGTTCTAAAAAGCCCTGAATTACTCCTTTTGTTATTATTGTTTAGTCTTTCTATATTAGGATTAAGATCAGTTATGAATGACAGATAACCCCCATGACAATGGCTTAACCAAGAAAGAAGTTTGTCTCTCATGTATGAATCTGGAGGCAGCAGTCGAGTGTTTCTAGGGACCCACGAGTGACAGGAGTTCGGGTTCCTTCTATTTGTGACCTTGTGGCCCCAGATGGCAGTTCCACCTTAGCTAGGTCCATGTTCTAGCCAGAGGATGGAGGAACAGGGGAGGCTAAGGCACCCTTCCCCTCTTAAAAGGGAGAATAAAGGGTGAGGGCTAAGGCTCTGCTCTCAAAGATCGTGCCCTGGAAGTTGCATGTGCCACTAATGTACATCTCCTTGGTGAGACTAATCTCACAGGGTCACATCCCGCTGCACCGAAGGCAAGGAGGCGTTATGCTGTGCCCAGCCCAAGTGGGAGGTTCTATTGCTCTTGAAGAGGGGGATGAATGGATCTTGAGGGACAGCTCCTGAACTCATTCCATCATTACCCCTCTTCCTGGTTAAATGTCCAAGCTAGTAATGCTTGTTAGGCAAATCCCAACTTGGCTACCTATTGATATATCTTTTCAACATCTAAATCTCTTCTCAAAGCTGAAGAGGCATAACAATTTTAGTTGTGTAATAAAGACCAGCCCTGCTGTTATGTCACCAAGAGCATTCTATTTCTTCTAGTTTTAGAAAAATGATCCACAAAGTGGAAGACCCAGACTGTACTTCAAAGCAGTGATTCTCATATGCTGTCAGGACCAGCAGCATTGGTCACCTGGGGGCTCATTAGAGATGCCAATATTTGGGCCCCACCCTACACCCACCAAGTCAGAAACTGGGAACCGGGCCAACAGCCTGTTTCAACAAGTCTTGCAGGTGATTCTGACAGGTGCTCAAGTCTGTAGTGTAGAAATCACACTGTACGGCCTTAATTCAGCAGACTTTAGGCAGTACAGTGTATCATTTGGTTTTCTTATAGCTTTCTTGCAAACAGATGTTTCTGAGCAAATACATTATCCTAAGAAGGAAGAATACCTTTCTCCTAAATGTAAAACAAAACAAAAACAAACACAAACAAAACACAGTTTGGCTTAAAATCAGTTTAAAATTTTTGGCTTGCAATCTATTAAAAAAATGTACAACTATGTATTTGTCAGTAATTTCAAATTTACAGAAAAGAGACAAGAATAAGACTTCCACAAAGAATATCCTTATACCTTTAGCCAGTTGCAGTAGTTTTTAACATTTTACCCCATTTGCTAATATGGTCTCTCTGTCTCTGCTTCTTTTTTTATGAACCATTTGAGGAAAAGTGGCATATATCATGGTGCTTTTACTCCCAATATTTCAGTGTATATTTCCTATGAACAGGAATATTCTGTTAGCAAACATAGTACAGTTATCAACTTGAGTACCTTAACATCGATATAGTACCCTCATTGAATCTGGCATCCATATTTCAGTTTTTTCAACAAATTCAAAATGTTCTTTATAAAAGCATTTTTCTCCTTCTAGTGCAGAATCTAGTCTAAGATGATGTAACACCTTTAGTTATTTCGATTCTTTAGTTTCCTATAATCTGGAACATTTTTATAGCCATCTTTATATGACATTGACATTTTTAAAGAAAATAGTCCTTTTTTTAAAAAAAATAGAATATTTTTCGTTTTAGGCTTTTTAAACATCTTCTTGATTAGATCCAAGTAGTGCATTCTTGGTTGGAATATACGTAGTGTGTATTGTCCTTCTCAGGGTGTTACATGTGGAGGTACATGTACATCTGATAATTTTGAACAAAGAAAAGGTACTAGGCAGACTTTATAACTTAAAAAATATGTATATACAGCTTATTTGTTTTCATTTCTGCAGGAAGCAAGTCATGGGCAGTTATAAAAGAAGAGCTTATTTTCAGCTAGTCAGTTTTGAAAAAGGAATGGTTAAATTATATTTGAAGAGGATAGGTTGCTTTGTTCCCATCCTGCAATTTTACTTGAAATTTCAAAGTACAGGCAGATACTACATACACACACACACACACAGGAACAAAAAGAGAAAGAGAACCCGAAATTTTGTGAAATCTACATGATTGAAAGCTCTAGAAACAAAAATCTAAATGTGTAAATAAGAAATGCGGGAAGAGTGACGTATTTTGGAAATTTATGTGACTGGTGTGAGGTTAAGTTGCATAGCACGAGGAGACCCACACAGACGTTGATCAGGTGAGCTTCTAAAAGCTCAGATACTATCCTTTGAATGTACAGCTTTGTGAAGTCTAATGTACTGGGTTTAAAGTTGATCTTATTTCAGTATTTACATATGTTATGCACTGGGAGGGGTCATTTAAAAAAATTATTTACAGTTCAGGTGAGAGTGCCGAAACTTCACTTTTGTCTGGTATTTTCCCACACGGAAAATTACAGAGTTTTATAAGCCTTAAGTAGATACGGAAGAACTTTAGAAAAAGTCTGGGTTTTTGCAAAGCATATTTGTTGAAAATAACTAGGCTTTGTTTTTTTTTTTTGGAAAAACACTTACTATGCTGATGAACAGTGCAATTGTTCTCAAATTAATGGAAAAAATTCTATTTTCTGTTCTAACACAAGACTCTGGAAAACAGAACCAGTGAGTGGGCCGGCTATATCCAAGGAGAGCGTGCTGCAGTTTTGTGATATCTCATCTATTCCTTTCATTAGAAATGTTGGAAAATGTTGGGAAAACATCAAAACCTGCATGTTTTAGAAAACTTTTATTCTCCGTTTTTGGCTCATTCTGAAAGATGCGAGATACAATTTGTTGTATCAGAAATTTTAGAACAGGTCAAACAAATGAAGAGAGGCATGGGTTCCCTCCTGCCCCACTGCCATATCTTTTAATGTAATTGTTACAGTTTAAAATTTTTTAATTGTTTATGTATTATTGTCCAGGCTTCCAGAAGGGACCTTTTTGGAAGGCAAACCAGTGTCATGTTCCCCCGTGAATTGTTAGTATGATAGCCTCACCCTGTACTTGGGTAGGTCCTGAGCTACTACACAAGCCCAGGGATGTGTGATCATACTGCTCTTTTAGGATCAAGGTGTCTGTAGTGATACCCTGGGGACGTTGGAGATGCACATGGGTTTGATACAGGCTCTTTTGGAGGTGCCAGTATTGTTGGCAGTGGTCTTTGTACCCTTCCCTGTCACTTCCTTTCTTTGGATCTGGAGACACTCCAGCTTTGGCCTTGTCCACAGGGCAGACTTTCCCTTTCATGTAAATGAATCCATCCACCTTGCGTGCACACTCTCTCCCCGTCCCCATCTTTTCTGCCTGTGCTCCAACATCTAGCATCCTTCCCGTTTCTTTTGTAGGAACTTCAACTTCTCTTCCCTGTTGTTTCCAGAAGCCCTCACCTTTCATTTACTCACAAACACACACCTCTTTTCCTTCTCAGCGTAATGCTGCTAAGCCTGTGAGAGAGCCAACCACCAAGGTCAAGGCCATGCTCCTGCCCTCCGAGAAACAGTATTCCAGAAGGCGCTTCAGACCCCTTGGATCCCCACTCAGGCTGATTGTTCCAATTTATAGCATTTTATAGTCCTGGCATTTTCAGAAGCTTACTTCGTTCATCTTTCATATAGATTATATTTCCGTCACTGAAACCTGATCTTGAAAGAAGTGCGTAAAGAGGTGTCTGGAGGTGTCCCGTGGTCTGGCTGATTTGTTTCAATACTTCTGAGTATTTGAAATGTCTCCAAATAGCCATACCTCCCTCTCTGTTTTCTTCTCCCTTAAAAGTAACTTTATTCTAGGTGCTATTTTATAGCACAGCAGATAGAAAACTTCAAAGTGTCTAAACACCTGCTGCCATGCAGCCACAACGAGAAGCGCGGGCAGCGGTCTGGGCTGCACCCTGACGCGTGTTCCCCTGTGTGCAGGCTGGCTATCTGTCTGGAATGCTGGTGCCCGTTGGGGTTGGGACAGCAGGGGCCTTGTTCATCCTGGCAGCGCTCTACAGCATTAAGGTTATGAATCGTCGAAGGAGAAATGGCTTCAAAAGGCATAAAAGAAAGGTATGGAACCAACAACAGTAAAACCTAAGCGGTTTCAGAACATTCTTTGCATTTCTAATTTGCTTAATAAAGCACATGGGGCTTAATGATGCATGGGCTGCATTGCCATGCGGGAGGCTCAGATTAGCTGTTGCAGCTGCGGCCTCTGCTTCACTGCTTAGTGTGTCTTTTAAAGGGGCCTGTTTTTCAGCTTCGCTCTGTGGCAGAAGGACTTTAATGCTTTTCTGTTTTCTTCCTCCAGCAGAGAGAATTCAACAGCATGCAAGATCGAGTAATGCTCTTAGCCGACAGCTCTGAAGATGAATTTTGAATTGGACTGGAGTTTAACTGGAATATTCAATGATGTATTATTTTATTTTTTATTTTGGGGACCGCCCCCCAAAAAACAGTGTGCAGCCACATTGCTGCTGTCAGGCCATCAATCTTGTTACCTGCTGGGTAGTAGATTTTTCTTGTACTGAGCAGAAAAGGCATGCTGTATACTACATGAAATATGCAGTGTCTGTTTTTATTCTGTAGCGAATTTTCCACAACCATGGGCTACAGCTCATAAATATGTAGCATTCGTATTGTTCAGTAGGAGTTGCTAGGTTAGGTGAGTATTTTGTATTTTTCCACAGGGCCTTTTCCTTGGTTTGGATTACTGGCACTGTGTTTAACAATTACTGCTACCAAGGCACGCTGGACTGTGAAGTAGAAATCTTAACAGAGAATAACTTCTGATAACTGCATTGTACCTTCCTGAAGCCGAAGGCTTGTGGGCCACAGTACATACTACATCTGCATCAAAACTAGCAGCAACTTGGAATGAAATCTTTTTCATCAAGAAAATCTCTCAGCCCATTAGGAACATGTGTAGATTTGTATGTAATTGCATTATGTACTTTAGTCTCCCAGTTTTATTATTTTCCACCTTTTTTATTTTCATTCTTGACAAGGAAAAAAATGCACCAGAAATAATACATTAAATTGACTCTCACTTTTAATGTGCGCGTATTGACCTGTGCCATTTGGCTCTGTGCTTGTGTGGCCACTATTCTGAATTATTCAGAGCATTGCTTTCTATATCTGTGGGCTTGGCCATAAAATGATTGGGCTGCCAATCATATTTGGCTCTGTGGTATAAGCAGGCTTAGTGGCTGGGTCCTGGCACACATGGAGCTTATGAAACACCAGCTGTTCTCAAGACACCCTGCCTCAGGGGTGTTGGGCTGTTAGATTATTTCTCATTTCCCTTTGAATGTAATCTCTTACCCCTCCCTCTCTTTCAAATCTGGGTATTTGGGACTTCCAGTAAGTCAGTTTTTTGGTTAAGACTTGACTCATTTGCATGGCAGAATAAAGGTAATAATAGCACTGTCCATAGTGCTTTGCACAATGGGGAACTTACGTTCACTAGAGCCGGCTTGACTATGATTGGGCAAGTTGCATAGTTATTCCTCATCACTACTGTGTGAGATAGAACATATGTTTTCATTCTCCCATTTGGCTGAAGAGAGAACTGAAGCAGAGAAGTGAAATGATAATCTGAACTCTTACCCAGAAGAATCAGAACTAGAACCCACTTGGACTCACAACCGTCCTCTTGTCTCCGGTTTAGTGCCCCTTTCCGTATACTTTGGAGGAAGCAGTGACATGTCAGCTTCTCTTTAAAATCAAAGTTCTAAAGAAATAGCTCCTTGGCCAAGGAACATTTCATATGAGTTTCGGTCTTTGTTAAATGAACAAGGACTTACTAATTTCTCTTACTCCCACAAGTTCTTTTCCTCCCCCACCTCAACCATTTCATTTAAAATCACATAAATTTAAGTATCACCTCTAGGGAACTAATAGAAAAACATTTCTAGACTCAGTTCTTGAATGATAACTGACTTACCAAATGTTTTCATCAAATAATTGATTCTTTTTGCTAAGAGATGAAAGCAGATGTGTGAAATTGATCAAGAGAAATGAAAAGTTCTGCACATTCGAATAGAAGTCAGCAATTGACAAATAAGCTCAAATTCAGGTTTTAAAAAAGGGTTCAGAGCCATGACACTCATAAGAAATTTGTAATTTCAATTACAAAGACATACTGATAGGCAGGGGAAAAAGATGGGAGCATGAGTAGTGAGGCAGAAACTTCCTCCCAAAATCACATATAATACAAAAATACAGCAAATGCAATTAATCCTGAAAGAGTGACCCAAAGACTGCAGAACAGACAGCTTACATCTGGAGAAAAGAGAAGACCTCACAGAAAAGGGAAAAGTAGCAAACCATGATCTGGTGGGACTCAAGTCCTCCCCTAACACCAGCTCACAGGCAGGAGGATGAGAAACAGAGCGGGGAGGGAGTAGAAGCCCAGGACTGCTAAATACCCAGCCCTGGAGATCCAAACCTACATTACATGGTGCTCTAGAGACTAGTGGGTTTGGAAAGCAAGACAGGCAGAATACTCTGAGACTCTGAGATTCCAGGCCCTTGTGGAGAACAGGTATGTACAACCTGCCACTCTGGGACAAAAGTAAGGCAGGCACTTTGAAAGATTTCCCAACAGCAGAAGGGGGCTAAAGTGGCAAAGATTACACAGAGCTTGCTGTTCAGGAGAAAGGGCAGGTGGACAAAATCATCCCAGCACACTCAGCCCAGTAGGTTGTGAACTTTCAGGGGCTTCAGATGCTCCATACCCCTGGTTGGCAATGAAGTCCCGAGGCCCCACATTGCAATGTGCAGCCTGCTGATCCTTCCTCCAGGCAGGCACTGGTCCGCACACCTGCTGCTCCCACTATTGCACCAGGCCAGCCAGAGGGCGGCCCCACCTAGGGCAGCTACGGAGGAATAAGGCAGAGGCTACTTCCTGGACCTGGCAGTGGAGGAAGACACTGTAGCCAGAAGGCAGGAAACAGCTTTTTCCTCCCGGCAGGTGCTCGTGCTATGTGCCTGAAACCCCTGCCATTGCTCCAGGTGCCAGGCAGCTCCAGAGAGTACAGCTTTGGGGCACTAGAGGGCGCCACTACACAAATTTATTATTCCATAGGAATTACTAGAATGAAACAGCAAAAATATTTTGTACAAATAAAAATTCAAATGCCAGGAAGAGGGCCAAGTGAAACTGAAATCACCAATCTTTCTGATAAAGATTTCAAAATAAAAATCATAAACATGCTCAGAAAAATATTCACGATCTCAGGAAGGGTGTCAAGAAAGAGAAACTTAGAAAAATATAGTATCTGAAATCAAACATAAAATGGAGGGATTTAAAAGTCGATTAGATGAGGTAGAGGAGACAGTAAGTGAAATAGAAATTAGAGAACAGCAAAACAAAGAAGCTGATGCACAAAGAGAAAAAGGATCACTAGGAATAAAAGAATAATAAGAGAGCTGTGTGACCAATCCAAACGGAACAATATTTGTATTATAGGGGTGTCAGAAAAAGAAGAAGAGAGAAAAAGGGGTAGAAAGTTTCTTTGAGGAAATAATTGCCCAAATCTCCCCATTCTGGGGAAGGAAAAAGGCTCTCAGGTCATGGAAGTGCAGAGATCTCCCAACATAAGGGACTCTAGGAAGACAACACTAAGACATATAATAAAAATGGCAAAGATCAAGGACAAGGACAGAGTATTAAAAGCAGCCAGAGAGAGAAAAAAGATCACTTACAAAGGAAAACCCATCAGGCTATCATCAGACTTTTCAGCAGAAACCTTACAAGCCAGAAGGGAGTGGCATGATATATTTAATGTAATGAAACAGAAGGGCTTCCAGCCAAGAATATTCTACTTGGCAAGTTTATCATTTAAATTTGAAGCAGGGGTTAAACAATTTCCAGATACTCAAAATCTGAGAGAATTTAACATCCACAAGCTGTCTCTTCAGTGTGTATTAAAGGGACTGCTATAGATGGAAATGCTCCTAAGTCTAAATAGCTGTTACAAGAGAAAATAAAACCACAGTAAAGGAAATAGACCAATTAATTACTAAGCCAATGCAAAATTAAATCAGCTGTCCACAAAGTCAGTCAAAGAATACACAAGAGTACAGAATATAATACCTAATATATAAAGAATGGAGGAGGAATAAAAAGAAGGAAGAAAAAAATCATTTAGAATGTGTTTGAAATAGCATACTATGTGAGTTAAGTTAGACTGTTAGATAGTAAAGAAGCTAAACTTGAACCTTTGGTAGCCACAAATCTAAAGCCTGCAATGGCAATAAGTACGTATCTATCGATAATCACTCTAAATGTAAATGGACTGAATGCACCAGTAAAAAGACATAAAGTTACTGAATGGATAAAAAAACAAGACCCATCTATATGCTGCCTACAGGAGACTCACTTCAAATCAAAACACATAAACAGACTAAAATTGAAGGAGTAGAAGAAGATATATCATGCAAATAATAGGAAGAAAAAAGCAGAAGTAGCAGTATTTTCCAGAATAGATCACATACTGGGCCACAAAAAGAGCTTGAATATATTAAAAAAGATTGAAATTGTGCCAACCCGCTTCTCAGACCACAAAGGTATGAAACCAGAAATAAATTATGCAAAGAAAACAAAAAGACCACAAACAAATGGAGGCTTCACAACATGCTCCTAAATAATCAGTGGATCCATGACCAAATAAAAACAGAGATGAAGCAATATGTGGAGACAAATGAAAATAACAACTCAACACCCCAAAACCTGTGGGACACAGGAAAGGCAGTTTTAAGAGGAAAGTTTATTACAATACAGGCTTAACTCAACAAAGACGAACAATCCCAAATGAACAGTCTAAATTCACAATTAATGAAACTAGAAAAAGAAGTACAAATGAGGCCCAAAATCAGTAGGAGGAGGTATAATAATAAAGATCAGAGCATAAATAAGTAAAATCGAGAAGAATAAAACAATAGAAAGAATCAATGAAACCAGGAGCTGGTTCTTCATGAAAATCAAATAGATAAACCACTAGCCAGACTTATCCAGAATAAAAGTGTACACACATAAACAGAATCAGAAATGAGAAAGGACAAATCGGTATGGACGCCACAAAAATAAAAAGTATTATTAGAGAATACTATGAAAAATTATATGCCAACAAATTGGATACCTAGAAGAAACAGACAACTTTCTAGAAAAATACAACCTTCCAAGACTGACCCAGGAAGAAACAGAAAATCTGAACAGACCAATTCCCAGCAATGAAACTGAATTGGTAATCAAAAAACTACCTAAGAACAAAACTGCTGGACCAGATGGCTTCACTGCTGAATTTAACCAAACATTTAGAGAAGACCTAATACCAATCTTCCTTAAAGTTTTCCAAAAAGTACAAGAGGGAATACTTCCAAACTCATTGTATGAGGCCAGCATCACTCTGATACCAAAACCAGGCAAAGACACCACAAAAAAAGAAAATTACAGACCAATATCCCTGATGAACATAGATGCAAAAATCCTCAACAGAATATTAGCAAACTGAGTTAAAAAATACATCGAAAAGATCATCCATCATGATCAAGTAGGATTTATTCAAGGGATGCAAGGATGGTACAGTATTAGAAAATCCATCAACATCATACATCACATCCACAAAAAGGACAAAAATCACATGATCATCTCAATAGATGCTGAAAAAACATTTGACAAAATTCAACATCCATTCATGATAAAAACTCTCAATGAAATGGGTATAGAGGGCATGTGGCTCAACATAATAAAGTCCATATATAACAAACCCACAGCCAACATCATACTTAATAGTGAAAAGCTGAAAGCTTTTCCTCTAAGATCGGGAAAAAGACAAGGATGCCCACTCTTCCTACTTTTAATCAACATAGTACTTCAGGTCATAGCCATGACCAGACAACACAAAAAAATAAAAGGCATCCAGACTGGTAAAGAAGACGTTAAACTGTCACTGTTTGCACATGACATGATATTTTACATTAAAAAAAACCCTAAAGAATCCACCCCAAAACTACTAGAAATAATAACTGAATTCAGCAAAGTTGCAGGATACAAATTAATTCACAGAAATCTGTTGCATTCCTATATACTAATGATGAATTAGGAGAAAGAGAAATCAGGAAAACAATTCCATATACAATTGCATCAAAAAGAATAAAATACCTAGGAATAAACCTAATCAAGGAGGTGAAAGACCTATACCCTGAAAACTACAAGGCAATCTTGAAGGAATTAAAGAAAACACCAATAAATGGAAATACTTCCTGGGCTCATGGATAGGAAGAATTAATACTGTCAAAACAGCCATCCGGCCTAAAGCAATCTACAGATTTAATGCAATTCCTATCAAAATACAACAGCATTCTTTAACAAACTAGAGCAAATAGTTCTAAAATTCATATGGAACCACAAAAGACCCTGAATAGCCAAAGCAATCCTGAAAAGGAAGAACAAAGCTGGTGGGATTACACTCCTTAACTTCAAGCTCTACTAAAAAGCCATAGTAAACAAAACAATTTGGTATTGGCACGAGAACAGACCCACAGATCAATGGAACAGAATAGAGAGCCCAAATATAAACCCACACATATATGGCCAATTAATATGATAGAGGAGCCGTTTATATACAATGGGGAAATGACAGGCTCTTCAACAATTGGTGATGGCAAAACTGGACAGCTGCATGTAAGAGAATGAAGCTGGATTATTCTCTAACTCCATACACAAAAGTAAACTCAAAATGGACCAAAGACCTGAATGTAAGTCATGAAACCATAAAACACAAAGAAGAAAATATAGGCAAAAATCTCTTGAATATATACATGAGCAACTTTTTCCTGAACACATTTCCTCAGGCAAGGGAAACAAAAGCAAAAGTGAATAAATGGGACTCAAGCTAAAAAGCTTTTGTACAGCAAAGGACACCATCAGCAGAACAAAAAGGCACCCTATAGTATGGGAGAATATATTTGTAAACGACATCTGACATGGGGTTAACATCCAAAATATATAAAGAGCTCATATGCTTCAACACCCAAAACACAAATAACCTGATTAAAAAATGGGTGGAGGATATGAACAAACATTTCTCCCAAGAAGAAATTCAGATGGCCAACAGGCACATGAAAAGATGGTCCACATTGCTAATTATGAGGGAAATGCAATTAAAACCACAACGAGATATCACCTCACACCAGTGAGGACGGCCAACAACCAAAAGAGAAGGAACAACAAATGTTGGCGAGGATGTGGAGACAGAGGAACCCTCCTACACTGCTGGTGGGAATGTAAATAAGTTAACCATTGTGGAAAGCAATATGGACGTTCCTCAAAAAACTAAAAATAGAAATATCATTTGACCCAGAAATTCCACTCCCAGGAATTTACCTGAAGAAAGCAAGATCCCTGGCTCAAAAAGACATATGCATCCCTATGTTTATTGCAGCACTGTTTACAATAGTGAAGATATGGAAACAACCTAAGTGTCCATCAGTACATGAATGTATAAAGAACAAGTGGTACATATACACAATGGAATATTATTCATCCATAAGAAGAAAACAAATCCTACCATTTGCAACAACATGGATGGAGCTAGAGGGTATTATGCTGAGTGAAATAAACCAGGCAGGGAAAGACAAGTACCAAATGATTTCACTTATTGGTGGAGTATAACAACAAAGCAAAACTGAAGGAACAAAACAGCAGCAGACTCACAGACTCCAAGAAGGGACTAGCGGTTACCTAAGGGGAGGGGTGGGAGAGGGTGGGTGTGGAAGGAGGCAGAAGGGGATTAAGGGACATTATGATTAGCAGACATGATGTGGGGGGGTCACAGGGAAGGCATTATAGCAGAGACAAGAAAAGTAGTGACTCTATAGCATCTTACTACACTGATGGACAGTGATTGCAATGGGGTGTGTGGGGGACTTGATAATATGGATAAATGATGAAACCACAATGTTGCTCATGTGAAACCTTCATAAGATTGTACATCAATGACACCTTAATTAAAAAAAGACATACAGAAGAGAGGACTTCCGGGAAGATGGCGGTTTGAGCAGGGCGGCAGAAATCTCCTCCCAACACTATATTTATCTACGAAAACACAGAAAATACATCTATTCCTAAAAGAGAGACGAGAATACGCAGGAAAGCGCACAGCGTGCAGCTACACCCGAGAGGACTCGGCACCCCAAGAGGCGGGTAAGATACGGAGCCGCGACCCGGCGGGACCCGAGCCCTCCCCCACCCCAGCGCACCGGCGGGAGGAGAGGATTCAGAGCCGGGAGGGAGTGGAAGTACACCCCGCGAAGTAGCCAGCCCCGGTGATCCGCGCGGGGAGCGCTGACCCACATCGTGCAGTGCAGCGGAGATTGGAGAGACAGAGAGGCAGGATCTGAGCGGGGAACGCGCCAGGGGGCTTGCAGCCGGCTCCGGGAAGGAAAAAAAAAGTGCGCGCTTTCCTCAGCGGTCTTAAAGAGACAGGAGCCCAGCGGAGGAGCCGGATCGCCCCAGCACACTCAGCCCAGCAGGCTGGGAGTCCTGGGGAGTTTCAGACGCCTTAGCTGGCGACTGAGGAAGCGTAGCCATACTTAACCTTCTCACTGGGATCAACAGCCTCCTATTCGTTCCCACCCCTGCCAGAGCGATAAAGGGCCCTGCGGAGCGGCACAGTCACAGCTGTGGAATAGTGGGGCAATAGCGCCACCTAGAGCATTCCCACAGAATCTACGTCCGGTGGGCATTTTTTTTTTGTTTTTTTTTGTTTTGTTTTTTTTTTTTTCTTTCTTTTTTTTCTTTTTTTTTCTTTTTTTTCTCTTTTTTTTTCTTCTCTTTTTAAAGTCTTAAAGAGCCCAGCTGACATACGTGGCAACTATCAGTGACCAAATTATACAGCCATGAAAAGACAGAGGAATATGGTTCAGACCAAAATCAACCAGACAACCCCAGAGAGGGAGTCTGAAGGGATGGAAATGCACAGCCTGCCTGAAAAAGAATTTAGAATAAAAGTCATAACCATGCTGATGGACCTACAGAGAAATGTGCAAGAGCTGAGGGAGGAAGTGAGGGAACTGAGGAAAGACAATACAGAAATCAGACAAGCGATCGACGGGCTTAACAGCAGAATGGATGAGATGCAAGAGACTGTTAATGGAATAGAAAACAGAGAACAGGAGTACAGAGCAGCTGAGGCAGAGAGAGATAAAAGGATTTCTAGGAATGAAAGAATATTAAGAGAACTGTGTGACCAATCCAAACGGAACAATATTCGCATTATAGGAGTACCAGAGGAAGAAGAGAGAGAAAAAGGGATAGAAAGTGTCTTTGAAGAAATAATTGCTGAAAACTTTCCCTCGCTGGGGAAGGAAGTAGTCTCGCAGTCCACCGAAGCTCATAGATCTCCCAACACAAGGGACCCAAGGAAGACAACACCAAGACACATAATAATTAAGATGGCAAAGATCAAAGATAAAGACAGGGTATTAAAGGCAGCTAGAGAGAGAAAAAGATCACCTACAAAGGAAAACCCATCAGACTATCATCAGACTTCTCAACAGAAACCTTACAGGCCAGAAGAGAATGGCATGATATATTTAACGTTATGAAACAGAAGGGCCTCGAACCAAGAATATTGTATCCAGCACGATTATCATTTAAATATGATGGAGGGATTAAACAATTTCCAGATAAACGAAAGTTAAGAGAATTTGCGTCTCATAAACCACCACTACAGGATATCTTAAATGGACTGCTCTAGATGGAAGCACACCTAAGGCTAAAAAGATGTCACCAGAGGGAAAAAAAATCATAGCAAAGAAAGCAGACCATCCAAATACCAACTAAAGGCAAAGAATAAAACACCTATCATAGAAAGAATGGAGGAGGAGGAATAAGAAGGGAGAGAAAGAAAGAAACATCAGACTGTGTTTACAATAACTTAACAAGAAAGTTAAGTTAGATTGTTAGATAGTAAAGAAGCAACCCTTGAACCCTTGGTAACCATGAATCTAAAGCCAGCAATGGCAATAAGTACATACCTATCAATAATCACCCTAAATGTAAATGGACTGAATGCACCAATCAAAAGACACAGAGTAACAGAATGGATAAAAAAGCAAGACCCATCTATATGCTGCCTACAAGAAACTCACCTCAAATCCAAAGATATACACAGACTAAAAGTGAAGGGATGGAAAAAGATATTTCATGCAAACAACAAAGAGAAAAAAGCAGGTGTTGCAGTACTTGTATCAGACAAAATAGACTTCAAAACGAAGAAAGTAGCAAAGATAAAGAAGGACATTACATAATGATAAAGGGGTCAGTCCAACAAGAGGATATAACCATTATAAATATATATGCACCCAACACAGGAGCGCCAGCATATGTGAGACAAATACTAACAGAATTAAAGGAGGAAATAGACAGCAATGTATTCATCTTAGGAGACTTCAACACACCACTCAGTCCAGAGGACAGATCAACCAGACAGAAAATAAGTAAAGTCACAGAGGCACTGAACAACACACTAGAACAGATGGACCTAAATGACATCTACAGAATTCTACACCCAAAAGCAACAGGATACACATTCTTCTCAAGTGCACATGGAACATTTTCCAGAATAGACCACATACTAGGCCACAAAAAGAACCTCAGTAATTTCAAAAATATTGAAATCCTACCAACCAACTTCTCAGATCACAAAGGTATAAAACTAGAAATAAATTTTAGAAAGAAATCAAAAAGGCTCACAAATACATGGAGACTTAACAACACTCTCCTAATTAATCAATGGGTTAACGACCAAATCAAAACAGAAATCAAAGAATATATGGAGACTAATGACAACAACAACACAAAGCCACAACTTCTGTGGGACGCAGCAAAGGCAGTTCTAAGAGGAAAGTATATTGCAATCCAGGCCTATTTAAAGAAGGAAGAACATTCCCAAATGAATAGTCTAAAGACACAATTACTGAAATTGGAAAAAGAAGAACAAATGAGGCCCAAAGTCACCAGAAGGAGGGACATAATAAAGATTAGAGAAGAAATAAATAAAATTGAGAAGAATAAAACAATAGAAAAAATCAATAAAACCAAGAGCTGGTTCTTTGAAAAAATAAACAAAATAGATAAACCCCTAGCCAGACTCATTAAGAGAAAAAGAGAATCTACACACATAAACACAATCAGAAATGAGAAAGGAAAAATCACGACGGACCCCACAGAAATACAAAGAATCATAAGAGAATATTATGAGAATCTATATGCTAACAAGCTGGAAAACATAGAAGAAATGGACAACTTCTTAGAAAAATACAACCTTCCAAGACTGACCAAACAAGAAACAGAAAAACTAAACAGACTAATCACCAGTGACAAAATCGAATTGGTAATCAAAAAACTACCCAAGAACAAAACCCCTGGGCCTGATGGATTCACCTCTGAATTCTACCAGACATATAGAGAAGAAATAACACCGATTCTCCTTAAAGTTTTCCAAAAAATAGAAGAGGAGGGAATACTTCCAAACTCATTCTATGAAGCCAGCATCACTCTAATACCAAAACCGGGCAAAGACCTCACCAAAAAAGAAAATTACAGACCAATATCCCTGATGAACGTAGATGCAAAAATACTCAACAAAATATTAGCAAACCGAATTCAAAAATACATCAAGAGGATCATACACCATGATCAAGTGGGATTCATCCCAGGGATGCAAGGATGGTACAACATTCGAAAATCCATCAACATCATCCACCACATCAACAAAAAGAAGAACAAAAACCACATGATCATCTCCATAGATGCTGAAAAAGCATTTGACAAAATTCAGCATCCATTCCTGATTAAAACTCTCAACAAAATGGGTATAGAGGGCAAGTACCTCAACATCATAAAGGCTATATATGACAAACCCACAGCTAACATCATACTTAACGGCGAGACGCTGAAAGCTTTTCATCTAAGATCGGGAACAAGACAGGGATGCCCACTCTCTCCACTGTTATTCAACATAGTACTGGAGGTCCTAGCCACAGCAGTCAGACAAAACAAAGACATACAAGGCATCCAGACTGGTAAAGAAGAAGTGAAATTGTCACTATTTGCAGATGACATGATACTGTACATAAAAAACCCTAAAGATTCCATTCTAAAACTACTAGAACTAATATCTGAATTCAGCAAAGTTGCAGGATACAAAATTAACACACAGAAATCTGTTGCTTTCCTATACACTAATGATCAACTAACAGAAAGAGAAATCAGAAAAACAATTCCATTCACAATTGCATCAAAAAGAATAAAATACCTAGGAATAAACCTAACGAAGGAAGTGAAAGACCTGTACTCTGAAAACTACAAGACACTCCTAAGAGAAATTAAAGAGGACACTAACAAATGGAAATGCATCCCATGCTCTTGGCTAGGAAGAATAAATATTGTCAAAATGGCTATACTACCTAAAGCAATCTACAGATTCAATGCAATCCCTATCAAACTACCAACAGCTTTCTTCAATGAACTGGAACAAATAATTCTAAAATTCATATGGAACCACAAAAGACCCCGAATAGCCAAAGCAATCCTGAGAAGGAGGAATAAAACAGGGGGAATTACACTCCCTGACTTCAAGCTCTACTACAAAGCCACAGTAATCAAGACAATTTGGTATTGGCACAAAAACAGACCCACAGACCAGTGGAACAAATAGAAAATCCAAACATTAACCCAAACATATACAGTCAATTAATATTTGATAAAAGTGCCTTGGATATACAATGGGGAGATGACAGCCTCTTCAGCAGCTGGTGTTGGAAAAACTGGACAGCTACATGTAAGAGAATGAAACTGGACTACTGTCTAGCCCCATACACAAAGGTAAACTCAAGGTGGATCAAAGACTGAATGTAAGTCATGAAACCATAAAACTCTTAGAAAAAAACATAGGCAAAAATCTCTTGGACATAAACATGAGCAACTTCTTCATGAACATATCTCCCCGGGCAAGGGAAACAAAAGCAAAAATGAACAAGTGGGACTATATCAAGCTGAAAAGCTTCTGTACAGCAAAGGACACCATCAGTAGAACAAAAAGACATCCTACAGTATGGGAGAATATATTCATAAAAAACATATCTGATAAAGGGTTGACATCCAAAATATATAAAGAACTCATGCACCTTAACAAACAGAAAGCAAATAATCCAATTAAGAAATGGGCAGAGGACATGAATAGACACTTCTCCAAAGAAGAAATTCAGATGGCCAACAGGCACATGAAAAGATGCTCCACATCGCTAATCATCAGAGAAATGCAGATTAAAACCACAATGAGATATCACCTCACACCAGTGAGGATGGCCAACATCCAAAACACAAACAACAACAAATGTTGGCGAGGATGTGGAGAAAAGGGAACCCTCCTACACTGCTGGTGGGAATGCAAATTAGTTCAACCATTGTGGAAAGCAGTATGGAGGTTCCTCAAAAAACTCAAAATAGAAATACCATTTGACCCAGGAATTCCACTCCTAGGAATTTACCCTAAGAATGCAGCAGCCCAATTTGAAAAGGACAGATGCACCCCTATGTTTATTGCAGCACTATTTACAATAGCCAAGAAATGGAAGCAACCTAAGTGTCCATCAGTAGATGAATGGATAAAGAAGATGTGGTACATATACACAATGGAATATTATTCAGCCATAAGAAGAAAACAAATCCTACCATTTGCAACAACATGGATGGAGCTAGAGGGTATTATGCTCAGTGAAATAAGCCAAGCCGAAAAGACAAGTATCAAATGATTTCACTCATATGTGGAGTATAAGAACAAAGAAAAAAACTGAAGGAACAAAACAGCAGCAGACTCACAGAACCCAAGAACGGACTAATAGTTACCAAAGGGAAAGGGACTGGGGAAAATGGGCGGGAAGGGAGGGATAAGAGGGAAAAAGGGGCATTACGATTAGCAGATGTAATGTTGGGGGGGCACGGGGAGGGCAGTACAACTCAGAGAAGACAAGTAGTGATTCTATAGCATCTCACTACGCTGATGGACAGTGACTGTAATGGGGTTGGTGGGGGGGACCTGATGAAGGGGTAGTTTAATAATCGTAATATTGCACATGTAATTGTAAATTAATGATAATAAAATAAATTATATTAAAAAAACACATTGTATTAAGTGGTTTGACTGGGAGATTCCTAAATCCTTTCACATTCTTAAACTATCATGGCTATTACCAAACATTGGCTGATAGCAAATTGGAAGTACAAAGCAGGTAATATAAAATGAGAAAAAGAGGGACCATATGAGTAGAAATGAATCTATCGTAGGATAAGATTTCCTGGTAGTAACTATCCTTTATTCTGAGATTCCTGTCTTTCTACTTTGGCAGTCAGAGGGGGAATATCAAAATGTCGTACCTTAAAAGAAAAATACAGTGACAATTAGACTGTAGTTAGAGGTTTTCATTTTAACGTCCTTACTTTGCAAACTGCCAGATGTAGCAAAAGGTAAGTGAAAGGTGATTTTTCTTAATGTTAGCAATAACTGTTATTAAAAATATACATAACTAGGTAATCAGTTTTATAGAAGGTTTTCTTTTAATCCCTTGGAATTACTTAATATACATTTTCAATATTCTTAAATATTACCAAAACACTTCCAGTATTTTCTGGTGCAAAAGCAAGCAATTTAATGACAGTTTTTTTCCTTCTCTAAAAACTATGACTACTTTTAAACAACTATAAGTTGTTTTCCTTCATTAAAAGTCATACTTACAAAAGATCTTTCAGTAAGATTTGGCTTTTGTTTCTTATAATATTAATGGACCTAACTTTTAAAATATACTAATTAATTACATAGTCATCCTTTGTTATGAAATGGTATTACTTACCAGTGAAAACCCATTTCTGTATTGGAATGAAATTAGAAAGGTTAGAGTGAGAACGAAAAAAATGCTGTGCTTTATGAATGAGAAATACATGGTTCAAAAAGGGAAACCACTTATTTTCAATAAAAGAGAGATTGATGAATCAACCAAAGCCTATCATCACTATAAATATAACTCAGTAATTACTCTTCACATTGGCCATTCTATTCTCTACCCTATTTTAAAAGTACTTAAATAGTAGGCATCTAAAGTGGTTGAATTATTTGATATATATCCCTTTTAGATTAAACTTTAAGTTACATAAAAGCAATATATGTTAAAATCATTTTTAAAAATAATTTTGTTATCAGGAACAGAAAAAAAACCCTATGTCTATATTTGACTTTATCTGCGTGACCATGAATATTGAACATTCTACTTTACCTCTCTAACCTTACCATGTTTATCTCATGGCAATGGCGATACCCATCATCTAGTGTTTAGAACTGCAGGGACAAAATATGTAGAAAATACCTAGCACATTGATATAGATCATAACATTTAATATGGTCAATTTTATTCCTTCCAAGATACCCTAAAAAAGTCAGCTGCACTTAAGGTTTGGGCTACCCATTAATTAACATTGTGTACATGGCCAGGATTAATATCCTTGTTCAGAATTGTTAATGCAGGTGGATGTATAATGTCATCCTAGAAATATTAAATAATGCTAATTGTGGGTGTTTGATTCAAAGACATATATAGAAACATATACATAAAACATTACATAAACATATAAACATATCTGTATATATATAACCATATATAACATATAACCAAGATGCTGCTGAGCATGTATTATATGCTGTGTAAAAGGCATACAATGGCACTAACATACTATCTGCTTTCAAAGACTACTGACTCTTCAGAAATTTAACTTTAAACATATTTTCATTTTTAAAATATAACATATTCAAATAAATATTAAAATATATAAATTCTCATAAGGGTTCAATAATCTTCATTCTAAAAGAAAATGACAGTATTTATAAATAAATGGAAGCATCAATCAATGGATTTCACTACCAGGAATAGAATTATAACTACCTCTCTGTTGTAATTAAATATATCCAGACAGAAAATGCTTCCAAGTAAATTTGCCTGAAAAATAATTAAACATGGAAGATTGTCTCAACATAGAAAATTTTTTAGATGTCACAAATTTTTTAAATGTTCTCTTGAAAAGGAAGTCAGTCTACCGATATGACCATATGAACTCAAGATGACAATATTCAATATTTTCTCATAAACAAAAAATAAAGCCCAAGCCACACATTTAATTTCTCTCTATTAAAAGTTCTAAAAAGGCAAACAATGTATTTTACCTATTCATGTTTTAGCTGCACTTTGAAATTTTCAATTTCTACCATGCACATACTTTTAAAAGATAACACCAGAATATTTATGATATATATCAGATAATTACAATTGTCAGAACTGCTCACAACTGGACAGATGGATCATATTCATAGAAGATTATATCTCCTGGTTGTGCCATTAACTGGCAGTTCATGGAATTAACACAAAACTATAAGTCTACAATGAAATACTAACAGAATAAGGCATTTACTCATTCATTCTACACTTGACGATTAAGATTATATGGGATAGGACAGGAAAAAAGAAATCAGATGGGCTTCAGAAATGATCCTGGTACAACAGTGTGGTAGACATAAGCAAAATGGATTGTTCATCATATGAAATGCTTACTAAGAGATTGCCTTAGAGCAAATGTATAACAAAACCAATTTTCCTTGATGGCTTGTGATTATAGGAAACAAATGTTTTTCAAGGACATGAAGCAAAATGAAAATCTGTTGGACCAAAATTTAAAATATATATATACCACTCAATTCAGTGAACTTTTAAGATTATAAAGACAAAAACCAAAACTAATGAGATAGTAATATTATATTCAAGCTACTAGAATGTGTGGTATTTACAATAAGGGTAAAAATATAATAAGGAAGAAAATGTGACATTTACTTAAAGAAGAAATTTCTCTAAGTTAGAAATGATGCATAAATCTACAGTTACCACTAACGCCATGGAATAGGCATGTGGACATTTCAGCTTTCACGAAGGGAAACCCACTGTTTCACTGGGAAGCAGAGACATTTCCAGGCCCTTTCCATAGCCAGCTCTACCTTTTCAGGTATTTTGCTTTAGTAGCTGATTTCTGAATGACTGAAACTCAGAGCAAGCACCATCATGAATAGTAAATTGCACTCTGTAATGACAAAGGAAACTAGCCACTATGTCTTAACATAAGCAGAACAAGTGGATAGAAAAGAATAAAGGCAGTATCTTTACTTGGACATAAAACAAAAAAAGAAGCTAGTTTAAAAGAAAAGGAAGGAAGGAAGGAGAAAGCAAGGGAAACACAAAGTAGATAAAAAAGAAGAGATTTCTTGAAAAACAGTGAGTAGTTTTGAGAAGTTTTAAATACATTGCTTGGTTATTGCTTATTTTGCATTATCAAGCTGAAACAATTTGTAATAAATTAGAGTATCCTAATCATTAGCTATTAACCGCCTATATAGGATGTTGTAAAAATTATCAAGGTGACCATCTTTCTGCAAAGTGGGCTGGGGAGGGGTGGCAAGGCACCTCAAACTAGTCTTACTAGTATTGACTTAAGATCAAAAAGCCACTTTTAAAGGTTATCTAACAGACACTTTATAGTTATGATTACTGTATTCATACCACACAAATCTTTGCACACATTTTTTTTAAGGGTTAATGATTTCACATAATGACTCCTATCTTAATAGGAAAGGGGAGTCACAAAACTTTTTTGGGGAAAAGGAATTTTAAAAGTAAAATGAGAAATGCTAAACAATTAAGTAAAAATATTACTAGAGTAACTACAAAATGGATTGTCAGTAACCATCCAATACAATTAATGTATTTTTAAAACACAATTATTTAAGAGAAAGCACTTAAAAATTCTTTTGATTCCATCCAAAGTTAGCTTGAGATCTTTCCATTTTCTCCTAGTATCTACAAGGGTATTAAGCAGCATGAAGGAAATGCAAGTAAGGAGAAAAATCATACAGGAAACAAGGTCGGGGTTAGTTTCATAGGTGTGCAACCTATGTAGTTGCACAAGGCCCTGTACTCAGAAGGGCAACTGCATTTGCTTTCTTCATGGGACATTACTTTTATTTGAAAGAACAAATAATGGACAAACTATAGTCATTCTGACTTAGTATTTGGCAGTTATTTTCTTGAAGATGAACAAACTGAGTTTGTCATTTCCAGGAAAACAGCTGATAGTACTTTGTTTGCCAATGATAAAATTTTAGTTTTCAAGTAAAAGTTAGACCATTAGAAAATTTATACCCAACACCATAAGCTTCATAGCTTCCCCCAAATTAGGGCCTTTTTAAACAAAACTGGTAGTGATATTAACAAATGTGATTTTTTTTAAATACCGTAATTTTTTAATATTGCCAAAATTTGGAAGACTCCTTGGTAACCAATGATGATGTTACAAAATCATACATAAGTAAAAAAGATCCATTCAATGTATAAATAAGACCAATGTGTTTTAATAAAAGAGAATAAGAAAAGTTCATTGACATAGTTTACATTCCTCATTGCAAGTAAACCTTTAAGAAACTACTACTTGTCAAATTTTGGAGTATTGTATGACTAAGATTTTTGGAAAAGCTGTTAAAGTATTCCTCTCTTTTCCAAACTTCTTATCTGTGTGAGGACAGATTTTCTTCATATACTTTATATACTTCAACCAAAAGAGTAAGTCACAATAGGCTGAGTACAGGAGTAGACATGAGAGTGCAGCTGTCTTTCATGAGGCCAAATATTAAACGTTTTTAAAAGTATAAAACACCACCACTCTTCTTATAAATTGTTTTGTTTTGTGAAGTATGGTTTTTTCTCTTAAAAAAACCCTTATGTTAATGTCTAATGGGTTATTTTTTAATTAATGAATAAATATTTTTAAATTTCTCAGCTTCAATTTCTAACATGGCAAATAATGATATAGATAACTCAAGTAAACAAAAGCTTGTTGGAACCGTCAAAAAGTTTTAAGAAAGTAAAGGAGTCCTGAAATGAAAGTTTGACAATAGCTGCTCTACGAGATCAACTAGAAAATAATCAGCCTCTTAGCTCTTTTAAAGAATCCAGCTATCAACTGCTCTGAGTCCTTTAAAATAAAACCCCATATTTACATAAAATACTACTTCAGCTGAACTCTCTTAACAATTTAATACACTTGAACAATGGTTAGCTGTTCATATCCTCTTCCAGTCTAACTAAAGTTAGTACCAAATGTTTGGTAAACATTTGTAACCAAGGAGAAATAAAAAAGACTAAAACTATCAAGTGCCTGTTAATAATCCCCACTGTCAATAATATCATCAAGAATATCAACAGTGTCCAAGTGTTCTCTACATCCCACTTGGTTGAAGATGTGCTCATTTCACTAATTAACAAATGGCAAAATTATTTTTCTAAAAACATCTCTGAGTATTCCAAAATTCCTTATGATTCAATAAGGCTCAATTTAAAAGTCTATAGAAATAAATGCATAGAAAGTAGCAGTATGCTAACAATTAGTGACAGAAAAATGTAACAACTTAAGTTGAGATTTTAAATTTATTTTTTAATAGTCCCAAATGCCTTCTGGATTGTACCAAAACCACAGGTGATCTATTATCATTGCTATCTTCATAGACATCTGAGTAAAAATCAAGACAATTTGAATATTTTCTTTTCCATTCCCAAATATTTCCCTTCTGAATTACTCCACCACTAATCCCAATCAGCCATTTGTATTTCAGATTTGGCCCACTCTGGTGTCACATCATTTCTCCACAAAGCTAGCAATTTCAAATTCTATTTTATATCCAACTACCACCTATGTTCCACTCAAAAGGAAGGAAGACTTAAGAAAAATTAATATGCTACCTGAACCCATCCTAAGGTCATAAGAAACTGTTCTAATACAAAAAATTACTCAGTAAGGATTCCCCCACATCCATAGATTCTACAACTATTTTTTTCCAATTTTCAGCTTATGTGTAACTTAAACAATCACAAAGAATGTTAGATACACCTGTGAATTGCATATGTCAAGTCAGTCAAAAGTTTACTACTGATATTCTCAGTACTACTGAACTGTATGTACACTTAAAAATGGTTAAGATGGAAAACAATGTTTTCACAAATAGAAAAGAAAGAAGAAAAACCACCAAATTACGTACTTCAAATATGTGATTTGTGTGGTATGAGAATTATAACTCAATAAAGCAGTTATTTTTTTGAAGTGTATGTTTGTTCCTAACCAGTTTATTTTTTTTTAAGGGAAGAAAAAGGTTTACTACTGAGATACAGAGAATGACTAAACTTTTTTGAGAGAATAAGGGAGAAGTTTTATACACCCAAATACATATAACACATAGCAGATATTTTTAAGTTATTTTAATATAAATATAAATAAATTATTTCCTTTCACAAGTGATTTAAACCTTACACCTACACACTGAATAAAATGTTAAAAGAGTTTTTCTTCCAGAGGTCAACAATATCTTCTAACTAATAAACTGCCAAAAGGCATTCCAAGTTAACAGTGTTTTAATATTGGATTCAAAATCAAAAGAGAACATTTCTAGTCACTCATATTTCTAACAGTGAAACAAATAACTTACAAGTGATAACTTAATTGTAAAAAGATCAATTTAGCACTAGTAGGCCTGAATATCAAAGTAGATTTTTCCAAAGTAGAGACATTTTCAAATCAGCATGTAGCACTGCAAAAATCTCATGACCAAAAAAAAAAAAAAAAATCACATAATAAGAAATGAAATAGTCGAAGATGAAAAGGATCTATGCTGTGGGACTAAAAGCTAAGTTTTAGCCAAGTATATTTAAAGCATGTACAGGCACAGAGAGCCACCAGTGTTCACAATCAGAAGCAGGACAAAGTGGCAGTGATCTTTTTGACAAATAAATTGCTTGAAATATTGCATGACTTGCTACACAACACCCTTATTACTTTCAATTTCCAAGTGCAACCAAAAGATGGGTCCAATTATGACATCAATACAAGCTTTCTTTCAAAATGGAATGAAAGAACAGTAAATCCCAGTGGACACGGGAGTTCTGCAGCAGAGATGATGTAATATATAAAAATAGACATCCTTTAACAGAAGCTGAAACTTGGGTAAACAGCACACTGCATACTATTCTCAACTGCCTTCCATGAATTTGCAATGCATGCTATTAATAGCACAAGATAAATCATTTTATGTTTAATCAATTTCCTGATTGACATTTCAATTTCTGTACCTATTCTATAATACAATTTCCCCATCTGTATAAATTAAATCAACAATAAATATCTTATTAAAACTGTAAGAAAGATAAGTAATTCCTCCAAAGCAAGGAGACTGAGACTACTACAGCAGTCTTAACATGCTCATTTTGCTAGAAATTACAGAACATATGGTACACTGGTGTTAACGTCCACTCATTGTTCAAAGACCTTTCCACAGGGAGCTTTCTGCAGGATTTTAAAATACAACATTATCTAGTTGAAGAGGAACCAGTTAAGCCTGCTCATAATGAGCCCTGAAAAACAAAAATCCTTTTGACATTTCTTTTTAAAGGGCCCTCAGATGCTAATATGAAATATCAGGGATACAATATACAATAAATAGTATCTAGCAAAATTTGGTGTGGGAGGGGGGATGGGGACAGGGGTGGGTTGTACATCCCACTCAAATCTAATACTCTCTCCACACACTCTCTTTTCCATTCATTATTTAGCATCTCAGTTTGCTCATTTCTATTGGGCTTTCCTAGATTAAAGAATATTTTCCTTTGAGCAAAGACATTAAGGCCATTCAAAAAGCCATGACTGAGACTTGTGGGAAGATGGCAGCATGAGCAGGGCGGCAGAAATCTCCTCCCAAAACCATATATATTATGAAAATACAACAAATACAACTATTTCTAAAAGAGAGACCAGAAGATATAGGACGGCACCCAGCCTGCAGCTACACCTGAGTGGACTCGGTACCCCGCAGGTGAGTAAGATACGGACCTGCGACCCAGTGGGACCCGAGCACTCCCCCAACCCAGCGCACCGGTGGGAGGAGAGGATTCAGAGTGGGGAGGGAGTGGAAGCACAGGCCAGCGAAATAACCAGCCCTGGTGATCTGCGCTGGGAGCACTGACACACATTGCGTGGTGTATCAGAGATTGGAGAGACAGAGGGTGCAGGATCTGAGCCGGGAATGCACTGGCTCCTCACAGCCGGCTCCCCAGGACAAAAGAAAAGCGCACGCTTTTTTTATCAGCCTTAAAGAGAGAAGGGCGCAACAAAGGAGCAGGATGGTCCCAGCACACTCAGCCCAGCAGGCTGGGAGTCCTGGGGAATTTAGGATCCCTTGGCCAGCAACTGAGAAAAAGTTACCATACTGAGACTTCCCACAGACATCAACAGCCTCCCATTAGTTCCCGCCCCGGCTGGAGCTACAAAGGACCCTGCGGGGTGGCACAGCCACGACTACAGAATAGTGGAGCAACAGCGCGACCTACAGCATCCCCACAGAATCTACTACTGGTGGGAGGTTTTTTTTGTTCTCTTTTCTTTTCCTTTGCTTTCTTTATTTTCTTTCTAAAAGTCTTAAAGAGCCCAGCTGACATACACGGCACCTACCAGCAACGACTTCTATTGCCATGAAAAGACAGAGGAATATGGTACAAACAAAACTTACCCAGACCCAGACAACAGCAGTGAGGGAACCTGAAGGGATGGAAATGTACAACCTTCCTGAAAAAGAATTCAGAACAAAAGTCATAACCATACTGATGGATCTACAGAGAAATATGCAAGAGCTGAGGGAGGAACTGAGGGAAGTGAGGAAAGACAATGCAGAAATGAGACAAGTGACTGACAGGCTTAGTAGCACACTGGACAAGATGCAAGAGACTATTAATGGAATAGAAATCAGAGAACAGGAATACAGAGAAGCTGAGGCAGAAAGAGATAAAAGGATCTCTAGGAATGAAAGAATATTAAGAGAACTGTGTGATCAATCCAAACGCAACAATATTTGCATTATAGGAGCACCAGAGGAAGAAGAGAGAGAAAAAGGGATAGAAAGTGTCTCTGAAGAAATAATTGCTGAAACCTTCCCCATGCTGGGGAAGGAAATAGTCTTGCAGTCGATGGACGCCCACAGATCTCCCAAAGCAAGGGACCCAAGGAAGACAACACCAAGACACATAATAATTAAAATGGCAAAGATCAAAGATAAAGGCAGAGTATTAAAGGCAGCTAGAGAGAGAAAAAAGATCACCTACAAAGGAAAACCCATCAGACTATCATCAGATTTTCCAACAGAAACCTTACAGGCCAGAAGAGAATGGCACGATATACTTAACGCAATGAAATAGAAGGGCCTCGAACCAAGAACATTGTATCCAGCACGATTATCATTTAAATATGATGGAGGGATTAAACAATTTCCAGACAAGCTAAAGGTGAGACAGTTTGCTTCCCATAAACAACCTCACCAGGATACCTTAAACGGACTGCTCCAGAGGGAAGCACCCGTAAGGCTAAAAAGATATCACCAGAGAAAATAAAATCATAGCAAAGAAAGCAAACCATCCAAATAATAACTAAGGAAAAGAATAAAACTCCTAGTATATAAAGAATGGAGGAGGAAGAATAAGAAGGGAGAGAAATAAAGAAACATCAGACTGTGTTTACAATAACTTAACAAGAAAGTTAAGTTAGATTGTCAGGTAGCAAAGAAGCAACCTTGAACCTTTGGTAACCACAAATCTAAAGCCAGCAATGGCAATAAGTACATATCTATCGATAATCACCCTAAATGTAAATGGACTGAATGTACCAATCAAAAGACACAGAGTTATAGAATAGATAAAAAAGCAAGATCCATGTACATGCTGCTTACAGAGAGACTCACATCAAACCCAAAAATATACACAGACTAAAAGTGAAGGGATGGAAAAAGATATTTCATGCAAACAACAAAGAGAAAAAAACACGTGTTGCAGTACTTGTATCAGACAAAATAGACTTCAAAACGAAGAAAGTAGCAAGAGATACAGAAGGACATTACATAATGATAAAGGGGTCAGTTCAACAAGAGGATATAACCATTATAAATAGATATGCACCCAACACAGGAGCACAGGCATATGTGAAACAAATACTAACAGAATTAAAGGAGGAAACAGACAGCAATGCATTCATTTTAGGAGACTTCAACACACCACTCACTCCAAAGAATATATCAACCAGACAGACAATAAGTAAAGACACAGAGGCACTGAACAACACATTACAACAGATGGACCTAACAGACATCTACAGAACTCTACACCCAAAAGCAACAGGAAACACATTCTTCTCAAGTGCACATGGAACATTTTCCAGAATAGACCACATACTAGGCCACAAAAAGAACCTCAGTAAATTCAAATATATTGAAATTATACCAACCAACTTCTCAGATCACAAAGGTATAAAATTAGAAATAAACTGTAGAAACAAATCAAAAAGGCTCACAAATACATGGCATTCTCCTAATTAATCAATGGGTTAATGACCAAATCAAAACAGAAATCAAAGAATATATGGAGACTAATGACACCAACACAAAGCCCCAACTTCTGTGGGACGCAGCAAAGGCAGTTCTAAGAGGAAAGTATATTGCAATCAGTGCTGATTTAAAGAAGGAAGAACATTCCCAAATGAATAGTCTAAAGACACAATTACTGAAATTGGAAAAAGAAGAACAAATGAGGCCCAAAGTCACCAGAAGGAGGGACATAATAAAGATCAGAGAAGAAATAAATAAAATTAAGAAGAATAAAACAACAGAAAAAAAATCAATGAAACCAAGAGCTGGCTCTTTGAAAAAATAAACAAAATAGATAAACCCCTAGCCAGACTCATTAAGAGAAAAAGAGAATCTACACGCATGCACAGAAACAGAAATGAGGAAGAAAAAATAACGACGGACCCCACAGAAATACAAAGATTTATAAGAGAATATTATGAGAATCTAGGAAAACCTAGAAGAAATGGATAACTTCTTAGAAAAATACAACCTTCCAAGATGACCAAACAAGAAATAGAAAACCTAAACAGACCAATAACCAGCAACAAAATTGAATCGGTAATCAAAAATCTACCCAAGAACAAAACCCAAGGACCACATGGATCCACCTCTGAATTCTACCAGACATACAGACAAGAAATAACACCCATTATCCTTAAAGTTTTCCAAAAAATAGAAGAGGGGGCAATACTTCCAAACTCATTTTATGAGGCCAGCATCACTCTAATACCAGAACAGGGCAAAGATCGAACCAAAAAAGAAAATTACACACCAATATCCCTGATGAACGTAGATGCAAAAATACTCAACAAAATATTAGCAAACCGAATTCAAAAATACATCAAGAGGATCATACACCATGATCAAGTGGGATTCATCCCAGGGATGCAAGGATGGTACAACATTCGAAAATCCATCAACATCATCCACCACATCAACAAAAAGAAGAACAAAAACCACATGATCATCTCCATAGATGCTGAAAAAGCATTTGACAAAATTCAGCATCCATTCCTGATTAAAACTCTCAACAAAATGGGTATAGAGGGCAAGTACCTCAACATCATAAAGGCCATATATGACAAACCCACAGCTAACATCATACTTAACGGCGAGAGCTGAAAGCTTTTCATCTAAGATCGGGAACAAGACAGGGATGCCCACTCTCTCCACTGTTATTCAACAGAGTACTGGAGGTCCTAGCCACAGCAATCAGACAAAACAAAGACATACAAGGCATCCAGATTGGTAAAGAAGAAGTCAAATTGTCACTATTTGCAGATGACATGATACTGTACATAAAAAACCCTAAAGACTCCACTTCAAAACTACGAGAAGCTACTAGAACTAATATCTGAATTCAGCAAAGTTGCAGGATACAAAATTAACACACAGAAATCTGTTGCTTTCCTATACACTAACGAGCTAACAGAAAGAGAAATCAGAAAAACAATTCCATTCACAATTATATTAAAAAGAATAAAATACCTAGGAATAAACCTAACGAAGGAAGTGAAAGGCCTGTCTGATGAAAACTACAAGACACTCCTAAGAGAAATTAAAGAGGACACTAACAAATGGAAATTCGTTCCATGTTCTTGGCTAGGAAGAAAAAATATTGTCAAAATGGCTATACTACCTACAGCAATCTACAGATTCAAGGCAATCCCTATCAAAATACCAACAGCTTTCTTCAGTGAACTGGAATAAATAATTCTAAAATTCATACAGAACCACAAAAGACCCCGAATAGCCAAATCAATCCTGAGAAGGAGGAATAAAACAGGGCGAATTACACTCCCTGACATCAAGCTCTATCTACTACAAAGCCACAGTAATCAAGGCAATTTAGTATTGGCACAAAAACAGACCCACAGGGCAGTGGAACAGAATAGAACATCCAAACATTAACCCAAACATATACAGTCAATTAATATTTAATAAAGGAGCCTTGGATATATAATGGGAGATGACGGCCTCTTCAGCAGCTGGTGTTGGAAAAACTGGACAGCTACATGTAAGAGAATGAAACTGGACTACTGTCTAACCCCATAAACAAAGGTAAACTCAAGGTGGATGAAAGACCTGAATGTAAGTCATGAAACCATAAAACTCTTAGAAAAAAACATAGGTAAAAATCTCTTGGACATAAACATGAGCAACTTCTTCATGAACATATCTCCCCGGGCAAGGGAAACAAAAGCAAAAATGAACAAGTGGGACTATATCAAGCTGAAAAGCTTCTGTACAGCAAAGGACACCATCAGTAGAACAAAAGGACATCCTACAGTATGGGAGAATATATTCATAAATGACGTATCTGATAAGGGGTTGTCATCCAAAATATATAAAGAGCTCACACACCTTAACAAACAAAAAGCAAATAATCCAATTAAGAAATGGGCAGAGGACAAGAATAGATACTTTTCCAAAGAAGAAATTCAGATGGCCAACAGGCACATGAAAAGATGCTCCACATTGCTAATCATCAGAGAAATGCAGATTAAAACCACAATGAGATATCACCTCACACCAGTGAGGATGGCCAACATCCAAAACACAAACAATAACAAATGGTGGTGAGCATGTGGAGAAAAGGGAACCCTCCTACACTGCTGGTGGGAATACAAATTAGTTCAACCATTGTGGAAAGCAATATGGAGGTTCCTAAAAAACTCAAAATAGAAATACCATTTGACCCAGGAATCCCATTCCTAGGAATTTACCCTAAGAAGGCAGTAGCCCAGTTTCAAAAAGACAGATGCACCCCTATGTTTATCGCAGCAATATTTACAATAGCCAAGAAATGGAAGCAACCTAAGTATCCATCAGTAGATGAATGGATAAAGCAGATGTGGTACATATACCCAATGCAATATTATTCAGCTATAAGAAGAGAATAAATCCTACCATTTGCAACAACATGGATGGAGATAGAGGGTATTATGCTCAGTGAAATAAGCCAAGCCGAAAAAGACAAGTATCAAATGATTTCACTCATATGTGGAGTATAAGAACAAAGAAAAAATACTGAAGGAACAAAACAGCAGCAGACTCACAGAGCCCAAGAACGGACTAATAGTTACCAAACGGAAAGGGACTGGGGAAAATGGGCGGGAAGGGAGGGATAAGAGGGAAAAAGGGGCATTACGATTAGCAGATGTAATGTTGGGGGGGCACGGGGAGGTCTGTACAACTCAGAGAAGACAAGTAGTGATTCTATCGCATCTCACTACGCTGATGGACAGTGTCTGTAATGGGGTTGGTGGGGGGGATCTGATGAAGGGGGTAATTTAATAACCATAATATTGCACATGTAATTGTAGATTAATGATACCAAAATAAATTATTAAAATAAAAGCCATGACTGACTCCTCAAAGTACCCTGTCTCTGGGCCTCCATAGTACATGAAATCTCTGTATTTTATTTGCCCATTTATCTGTATTCCCTGTGAGGCTATAAAAGGACAAAGAAGGCAAGATTCTGTCTCTCCTGTATACCTAGCCCTAGAGTCTGGCAAAGACCTGACACAGGAGGGGCATTCAATAAACATTCATTGAATTAACAAAAATATGTAAATGAAAATATTAATTGCACTTTCCTCTCTATGACACAAGAAGTAGAACACCCAGATTTTCTGAATCTCCTCCCTATTATAACTCCGAGAGAGGCATTAATGATAATATTGAAGATATTTAGGCTTAATTAAGCAAACAAATGCTTGATGAACTGAAATTAAAATAGAATGATAATACTGAAATAATTAAGAAACTTCCCCTCTATCTGAATAATTTTTGTGTGTATATATATATATATATATATATATATATATATATATATACACACACACACAGAATAATTTCTTATATATTTGTATATAAATAGATTTTCAAAATATCCTTGCATACATTATAGTTAGGTGGGATATACTAAAAACTGATTTTTTCAAGTTAAAAAGACATTAGTATTCTAGGAAATTTAAGCAATTATATAAATCACTGATATATTACTCAAAACACATTATCTTACTACTAAATAGCAAATACTGTATTAAACTATGAAGACCTCAGTAAAAAATTAAATAAGATGAAGCAAAGCCATGACAAGTGAAAATTGCCTACTCTAATGCAAGAAAAGCTTGTCAAAATGTCTAATATCAGATAAATGTGTGTAATCACACTGTTATTTCTTCGTTTCAATATCGAAACAATTTTTGAAACTGACCCAATCTACCAAGAAGTCTTCATTTTAAGATGGAACCAACTTAAATCAAATCTATCTCTAAAAAAAAAACCTACTTTCAAAGATATGTAATATAAGAGGTACGCTAGGACTGATTATATAACTACTACAAGAAATAGGATTTATTATTATTATGAAGAATTTCCTTGCAAGGAAAAAAAGGACTCATTTTCATAAGTCTTATACATAAATCAATCTTATTACATCAGTGCCACATTTTATAGATTTGAATTATCACTGACTATAATAAAGTACTCCCATAATGTTGTAAAATTAAACATTGCATTCAAGTTATATTAACTTAATTTTGTGAAGTTTTTAAATTACTTTTGTACACCTGCACCAAGAAATTTAAGCCTAATCTACTGAAAAATTCCATACATAAAAATTAAACAGTGCTCTGAAACATATATTCACATTGCAGAAACAGACTATTAATAAAATGTGTGGGAGATATCTTTGTATATGAACAGTGGGCTTTCATTATTTCAAAGATTTTGCATTGATTAAAACTTTATGTTTTATGCTGTACTGTGTTCCAATCATCCTAACTCAAATTTGTATAAAACAGACCTATACTTTCTGAGGTAAGTAGAGTGGGAGTAGAAAGTCAATCAGAACTTCAGAAGCATGGGGAGCATTTTAATTATGCAACCAGCCTAGGAAGCCTGGATATTTTTGACATATCCTTTGGTACACATAACCTCCATAATACAGACAGGACAAGTTTTCTTCAGTCTTTCGTCTAATATCTCTTTATAATTTTTGCTTTTTTCAAACAGAAAGGGCAGAGCTGCTTTTTTTCATTAATATAAAAGGAGAAATAAAAGATGGGCAGAACAGGTATGTGCCAGTTTCCCCATCACTCCAGTCAGGTTAAGTTTATAAAGTCCCTCCTCCCTTTAAGTCCTACCACTCTTCTCTCCATTTGTATTATGGAACTCAGATTTCCCTACCCACACAGACTTCTAGAAAAAATTACTCATGAATGCAGAGAGGGCCTACGATTACGCATAAAACAAACAAAGCTTTTCCCCCTACCCTCTTCTGAACCTGGCGACAAGGTAAACCTGTCCAAAGTCCTAAGTCAGTTTCTGTGGAAACTGACCCCAAATATTCCAGCCTTTGCCAGGAATCTTATCTACTACCAGCCTCTCTATTATCTTTACCCACCCTAAGACTGAAAATTCATGCCACATCCTATTTTTTGGCAGTCTTTTAAATACAACCTCAAACTCAACTCATCAGAATGTAAAAGGATGTTAATGAAAGCCATCTCCAATCTTCCCTTCTCACTGCATTTTAAAATGCTTATTCTTTCTTCAAACCTCACACATTTGCCTTGGAAAAATGTCCTGAAAACACTCAACATGGACTATTTGAGTATTCATGTTTCTGAAGAAAATTATAATGGTCTGTTTCAAACTACTGCAACACATCTGATTTTTAAAAGTGTACCTGGGTATATATAACTTAGTGCACATTGTAAAATTCAATTCTTAGCTCTAAATAGGAATTAGACTGATAATTTTTATATTAAAATAAGGAAAACTAATTACATACTGATTATCTTTTAAAATACTAAAGTCATATATTTTTAAAGAATACCTTTACCAGATAAAAGTTCAAATCACTGAATATATTTAAAAATTTTTATACAATTATCAAAATTTTATCAAATTCAAAAATTGTACCAAGGTTTTTTGATTTACATTATTTAAAATTATCAGTGCTTCTAAAATATAATATAGCAATCACTCCACCTGTTGTTAGAACCTTGAACTGCCTCCGGGCATAGTGGGCCCCCCACCCATCACCTGCAGCAGTTGCATCCCAGCCTTGAATTGCCCCAAGGCCTCACCCCTGACCTAGTTCTAAGAAAACTGTGTTCCAGTTACTGGAAAAACCACCCATTGTTCCAGTGACCCTCACCCTAGATAGTTCCCCTAGCAACGACCAGCCACAAGGGGCAAAGGTAACATACCTACATACCTTTACCATAAAAGGAGATTCAAAGGTACCTACATACCTTTACCTACATACCTTACATGTTACATCAGCCGGCAACTTGGCGCCAGCTGAAGTCAACCAATGAAAATATACTAGACATACTTGTTTTTAAATCACCCAATCAGCATCCCCTCTTCCTGAACCTTGTAATGCATAGAAGTCACGAGACCAACTTCCCACCCAATTTCCTTTATAAGCAGCTTCCCTCTTGCTGCTGCTGCTGCTCTCTCCTTTAGAGACAGCCACTCTGTCTTTCAAGCAATAAACTTCGCTGCTGGAGTTCTCGTGTCCTCTCTTCTTGAAAGAGTGAATCGGGTAGCTGAAGAACTCCTTTCATTGGTGCCGAAACCCAGGATTGGGGCCCCCAGGAGCCTGCTCTTCCTGACCCTCCAGGTATCTGAGCTGCCCTGAGGCCCCTAGCACCTGACCTCCTTCAGAGATACGGGACCTCTGCAGCACCCTCCATCTCCCCAAATGCCACTTCCAGCATCCACCACCTTGGCCAAAAGGAGCGGTGAGTCACCCTCTCCCATCAAGAGACTTAAACGCCTCTGTGGGCGCCTGAGGGCTGACCGTTGAGTGTCCGGCACCCTCGTGGCCTCACCGCAGGCGGGGGACTGCCCCCAGTCACGGCCTTCATTGACTACGGCTGTACCCCTAAGTCACTTCTCATCCAGTTTCTCTCGGCAGCACCGTACACCTCTACTTGGCCAACACCTGTCTCTATAGAGCAGTGAGTTTCCCCTATTCAGACCCAAAACGTCTCCGTGAAAGCCCAAGGATTGACCACTGAGCCTCCGGCAACCTCGTGGCCTTGCGAGAGGCAGGGGACCACCCCCAGCCACCGCCTTCAGTTGGCTACAGCTGAGCCCTTCGAGGTCTCCTTCTCTTACCCCCACGCCCAGTCCCCGGCAGGGTCAGCGAAGTCTTCTTCTCTTTCCCCCTTCTCAGCCCGACAACAGAAAGCAGCACAGTCTATAGTTGGCAGAAAACCCATTGTGACTTTCCCTCCCTCTACCTCTGGTCAGGCTCTGTCTCGAGGCCCGGGGCTCTCATGAAAGTCTTAGCACTAAGCTCTGATCCGTGAGCTCACTCTCAAGCAGACAGGGTGACGATCTCTCCGCTCATAGAGTTATCTACTTCGGGGTCTCAGTAGCCCTCAGGGACGCCTGAGCAAGCTACAATGCACTCCATCCTCTACAGGCTTTGCCTCGGGTCACAATGGGCACATCGCCATCTATACCTGCTGATTCGCCTCTCAGGTGTCTACCTCACAACTTCAAGACCCTACACCTACACCCAGATCTAAAACCCTCCAAGTTAATTGGGCTCTGCAGCCAGATTTGGCCCCAATACCCTTTAGACAATTCAACAGTCTGGCCCCAAAATGGATCCTTAGATCCTAAGGTCCTTCAAGATCTCCAACTTCTGTGAGCGTTTGGGCAAATGGAAGGAAATTCCCTATGTACAAGCTTTCTTCTATCTTCAAAACAAGCCTTCTCTATATAGCTCTTGCCACCCCAAACATGTCCTTGCCATCCTTTCAAGCTCTCCAAACACTTCCTCTTCTTCCCCAGACCCAGCTCCCTCCTCTTCCCTAGACCCAGACCCTGCAGACAAACCCCCCCTTATCGCACAGCAGGCCAAAGCTCAACAGCCCCAAGTGCGCCGCCTGCCTCCACCCCTTCAGCCCTCCCTTCATCCCCTTCCGCAGCCCCTGTATCTCCTCCCCCGCTTTCTCCCCACCTTGCCCTCTATCCAACTCTCCCTTCTTCTCCTTCCACAACCTCCGTATCACCTCTCCCACTCTCTCCCCACCCTGACCCCTGTTCAGTCCCCTTGCCACCCAGTCTGCCCGCCACTTGCAGATGCGTGAAAACTCACCTCTTAGCCCCACTGAGAGAAGTAGCAGGAGCCAAAGGTGTCATTAGAGTACACATTCCCTTTTCCCCTTCTGACCTCTCACAAATTGAAAAGCGCTTCGGCTCCTATACTTCCAACCCTACCACCTACACCAAAGAATTCCAGTACTTAACACAGTCTTATAACCTTACTTTCCATGACCTCCATGTCATAATCACAAGCACCCTCCTGTCCAAAGAGCGCAGACGAGTTTGGGAACAAACCTGAGCTCATCCAGATGACATGCACCTTACTAATCCCACACACCCTACAGGACCAGAGGCAGTGCCAGACAGAGATTCAGAATGGGATTATAACCACCCCCATGATATTATTCGTACAGATCAGTTTACTATATGCCGCATTGCAGGCCTTCGAAAGGCAGCCAACAAGGCCATTAACTATGAAAAACTACAGAATGTCCTCCAAGATAAAGACGAGAATCCCTCAACCTTTCTAGACATACTCACACAAGCCCTCTTACAGTACACTAACCTAGACCCTGAGACTCCTGACGGGCGACAACTCTTTATGACATACTTTTTCACCCAAAGTTTCCCAAATATAAGGGCCAAACTAAAAAAGCTCGAGCGAGGACCTCTCACACCACAGGCAGAAGTTTTAACAGTGACCTTTAAGGTGTATAATGGGAGAGACGAAAGGGCGCTGAAACACAAGTATCAGCTAAAGCAGCAAATGCTTGCTAAAGCCTCCCCCCACCAGACTGTCAGACCCCAAGGACCAGAGAAGAAAACTCAGCTGGGATCATGCTTTTTAAGTGTGGACAAGCTGGTCACTGGGCACATGCATGCCCCAACCCGAGAGAGCCCCCAGAGCCCTGCCCTATTTGCCACCTCCCGGGACATTGGAGAATTGACAGCCCGTGATCCCAAAGAGGCCCGCAGAAGGCTGCCCCAGCCCCGGCCCCATCTCCGGCGTCCCTCTACAGTCTAGTAGAGGAGGACTAGCGGAGCCCAGGGCTCTCTTGAACCACTGCCACGATCACCAACAAGGAGCCCAGGGTCACAGTCATAGTGGCGGGAACAACCCTCTCATTTCTCCTTGACACTGGAGCCACTTACTCTGTCCTGTGCTCATACAAAGGTCCTGTTTCTCGCTCCCATATTTCCATAGTCAGAGTGTGTGGCACTCCATATCGGCCCTTTTCTACTGCCCCACTCATCTGCTCCATTGCAAGCACAGTTTTCACACACTCATTCCTCATCTTTCTCCAGTGTCCCATGCCTCTTATAGGCAGAGACATCCTACATAAAGTAGGAGCTTCAATCTCCTTCTGTCCAACACAACGGCTTAACTCAGATTCGTCTGCAGTCCATCTCCTCTTATGTCTACAGAGTGAACCCGCCTGCGTCCCCATCCCACCTCTGTCCCTGACTGTAGTGAATCCAGCATTGTGGGACACCACCAACCCCCTCAGTAGCCAAGTGTCTCCCAGTGCAAATTCTCCTCAAGGGCCCCCACTCGTTTCCGTCACAGACCCAATACCCCTACCTCTTCGCAGCCAACTTGGCCTCCAGCCCATTACACACTCCCTACTAGAGAAAAAATTCCTGATCCCCACACACTCCCTGTACAACACCCCTATATTATTAGTAAAAAAGCCCAACGGGACTTTTAGGCTAGTACAAGACCTCTGCCTCATAAACGAGGCAGTGATTCCCATCCACCCAGTAGTCCCTAACCCGTACACCTTACTCTCCTCTGTGCCATCCTCCGCTACCCACTTTTCTGTTATTGATCTAAAAGATGCTTTCTCTACTATTCCCCTCCATCCTAACTCCCAGAATTTATTTGCTTTTACCTGGACAGACCTTAAATCCCGCTTCTCCACTCAACTGACTTGGACTGTCCTTCCCCGGGGATTTAGACAGCCCCCATATATTTGGACAAGCCCTTGCACAAGACCTTCAGAACCTTTCGCTCCACCACTCCACTCTGCTGCAGTATGTAGATGATCTGCTTCTTTGCAGTCCTTCCTTAACCATCTCCCAACAAGACACCATCACCCTCCTAAATCACCTCTCTGACTGTGGCTATCGAGTTTCCCCAGAAAAAGTACAACTCTCCACCTCACAAGTTTCCTATCTTGGCGTCCTATTGACTCCAGGATGAAAGTCCATCACATTATGCAGAAAAAAAATGCTTCAGGACATTCCAGTCCCCTCTACCAAAGAAGAGATTCTTTCCTTTCTGGGTTTAGCCAACTTTCTTCACAGCTGGGTCCCCAACTTCTCCCTACTCGCCACCCTCCTCTATGCGGCAACCAAGGGCCCCATCTGCGAACCTCTCCAGCAGCCCATCAGCCATCCCTTCTCCTCCCTGTGGCAAGCTCTGCTACAAGCACCTGCTTTACACCTACCTAACCTTACTAAGCCCTTTCTTTTACATGTCAACGAGACTCATGGATTCGCTCTTGGAGCCCTATGCCAAGCCACTCCAACCTCTCCAGCTCCTATAGCTTATCTGTCAAAACAACTAAACAACACAACCCAAGGGTGGGCACCATGCCTCTGCACCTTAGCAGCTGCCGCCCTCCTTCATCAAGTGGCCCAAAAACTTACCTTTGGCGCCTCGACCACCATTTTCTCGCCACATCGCCTGTCAGAATTACTAACATACAAAAGTCTAAGAACTCTTCCCCCTAGCTGAATCCTCACCCTACAAGTCTCCTTCCTAGAAGATCCTTCTATCTATTTTGCTGTATGCCCTCCTAACAATATAGCTTCCTTACTCCCATGTCCAACTAGCACTCCGGAAGATTCAGGTCCCGAACATAAGTTGCATTCAAATTCTAGAAGATCTACTCCCTCACCCAGCCAACCTACATGAGGGTGCCCTCCAGAACGCCTCTCATGTATGGTTCACTGACGGTAGCTCCTTTGTCACTCCAGACGGTGTCCGAAGGGCAGGGTATGCCATAGTTCCCTCCACTGAGGTCATAGAGGAGGACCCCTGCCCCCACACACCACGAATCAACAAGCAGAGCTTATAGCTCTTACCCGTGCTCTCACTTTAGCACAAGGGGAGACCCTTACAATTTACACAGACTCCAAATACACCTTCCATATCCTACTCTTTCATGCAGCTATTTGGGAAGAAAGAGGATTTCTCACTACCAAAGGGACGTCAGTCACTAATGGAAAGCTTATAACCACCCTATTAGAAGTCTAGCGGCTCCCAATAGCAGTTGGCCTCGTATACTGCACGTCCCACCAAACAGACCAATCTTTTGTGTCCAACGGAAACAATAAGGCAGACGCAGCTGCCAAAGAGGCAGCTATGACATCATTTGTCGGTCCACTACAACCTCAACCTCTCGCCCCTTCCCCCTCCATAACTGACATCCTTACATATCTACATACAATTTTCCATGCCAGTAGCCAAGCAATTGCACAGTTTCTTAAACCTTTCTATTCACTGTCCTCTAGTGATCTAGCCCTTCTAAAACACATTTCCTCCACCTGCAGCACCTGCCAGAAAGCTAACCCCAACACTCCCACCAATCGCCCGATATTCCCTAGTCACCAAGTGCGCAGATACCTTCCAGGAGCAGACTGGCAAATAGATTTTACCTGCATGCCACCAGTAAAGAAACATAAGTACCTCCTTGTCTTAGTAGACACTATTAGTGGGTGGGTAGAGGCCTTTCCAACAAGTAACAAAAGGGCTTCTACAGTAGCTGATATCATCCTTACCCACATCATTCCCAGATTTGGGCTTCCCACTTCCCTGCAGTCAGACAACGGGCCCGAGTTTACTTCTGCAGTAACCCAAGCCATAACCAAAACACTATCCCTTGGCGATTTCATACCCCTTATCACCCACAGTCCTCAGGGAAAGTAGAGAGAACCAATAGGACTCTAAAGAACACTCTTACCAAACTATCCCTAGAACTTCACCTAGACTGGGTCAAGCTTCTACCCCTCGCTCTCCTCAGGAGTCGAGGACTACCAAAGAAACCCACCAACCTATCTCCTTTTGAGCTCATGTATGCCCGGCCTCTTATTCCCCCGGGAATAAGCCCTCAGCCACCAACACTCCCCTCATACTTACTCACTCCCCTCCTGCAGTACATACACTCCCTAGTATGGACAACCGCAACCAGACCACCCCAGCCCCTGCAGAGACAAACACCTCTAGTCCCTACCAGCCAGGAGATCTAGTCCTTTTCTCCCCTCCCTATGCCAGGCACAACCCTCTAACTCCCAAGCGGCGAGGCCCACACCGAGTCGTGCTTACAACCCCCACTGCAGCCAAACTGACTAACATTCCTTACTGGATACACCACTCATGCATTAAACCATTTACCCCCTCTCTACCTCCTACAGACTCCTACCAGGTGGAGCAGATAAACCTCTCACCCTGTGCCTCAAGAAAGTAAACAAGCCTAACCTTCCACCGATCAGTGAAGATACAAGTTAAAGCCATGCAATTAACTCTCTTCTTCCAGCCTGGCCTCCCTCTCCTGATCTTCCTCCCCCACTGTATCCCAACAAGCTCACAGTCACCTCCCTTTGCCCTTATCCTTTACCTAAACCTTATTTCCCCCAAGCACCTCACCTACGTCTGGCAGTACACTCAAAATAATAATAAATAACTCAGCTTCTCTCCACTGCTAACTGCAACGTAAAAGGATGCCAAAACCCTATCTGGCTTAACCTCCGCAAATCACAACTTGCGGAGGGGGAATCTCTCTGGCTATGATCCCTATCTGTGCTTCACTTTTGATCAGGTACACTCTTGCTGCAAAAAATTTCCAGAGTATGGAAGATGCCCCTATCAGTCTTGTAAAATACATACTCCCAAAAACAATCAAGGTATCGTTAGAGTCGACTGAACTGCTGAGCCTGTATATACTTTATTCATCTCAGACCCATGGAATGACCAATGGGCAAAAGGTGAGAAAGGAACATTCTATTTAGATCACTGGCATAGCTGTCCATCAGGTCAGTTCTCCATCTCTCGCGAGTATGTATCCATCTCTCACCAGCATACCCAAATTTCTCAGAATATTCAACAGTCTGAGCAGATTCTTACCAATGACATCAACGAACCCCCTCTAGAGAAGCTCCCCAGAGACAAGTGCCCCGCTACTTCCCCATTCTCCTGGCTACACATCATACAAAAAGGCCTCATTCTTCTAAACATAACATCGCCAAACCTTAACCCTCACAACTGCTTCCTTTGTGCATCCCTCGCACGACCTCTTCTAGCAGCAGTACACCTCAACATATCCACATATACTCCTAGCAGCACCCCCACAGAAACCCCCATCTCTCAAATCACCAACATCCCACTTTGGGAAACTACTGAAGAAAATATAACCACCACCCGGCTGTGTCTTCTTTCACCACGAGCTTCCCATAACCATCAGAATTGCACCCGCAGCATCACATACTCTCAAACATTTTACTCCAAGCAGGGAGAATTCTTCTGGTGCAATGGTTCCTCGACCACCCGCATCTTCCCAAACACCTCTGTTCCCTGTCTCACAGTCCTGTAGTCCCTCAGTTAACCCTATACAGTCGAGCAGAAATGCAGTGGCTACTGCCACAGCACCGCAAAAAACGAGCAGCCTTCCTCCCAATTTTAGTTGGGTTGTCCCTATCAACCTCCACTCTAGGAATCAAACTCTCCGGAGGAGCTCTAGGACACTCCCTATGGAGCATCAAAAATATGAGCACAAAGCTCCAGACATCCCTTGACTCAACTACACAGTCATTAGCATCACTTAAGAGACAAATAACCTCAGTAGCACAAGTTGCCTTGCAAAATCACAGAGCACTAGACCTTCTCACAGCCGAAAAAGGAGGTACCTGCCTCTTCCTGCAAGAACAATGCTGTTATTACATCAATGAATCAGGCATAGTTGAAGAAAACGTTCACAAACTTAGGGAGTTATCAGAAGAACTTTCAGCAAAGAGAGACAAAAGCCCGTACTGGTGGCCCTTCTCTTCAACTTTGAGAGAGAGACATCTTACTTCCTTTACTCATGCCTCTCATCATTTTCTGCCTTCTCCTACTCTTCACTCCCTGTTTAATTAATCTCCTAAGAAACTTCATTCAAACTCAAATATCAAAATTCACTAACCAAACTATCAACCAGTTAATCATGCAGGAATACCATCGCCTCCCAACAGAGGAAAAATCCTGCCAGCAGACAACACAGTGCTAAGGGAAGCCCAAGCCATCAACTGTACTTCACTGCCGCCCCCACAACCACCCTTTCCATTGCCACTTTGCCCCTTTTTCTGCACAAAGCAGCCAGATGATCCAACACTTCGACCCTATCCCCTACACCTCGCATAGAAAAAAAAAATGCGGGAATGTTAGAACCTTGAACTGCCTCCGGGCATAGTGGGCCCCCCTCATCACCTGCCGCAGTTGCATCCCAGCCTTGAATTGCCCCAAGGCCTCACCCCCGACCTAGTTCTAAGAAAACTGTGTTCCAGTTCCTGGAAAAACCACCCATTGTTCCAGTGACCCTCACCCTAGATAGTTCCCCTAGTAACGACCAGCCACAAGGGGCAAAGGTAACATACCTACAAACCTTTGCCATAAAAGGAGATTCAAAGGTACCTACATACCTTTACCTACATACCTTACATGTTACATCAGCCGGCAACTTGGCGCCAGCTGAAGTCAACCAATGAAAATACACTAGACATACTTGTTTTTAAATCACCCAATCAGCATCCCCTCTTCCTGAACCTTGTAATGCATAGAAGTCACGAGACCAACTTCCCACCCAATTTCCTTTATAAGCAGCTTCCCTCTTGCTGCTGCTGCTGCTCTCTCCTTTAGAGACAGCCACTCTGTCTTTCAGGCAATAAACTTCGCTGCTGGAGTTCTCGTGTCCTCTCTTCTTGAAAGAGTGAATCGGGTAGCGGAAGAACTCCTTTCACCTGTGGCATTTTATTGTGTTCTCTTGTACAGAACATAAAGTAACTGCCTCATTTTAATTTGAAAAATTATACAAATAGTTCATTCTTTCCAGAAAGGTTACCATAATAGCCAAAAATATACTGATGGTAGACTTCTTCTAATGTGAATTAAATTATTTATGATGTTCTTCCTATGCAGTAAGAAAACACAACCATATTTTACTAGTTATTTAAACAATTAGGTTCCAGAGATACATTCGTTTTTCTTCTTTGACTCCAAATTCCCTGATAACCTCAAATTTGACCCACAATTCAAAAAAGTAACAGCAAAAATCATAAATTAGTCATCTACTGTCATGGAAGAAATGAACAAAGTTACTGTTATTGGTCTCGATTAAAATGTAGAATGAAATAAAAGCATGAAATCCAGTTAAAAATGAAGCACAAATAAGAAAATACAAGCAATTTTAAATTCTTTTTTCCTTTTCGATTAAGTCTTTGTTCTATCTGACAAAATGTTACCAGGGGTCTCCCAAAATGCTCCCACATTAGGAATCCTGAAATTTAAAGCTTTTACCTATAGTATTTAAAATGTAAATACCTTAACGAATTTCCAAAGCTTTCACACAAAAAGCAATTAAACTTCCATTGTCTATCAATCTGTCTTACTCTCTTCATTTCTTTATTTGCAAAGCAGATTAGTTAGAACAATGTTCTACTCATTCTTACAAATAAGTAGGTTACACATTTATTCTTTCTTCAAAGAAGGTGGGAAATTCATCCCTAGGTCTATACAAATAAAGCAGCCTGTACATCACCTAACCCACTGATAGTTTAAAGCTTTAAGAGATTTTACTAAATTGGGGCAAAATGCAAAAGACCAAGACCAAGCAAAACACATCAATATTATAAACTCATTAGTTACAATGCAAATTCACAAATAAACTTAGGTTAGTATTAGGAGACCACATACAAATTACAATACCTGAGATTTAGTGCATTCCTTTGAGCCAAAATGAAATGAGTGCCATAAAGGAGGAAAGGAAAAGATGAACATTATCAGACATGCTACAGTATATCTGCCAAAATGAAGATAATGTTAAAATCAGGTTAAGAATGACCATACAGAATTGGCTATATATATATAATGTTCTCTATGTTTTTTAGCCATGCACTTAAAAGCAATTGCACTCATTTAAAATCACCTGTGAACTATGATCATGTATCTTTTATATAAACTTTTCACCCTCAATCCCACTACTAGAGTTCTTTAAAAAAGAAATATTTCTGTTAAGAATAAGTAAAAAATATGTCTTAGGGGTAATGAAGAATAGTAATTTTCACTTAATTGTTTTTATCCTGTGGTACTATATATAAAAAATTAAAATTTTGTTTTCATATGTTAAAATCATGTACTTACATATAATAATAAGTATTATACAAATATAATTAAAACACAATTTTCACAGAAAGTAGGATCCAATATTTTCAAGTATGTCTACATTATTGCCAGTCTGAACTCAGTAAAAGTAGTAATAACATATCACTATTAGTAAACTGGTATGTGAAATCAAATTAAAATTTTCATACTAGTACAGAATATTCCCTAATAAAAGTAACTGTTGACCAGGTAAGACTTTGTAAAACCACTAAAAAAAAAAGTAATCTTGTAATAAAGACAACAGAAAACTGTAATTAAAAAAAAATCAGATTAAAAAAAAGGAGTTATGTAAGGAAATTGAGTGAAGTATTTATTTCCTAAAGGGGAAAATATGGGGATAGAAGAGAGAAATGGTTATAAAGTGACCCCCCCAACTTAAGTGTGACACATATGACTACAAAATTTAAAGAATCAGCTTTACCACTAAACTTTAAGTAATCCACATTCCTGTTATCTTAGTAGGGACTCGAATTTGGAAAAATAATGCCAAAACTAGAAGAATATTAATAATGTACTAGGCTACAATATTATATTACATAGTACTATTAATATGTACAACTATTTTTAATCCATATTTCCTTCTTCCAGGATGCTCCATTAACTCTAAAAATACTACCTTCTTTTATAGAGAGTAATAAAAAAAAAACCTTTCATAGATTTTTTTTTTAAGCCAGTGTCTCCAACAGACAGACAAAGCTGTCTTTATGATGAGCAAAAAAGCAATCCTTTCCAAAAGAGCTCAATGAAATGATTCAAATATTAAATTCATGTTGAATTAAAATAGTGCATGGATAGTGAAGAGGAGTAGGTGGGTAGCTGACGGTCAACACTGCTTAAATATTCAAATACAAGGAGCTCTTAGAAATAGAGCATGTAAAGTATAAGCATAAAATACATCACTTGAAGTTACTAAAAACTGAGTACAAACTTTTAAATCTATATACATTTCCCATGCATTTTACATTTATACCTATTTACAAAAAGAAAAGGACAGATAAGAAAAACAAATGAGAAATGAAGTTGTCAATTATCTATTTTCATTTTAAAATTATTTTCACATATAATGACTACTCATTTAATGGCGTTATATGTATTGATAAACCATCTTTGACCTTAAGTAAAATTCAAGTTTTAAAAAATAGAAATCCTCAAATATATTCACAACTATTTTGGGTTGACTACCAGGGTTAATTTAATATGCTGAGTGCAACTAAGCAGAAAGAAGGAAGGAAAATATGGCTCTGAAACTGTCTATTTGGAGTATAGTACAAATCACTCACTAGCTGTGCCTTGGTTTCCTCAAACATGAAAAATAGTTTATTTATCAAATAATTATGAAAAATAAATGACAATCAAGGGGGCCATAGCATTTAAGAGGGTCTTTGAACCTACTAGAAATACTTCAGACCATCTTTACACTGGGATTTTAAAAAGCATCATTTCAAATTATGCTCTCACTTCATTGTATTAAAAACAAAAAAAATTTCTTAGAATATTCTCATAATGGTATGAAAATATGTTGTTTTTATATATCTATTTTTTTAATAAAAACAGGTATATCATTGGGGTGGGGGTGGAGAGCTAAAATTTTTAATTAAGGTAATAACTTAAAATATTCCAGTACAAACTGTACATGCTGACCACACAGTTGATCCTCAGAGAACTTTTTAAGAAAAGAAGAAGCTGAACAAAGTTTTTTGAGATCTTATTTCCATGCTCCTTGAAACTATTCACACTACATGTGCTTCCAGCAAAATCTGCACCTTGGATAAGATCATCTAGAAAGGAATTATTCACCAAAAACAGAAAATTTAAGTGTCCTTTCCCAAAACCCCCATCAAAAACCTAAATAAAAATATGATACTTTTATAACTTACCGTATGATAGCCTCTAGGCAAAGGTGGTTTGCCCATAGGGTAAGGATCCACAGTATCAATAATTGTTTGTCTTTCACCTTTCTGGTTGATTTTTCTAAATCTCCTTCGAGACTGTCGATGAGAAGCTTGACGCTGAAAATATTCTTCATTTTCATCCATATAGTCCACCTGAAAAAAAATCCCACAAATTTTATTTCTTCAAATACAGCATTCCATATTAAGATCAGATGCAGAACAAAACTTACAAATAAGTCCATATTCATTCACTTTGCAAAGACATTTGTAGACGAACTATCCTGACAGACTGTTTTTGAACTTCTGTGGAACTAATTGGTTTTGAGTAACTTTTTTTTATGAAGAGGCATTTTCAGTTCCACTTAGGAAATATGGGTAACTCTTGAATTTCCTGCAGTTTCAAAGGGAAGGATATTTTCAGTAGTCTTTGTGCTGATTTATTAGTGAAAGATCTCACAGGATACATTCCCACTCATTATGAAAGCAACTGCTCCATTGTCTTAACTGAAGCACAAAAACTCTGATGATATGTAAGTCTGTAAAAACCCCTAAATCCCAAATGACTCAAAACAGGTCTGCTTAGCAGCATAGTTTTGGTGGATTACTTAAGGGTTTCTCTTCCTACTTTGATTCTGTAGATTCAGTTTCTTCTTTTTATAAATAGGGTTGTTTAAAAAAATAATAATTCCTCATTTAAACATTTTAGAAACCTGGTGAATGGCCTAACAGGGAATACCAATTACATTAGGTTAATCCTCATAATACCTATGTAATGCAAATGTGACTGCTCACATTGGAGACATATTTAGATGTTAAGACTATTCTCACACTGGCAAACCTAGTAGTTTGTATATCAGCAAGTATCAAATCCTCAAGGAATTTTTAAGATCAAAACTCCTTCAGAGAACCATAAGACTAAGAGGGGCCAAAATCTCTAGAAAATACCTAAAGTGTTTTTTAAGACCTGTTGCTGGAAAGTCTGTGTAGTTGCCTACATTTTTTCCAATCTTAAATCTTTACTTACCACCATACCACTGTCTCACTAAGAGAAAATTTTGGGAAATTTTACCAAAAGTTTTCACTAGCACTGATGAAGAAGTTCTCATTTCTGAAACAATTCCTCTCCTACATCATAAGGAAAAACTCTAAATCTTCTCTGAAAAAAGACTTATAGTTATCTACAAAACTCTTTATTAAATGTGAATAAACAACTTCCATCATTACCTATATTAGACCATCATTTATTTATAAGGTTTTCCTTCCGAGATAGGATGCTATGATGGAGAATACTATGCACATCAGTATAAGCTGAACATCTACTCTAGTGCATTCCCTATAATCTTATTTTTGTTGCTGATTTTTAAGAAATGGTACATGTTGTCCTATTTATATAGTAAGGTAGAATGTGATGGGCTTTTTAAAAATATAAATAAAAATAATTACACTATTCATATCTTCCTTAACATTATATTTTTTGTGTGTTATCTTATCTCAATATATTTTTTTAAAACCACACAATTCAGTTAGAAAGAGATAAAGATCTCAACAAAGTGTTTAACCAGCATACTTAGTCCTTTCAATCAGTTGAAGGAACTGAAGTGATTTCATTATGTTAATTGCTGCCTGAATATGCACCGTGACTCATTTGAAGACTCTCACTCATTCCAATCAATATTTGGAGATCTAAAATCCTGCAATTCGAAGATTCTCCCCAAATTTCCATTAAGTGGCATATCATAGACTGATTTACAAAGCTCAAGTGTCCAACATTCAGGTACCTGCCCTTTTAAGCTTTCTTTTTCACTTAATTGAATCCTGTAAATCATTATAATATTATGATCATGAACTCTCAAATTCATAATAAAATGTTATGAAATAAATATACCTAAAGTTATAAAATATATAATATAATATAGCTTATAAAAGTGCTTTTATTTCATAATATTTTTAGGGCAAGAAAGTCTTCTCAGATTCTTACCACAATCATCTCAGAAGGCTCTAAAACAATGCATTCACAGCCACGCCTAAAGCTTCCTGCAGAACGCTTGCCAAAGCTAGAAAGAAAAAGAGATTTAAGAAATATAAATTGTGAATTTAAGCCAACACTCCAGATAAATAGAAGTGAAAAACTAAACAACAAAAAAAACACATGGAGAAAAATAAACTATGTTTACTAATTATTTACACAGAATAACAAGGAACCATTAGAATTCTTAAATTTCAGACATATTATTCTAGAAAACTCCAATATAATGTTTTCTAATTAATAAGGTAGATAATGATGTATCGGTATGAATGTGTCTTGTGTTAGGCTGTCTTAAACCATTCCTAGTCAGGTGAAGATTTAGAATATTCTAATAAGGATGGGAACTGAATCAATGGCAAGCCATAAAAATATCCAGAGAAAGTGTAAAATGTATATAATTCTCTTCTATAACTTAACTCACAATAAACATTTCTTTCACCCAAAAGTGTAATTTTTCTAAATTTTCATATCAATTTATTGTAAATAAGTTTAAGGAAAAGGTATTCAATGTAAGACTTTTTCCATAGTTACAAAGTGAATTAAGTGGATGTGTATACTAGGAGACCATTCCTCCTGAGAACTATGCACTAATGACCTCAGACATAACGCCTTTACTATCTGTGATGACCCCACCTTAACACTAAAGCAGACATATTCTCTCTGACACAGCTACACAAACTGGAACCATGAAGAGAAAATCCTGGTGAAGGTAGGTAGCCCTGATTTGTTCTACTAAAGTACTACTACTGCAAAATCCACCCTTCTCTCCAGTCAATATTTTTAGTAGTCATTTTTAATAACTTAGCTTTCAGAAAAATGTAAGAAAAAATTATTCCAAAAACTATTTCATTGAGCACACTTTTTCCCGAAGGTAATTGACATTTTGAGTGACTCCTTTGGAAATTCTTGTTCCTTTAATAACCCTTTTTATGTCATGGTGATGCACAATGTTTCACATACTAAAAGGCAAACTATGGTTTAAAAAAAAAGTGTCATGTAAAATGATGCAAACAGTAAAGTCAACATCCTCAGTCTACCATTTCTGATCTCTGGCAAACCAACTTGAAGATTCTCATGTTCTAAATTTTACTTATTTGCAAGGTTATTAGATTAGTCGGGGTCTGAAGTCCTTTCCTACTTCAAAATTCTGCTTGTATGAAAATCAAAAACAGAACCATACTTAGCATGCAAGAAAAACTCTTGAAAATATTCATATAGACTCGACTCGGCTCAAGATGGCGGCGTGAGCAAGGCAGCGGAAATCTCCTCCCAAAACCATATAGATACTTGAAAATACAAAAAATACACCTACTCCTAAAAGAGACCAGAGACACAGTACAACAACCAGGCTAAGATCTGCATCTGCAAGAATTCAGCACCTCACGAAAAGGGTAAGATACGAAGCCGAGACGGCAGGACCCAAGCACTCCCCCCACCCCTGCTCACCAGCGGAGGAAAAGAATCAGAGTGGGGAGGGAGTGGAAGCACAGGACTGCTAAATAACCAGCCCTAGTAATCTTCACTGGGAAAACAGACACACATTACATAGTGTACTGGATATTACAGAAACAGAAAAGCAAAACCTGAGATGGAGACTGGGAGTGGGTCTCCACAGCTGGCTCACCTGGGACAAAAGAAAAGCAGGTGCCTTTTAAAAGTCTTAAAGGGACAAGGGCCCAACAGCTGAACAAAATCGTCCCAGCATACTCAGTCCGGCAGGATTTGAATCTCGAATTTCGGGCCTCCTAACCCCCTGCTGGGTAAAGCACCCCCGAAGCGCCTCACAGTGATCAGCAACCTGTCATTCATTTCTCGCTGCCAGTGGTGGCTGAACCGCCCCAGCTGTGGAGCAGCCGGAGAGCAGCCCTGCCCATGGCCACCACACAGTCTCCTCCCAGCATGCAGCTAACCTGGAACAACAGCGGAAGCTGCAAGGTCTGGAAGGAGGCAAGGGATTGTCCTGGCAGTAGAATGCACCCACAGTGCTCTAGGCTAGCCTGAGGGTAGCCCCTCTCACAGCAGCTGATGGGATTATCCCAGAGACTGCCTCCCAGTGTGTGGGTAAACAGTACAGCCTGCAGAAGACAGAGCAAGATCCAGAAGATGCGAAAGGGCCTATCCTTGCAGTAGAATGCACCCAGCTTGGTTGCCACACCCCCGCAGGGCTCTAGCCTAGCCTGAGGGTGGTTCAGCCCACGGCAGCTCAGAGGATTATCCGAGAGACTGACTCCGGGCGTGCAGGTAACCAGCAAAGGATGCAGAAGCCAGAGCAAGGTCCTGAAGGTGCAAAAGGGCCCATCCATGCAGTAGAACACACTTGGTGTGGTTGCCCGGCCCCCACAGTACTCTAGGCTAGCCTGAGGGCGGCCCCGCCCATGACAGCTCAGAGGATTATCCCAGAGACTGCCTTCCAGTGTGCGGTAACTGGCACAGGCTGCAGAGAAGAGCAAGCAGAAAGGGACTTTGTTCTCCCAGATGACACACGGGTCACCTGCCTGCAACCACTTCTATCGCCATGAAGACAGAAGAACCTGGTCTAGTCAAAAATCACCCAGACATTGCCAGAAAGAGAGCCTGGTGGGATAGATTTAAACAATCTTCCTGAAAAAGAATTCAAATAAAAGTCATAACCATGCTGATGGACCTACAGAGAAATATGCAAGAGAGAAGGGATGAAGTCAGGAGGGCCATTACAGAAATGGAACAATTGATTGACGTGCTTAAGAGCAGACTGGAAGAGGTGCAAGAGACTGTTAATGGAATAGAAATCAGAGAACAGGAGCACAGAGAACCTGAGGCAGAGAGAGATAAAACGATCTCTAGGAATGAAAGAATATTAAGAGAACAGTATGACCAATCCAAATGGAACAATATTCGCATTATAGGGTATCAGAAGAAATAGAGAGAGAAAAAGGGATAGGAAGTGTCTTTGAAGAAATAATTGCCGAAAACTTTCCCAAGCTGGGGAAGGAAATAGTTTCTCAGACCTTGGAAGCCCACAGATCTCCCAACACAAGGGACCCAAGGAGGACAACACCACGACATATAATAATTAAAATGGCAAAAATCAAAGACAAGGACAGAGTATGAAAGGCAGCCAGAGAGAGAAAAAAGATCACCTACAAAGGAAAACCCATCAGGCTATCATCAGACTTCTCAACAGAAACCTTACAGGACAGAAGAGAATGGCATGATATACTTAATACAATGAAACAGAAAGGCCTTGAACCAAGAATATTGTATCCAGCACGATTATCATTTAAATTTGAGGGAGGGATTAAACAATTCCCAGACAAGCAAAAGTTAAGGGAATTTGCCTTCCACAAACCACCTCTACAGGATATTGTAAAGGGACTGCTCTAGATGGAAGCACTCCTAAGGCTAAATAGAAGTCAGGCAAAAAATAAAATCAACTTTCCACAAAAACAAAGGAAACACAAAAAAGAACAGAAAAAAACACTTAACACTAAAGAATGGAGGAGGAAGAATAAGAAGGGAGAGAAAAAAATAATCATCAGACTGTGTTTATAATAGCCTAATAAGAGAGTTAAGTTAGAGTTAGATAGCAAAGAAGCTACCCTTGAACCTTTGTTAACCATGAATCCAAAGCCTGCAATGGCAATAAGTACATATCTATTGATAATCACCCTAAATGTAAATGGACTGAATGCACCAATCAAAACAGAGTAATAGAATGGATAAAAAAACAAGACCCATATATATATGCTTACAAGAGACTCACCCCAAACCCAAAGATATACACAGACTAAAAGTGAAGGGATGGAAAAAGATATTTCATGCAAACAACAGGGAGAAAAAAGTAGGTGTTGCACTTGTATCAGACAAAATAGACTTCAAAACAAAGAAAGTAACAAGAGATAAAGAAGGACATTACATAATGATAAAGAGGTCAGTCCAACAAGAGGATATAACCATTATAAATATATATGCACCCAACACAGGGGCATTGACATACGTGAAACCAATACTAACAGAATTTAAAGGAGGAAATAGACAGCAATGCATTCATTTTAGGTGACTTCAACATACGACTCACTCCAAAGGACAGATCAACCAGACAGAAAATAAGTAAAGACACAGAGGCACTGAACAACACACTAGAACAGATAGACCTAACAGACATCTACAGAACTCTACACCAAAAAGCAGCAGGATACACATTCTTCTCAAGTGCACATGGAACATTCTCCAGAATAGACCACATACTAAGGCCATAAAAAGAACCTCAGTAAATTCAAAAATATTGAAATTCTATCAAACAACTCCTCAGATCACAAAGGAATAAAACTAGAAATAAATTGTGCAAAGAAAACAAACCAAAATGCTCCTAAATAATCAATTGATCAACGACCAAATTAAAACAGAGATCAAGCAATATATGGAGACAAATGACAACAACAACACAAAGCCCCAACTTCTGTGGGAGGCAGCAAAGGCAGTTCTAAGAGGAAAGTATATTACAATCCAGGCCAATTTGAAGAAGGAAGAAAAATCCCAAATGAATAGTCTAAAGTTGCAATTATTGAAATTGGAGAAAGAAGAAAAAATGATGACCAAAGTCACCAGAAGGAGGGACATAATAAAGATTAGAGAAGAAATAAATAAAACTGAGAATAATAATACAATAGAAAAAAATTGATGAAACCAAGAGTGGTTCTGTGAAAAAATAAACAAGATAAACCCCTAGCCAGACTTATTAAGAGAAAAAGAGAATCTACACACATAAACAGAATCAGAAATGATGACGGAAAAATCACTATGGACACCACAGAAATATAAAGAATTATTAGAGAATACTATGAAAATCTATATGCTAACAAACTGGAAAACCTACAAGAAACGGACAACTTCTTAGAAAAATACAACTTTCCAAGACTGACCAAAGAAGAAACAGAAAATCTAAACAGACGAATTACTAGCAACAAAATTGAATCAGTAATCAGAAAACTACCCAAGAACAAAACTCCCGGGCCAGATGGATACACAACTGAATTTTATCTGACATATAAGACATAATACCCATTCTTCTTAAAGTTTTCCAAAAAAATAGAAGAGGAGGGAATACTTCCAAACTCATTCTATGAAGCCAGCATCACTCTAATACCAAAACCAGGCAAAGACCCCACCAAAAAAGAAAATAAATTACAGACCAATATCCCTGATGAACATAGATGCAGAAATACTCAACAAAATATTAGCAAACCGAATTCAACAATACATTAAGAGGATCATACACCATGACCAAGTGGGATTCATCCCAGGGATGCAAGGATGTTACAACATTCAAAAATCCAACAACATCATCCACCACATCAACAAAAAGAAGAACAAAAACCAAATGGTCATCTCCATAGATGCTGAAAATGCATTTGACAAAATTCAGCATCCATTCCTGATTAAAACTCTCAACAAAATGGGTATAGATGGCAAGTACCTCAACATCATAAAGGCCATATATGACAAACCCACAGCCAACATCATACTTAATATTGAGAAGCTGAAAGCTTTTCACCTAAGATCGGGAACAAGACAGGGATATCACTCACCCCACTGTTATTCAAAATAGTACTGAAGGTCCTAGCCATGACAATCAGACTAAACAAAGAAGTACAAGGTAACCAGATTAGTAAGGAAGAAATCAAACTGTCACTATTTGCAGATGATATGATATTGTACATAAAAATCCCTAATGACTCCACTCCAAAACTACTAAAACTAATATCTGAATTCAGCAAAGTTGCAGGATACAAAATTAATACACAGAAATCTGTTGCTTTCCTATACACTAACGATGAGCTAACAGAAAAGAGAAATCAGGAAAACAATTCCATTCACAACTGCATCAAAAAGAACAAAATACCTAGGAACAAACCCAACGAAGGAAGTGAAAGACCGATACCTGAAAACTACAAGACACTCCTAAGAGAAATTAAAGAGGACACTAACAAATGGAAATTCGTTCCATGTTCTTGGCTAGGAAGAAAAAATATTGTCAAAATGGCTATACTACCTAAAGCAATCTACAGATTCAATTCAATCCCTATCAAAATACCTACAGCATTCTTCAATGAACTGGAACGAGTAGTTCTAAAATTCATATGGAACCACAAAAGACTCCAAATAGCCAAAGCAATCCTGAGAAGGAAGAATAAAGCAGGGTGACTTACACTCCCTGACATCAAGCTCTACTACAAAGCCACAGTAATCAAGAAAATTTGGTACAAGCACAAGAACAGACCCACAGACCAGTGGAACAGAACAGAGAGTCCAGACATTAACCCAAACATATACAGTCAATTAATATAAGATAAAGGAGCCATGGATATAAAATGGGGAAAAAACAGCCTCTTCAACAGCTGGTGTTGGCAAAACTGGACAGCTACATGGCAAGAGAATGAACCTGGATTACTGTCTAACCCCATACACAAAAGTAAACTCAAAATGGATCAAAGACCTGACATGAAACCATAAACTTCTTAGAAAAAAACTCAGGCAAAAATCTCTTGGACATAAACATGAGCAACTTCTTCATTAACATATCTCCCCAGGTAAGGGAAACAAAAGCAAAAATGAACAAGTGGGACTATATCAAACTAAGAAGCTTATGTACAGCAAAGGACACCATCAGTAGAACAAAAAGACATCCTACAGTATGGGAGAATATATTCATAAATGACATATTCGATAAGGGGTTGACATCCAAAATATATAAAGAGCTCACGCTCCTTAACAAACAAAAAGCAAAAATAATCCAATTAAAAAATGGGCAGAGGAGCTGAACAGCACACTTCTCCAACAAAGAAATGCAGATGGCCAACAGGCACATGAAAAGATGCTCCACATCGCTAATCATCAGAGAAATGCAAATTAAAACCACAGTGAGATATCACTTCACATCAGTTACGATGGCTAACATCCAAAACACAAACAACAACAAATGTTGGCAAGGATGTGGAGAAAAGGGAACCCTCCTACACTGCTGGTGGGAATGCAAATTAGTACAACCATTGTGGAAAGCAGTATCGAGGTTCCTCAAAAAACTCAAAATAGAAATACCATTTGACCCAGGAATTCCACTCCTAGGAATTTACCCTAAGAATGCAGCAGCCCAGTTTGAAAAAGACAGATGCACCCCTATGTCTATCGCAGCACTATTCACAATAGCCCAGAAATGGAAGCAACCTAAGTGTCCATCAGTAGATGAATGGATAAAGAAGGTGTGGTACATATACAGAATGGAATATTATTCAGCCATAAGAAGAAAACAAATTCTTCCATTTGCAACAACATGGATGGAGCTAGAGGGTGTTATGCTCAGTGAAATAAGCCAGGCAGAAAAAAGACAAGATCAAATGATTTCACTCATATGTGGAGTATAAGTACAAAGAAAAAAACTGAAAGAAAAAAACAGCAGCAGACTCACAGAATCCAAGAATGGACTAACAGTTACCAAAGGGAAAGGGACTGGGGGGATGGGTGGGAAGGGAGGGACAAGGGGGAAAAGGGGGCATTACGATTAGCAGACATAATGTAGGCGGGAACACAGGGAGGGCTGTACAACTCAGAGAAGACAAGTAGTGATCCTATAGGATCTCACTATGCTGATGGACAGTGACTGTAATGGGGTATGTGGGGGGTGTCTTGATGATGTGGGGAGTTTAGTAACCATAATGTTGCATGTGTAATTGTAGATTAATGATGCCAAAAGGAAAAAAAAATCCATACTCCCATAAACATACATATTAAGAGTGTTTCTTAAATGGGAAAAAATTGGCAAGAAAGAGATAGCAAACCTATCTTCTTTGTCATATTACTTCTCATGCAATTAAAATGATCTGAATTTTTAAATATTCTTTTTTTTACTTTACAATACATTTAAATAACATAAAATATTCAACACACAAAAATTTGTTTCTCATTTCTAAAGCTACCTATCTGCAATTTAATTTTTATTGTAAAGCTTATAATAATACACTACAAATTTTAAGAAATAATCTCAATATGGTAGTAATAATATATGCACCAGTTTTCATACCATCACATCCCATTTAATCCTTTTATACAATATAAAAATATGTAGTGTGCTAAAGTTTATTTCTAAATAAAATAACATTAAAATCTAAAGAATTTGTGACTCTGATCCTTTATTAAATTATAGAACTAGAAAAATTTTATAAACATCAATTGTTGAATGGTTTCCCTTTTTAAAAATTCCATGTTTAAAAAAACCAAATGTTTGTGATGCATATGAGGTTCATATTACACTTAATAAAAAATAAAACCCCCTAAAATTGAGTTGCTTGCAAATTTTAGCAACAAAGGGGGTAACATTCAATGCATAAACTATATGGTAGCCATTTATTTTATGCCTAATTATTGCAACAACTCCCTAATTTAGAATTAAGGCTGCAAATCCTCTTATCAACTAGCCATTAGTTCAACAGAATGTTACATCTAGGAAGATATTTACATTTAGTCACACTAACACTTTGGGGATGAAAAATGTCCACCCCTAAAATGTGCTATAAATGTGCTCAAGTCCTACTTGCCATCACAAAGATGTGAATCATAGGAGAAATAATAGGTTCTCAACCAGATTAATTCCTTTACTATGCTGAGTGTAAAACAGAAATGCACAAAGAACACAAGGGAGAACAAATTATTTCACTTATCCAAACGCTTACTGTTACAGACATAGCCAAGAACCCAGAAGAAATAACTGGGCTCCAAAGAGCCAAAGCACAGGTCATGAATGCACATGCTTGGCCTAATGACAAGCCTCTTGGTTCTATCACAGAGGTGACTTCTTACTCTTAGCTTATAATCCAGAAGCTCTAAGGTAGGAATGAACAGAGAGAAAGAAAAATCTCAGCTAGAAATTCATTAAGTCCAAAAAATACTCTTTTTTGGTACTATTCAGGTTCTTCAAAACAACATACATATAAATGAAACAATAAATATATAAAATGAAATAATATATAGATTTAAATAAGTAAATATCATTATTTACTATATTTTTAAAAATCAATCATGTTCTATACCAACAAACTTTAAAAAACTCAGTTCTGGAAAAATAAGTGTAAAGATGAAAAGAAAAGCAGAGACATACAGGAGATAAGATATACCACAGATGTTAAGATCAATACTCTTAAATATTTTCAATGATTTAGTAGAAAGGTATGGAGAAAAATCTTCAGGTTTACAAATGACACATAGATATTTAGATAGTAAACCACAAAACAAATTCAGTAAGAATAAAGTACAAGACATTTTATGAACTTTTATGTGATTGCAAGAAGCAGTAGAGGATCCAACCTGCACAATGAAATAGTCTATGTGCAAAACACTCAAATGAATCTAGCACTTAACATGTTAAATAAAGAATTCTCATGTTTTAAGGTCATAAATGAAAGGCATTAGAACAGTAAGCTGTTAACAAATAATAAACAAAGAAGCTCAAAATAGACACACTAGCAAAGAACAAAAAATGCCAATTACTGTACATATCCTTATCAAAAACCACATAAATCTGTGATATAGCATTGCTCTAGGAAATTTCTAAGGGGAAAAGAGAAATGACAAGTTTCTGACAAAAATGCTGAGGCAGAGAAGGAAGAATAAAGCAGGGGTAATTACACTCCCTGACTTCAAGCTCTACTACAAAGCTACAGTAATCAAGACAATTTGGTACTGGCACAAAAACAGACCCATAGACCAGTGGAACAGAATAGAGAGTCCAGATATAAACCCAAGTATATATGGTCAATTAATATATGATAAAGGAGCCGTGGATATACAATGGGGAAATGACAGCCTCTTCAACAGCTGGTGTTGGCAAAATTGGACAGCTACATGTAAGAGAATGAAACTGGATTACTGTCTAACCCCATACACAAAAGTAAACTCAAAATAGATCAAAGACCTGAATGTAAATCATGAAACCATAAAACTCTTAGAAAAAAACATAGCCAAAAATCTCTTGGACATAAACATGAGCAACTTCTTCATGAACATATCTCCCCAGGCAAGGGAAACAAAAGCAAAAATAAACAAGTGGGACTATATCAAACTAAAAAGCTTCTGTACAGCAAAGGACACCATCAGTAGAACAAGAAGATATCCTAGAGTATGGGAGAATATATTCATAAACGACATATCTGATAACGGGTTGACATCCAAATTATATAAAGAGCTCACGCACCTCAACAAACAAAAAGCAAATAATCCAATTAAAAAATGGGCAGAGGAGCTGAACAGACACTTCTCCAAAGCAGAAATTCAGATGACCAAAAGGCACATGAAAAGATGCTCCACATCGCTAATCATCAGAGAAATGCAAATTAAAACCACAGTGAGGATGGCCGCCATCCAAAAGACAAACAACAACAAATGTTGGCAAGGATGTGGAGAAAAGGGAACCCTCCTACACTGCTGGTGGGAATGTAAATTAGTTCAACCATTGTGGAAAGCAGTATGGAGGTTCCTCAAAAAACTCAAAATAGAAATACCATTTGACCCAGGAATCCCACTCCTAGGAATTTACCCTAAGAATGTAGCAGCCCAGTTTGAAAAAGACATATGCACCCCTATGTTGATCGCAGCACTATTTACAATGGCCAGGAAATGGAAGCAACCTATGTGTGCATCAGTAGATGAATGGATAAAGAAGATGTGGTATATATACACAATGGAATATTATTCAGCCATAAGAAGAAAACAAATCCTTCCATTTGCAACAACATGGATGGAGCTAGAGGGTATTATGCTCAGTGAAATAAGCCAGGTGGAGAAAGACAAGTATCAAATGATTTCACTCAACTGTGGAGTACAAGAGCAAAGAAAAAACTGAAGGAACAAAACAGCAGCAGACTCACAGAACCCAAGAATGGACTAACAGTTACCAAAGGGAAAGGGACTGGGGAGGATGGGTGGGAAGGGAGGGATAAGGGGGAAAAAGGGCTATTATAATAAACACAGATAATGTAGTGGGGGTGTGGGTGGGTTGGGGGGATACGGGGTAGGCAATACAACACAGAGAAGACTAGTAGTGATTCTATAACATCCTACTATGCTGATGGACAGTGACTGCTACGGGTATATGTGGGGACTTGATAATAGGGGGAGTCTAGTAACCATAATATTGCTCATGTAATTGTATATTAATAAAAAAAATACTGAGGCAATCCAAAGGGCTTTCTCTAAGACCAGAGACATAAATTAAAAGAGTTCACTCAGCTATTAACAGCAGCTGAAAGACGGTATAATTTAAGTTTCTAAAGTCATGATATAAAAAAAAATTAGAAATTATACAGATTAAATAAGAATTTGGGTAACAAATAATATACCTACAATCTTTCTAGGTTTTAAGAAAGGTCAGAAAAAAATAAGGATTCTTCCAAAGCCAGGTGACTATATTCTGCTATAAATGTTCCTTGTGCCTATGTCAGAAATGGACAATTAATCTCATTAAATGCACTTTTTGTTATTAAGTCTTATAAAAGACTACACAAAGTGATATACAGATTCAATGCAATCCTATCAAAATCCCAACAGCCTTTTTTGCAGAAATGGAAAAGCCAATGTTGAAATCCACATAGAATTGCAAGGGCTTAATTATCCAAAACAATCTTCAAAAAAAGCAAAGTTGGAAGACTCACACTTTTTATTTCAAAACTTACTATAAGGCTACAGTAATCAAAACAGTGCGGTACTGGCTTAAGAATACAGACCAACGAAATAAAATTGAGAGTCCAGAAATAAACCCATATATCTATGGCTAACTGAACTGTGACAAGAGTACTGCATTCATTCAACAGAGAGCAGCCTCCTCAACAAATCTTCAGGACAACTGTACTTTCACTGAAAAAGGAATGAAATTGGACCCCTATATCTCTCATCACATACAAAAATTAACTGAAAATGGATCACTGACCTGAGAAAATATTCAAAACCATAAAAATCTTAGGAAAAAAAGGATAAATCTTCATGACCTTGGATTTGGCAGTGGATTCTTAGATATGACACCAAAATCACATGCAGCAAAAGGAAAAATAGGTAAAGTGGACTTAATCAAAATAAAAAATTTCTATGCACCAAAGGAACATTATCAAGAAACTGAAAAGATAATCTACAAAACAAGTGAAAATATTTGCAAATCATTTATCTGAAAATGGTTTACTAGCCTGAATATATAAAGAACTCCTACATGTCAACAACAAAAAGACAAACAACCCAATTTAAAAATGAGCAAAGGGCTTGAACAGACCTATCTCTAAAGAAGACATATGGCCAATGCACACACAAAATAACTGCTGAACATTCTTAGTCATTAGAGAAAAGCAAATCAAAACCAAAATGAAGTACCATTTCATACCTGATACTAGATGTAAATGAGATACTAGGACAGCTACAATTAAAAAAAAAAAAGAAAGCAAGTATTAAAGAGGCTGTGGAGAACTTGGAACCCTTGTATTTTGCTGGTAGGAATATGAAATGGTACAGTCACTGTGAAAAACAGTTTGGGAAGTCCTCAAAAGGAAAGACACAGAATTTCCATATGACCCAGCAATGCTACTCCTAGATAAACCCAAACATACTGAAAACAGGGACTCAAAGAGTTATTTGTACACCAGTGTTCACTGCAGCATTATTCACAATAGCCCAAAGGTGTAAACATCACATATGTTCATCAACAGATGAATGTGTGAATGTAATATATACATAAAATGGAGTATTACTCAGCCATAAAAAGGGCTGAAGTTCTCATACATGCTACAACATGGCCGGGCCTTGAGAGCATTATGAAGTGCAATAAGCCAATCACAAAATGATAAATGCTGTAAGATTCCACTTACATGAAATATGTAGAATAGGCAAATTCATAAAGACAAAAAGTAGATTAGAGGTTACCAGGGTTGGAGGATGCTTAAATGGTTACAGAATTTCTGTCTGGAACTATGGAACATAAGTTTTGCAAACAGGTCGTGGTGATGGTTATACAGCAGTGTGATTGTACTTGATGTCACTGAATCATATACTTTAAAATGGTTTTAAAATGGCATATTTTATTATACACACACACATATTTAACCACAATTTTTTTTAATCTTATAAGAGAAACTTATCAAGAGGATTTTTGTTTGTATTAGTGGCATTAAGCTTGTTGGCAAAAATTCAGGACTGAATAAGAAGTAAGAGCTCCACTTTAACCAAGTAACAGCCCTTAGAAAGAAAATAATAGTTAAGTTTGCTAGCTGAATTAAACCACTGATAAACCTGGAATGGATCTTTTTTGTACATTAATTAGCAATAAAGTGATGGAAGTTGTGGGTAAAAAGAGAATTAGGAAGTAAGAGGAGAAGGTAAACAAATGTTACTGAAATATTTTAAATCAAGTGCTTTGAAAAGTCAATTATACCTACATTTTTTTTTACACAGCATTAATCCCATTTTTATTTTATTCCTGGCCATAATTAGAAGGCAGCCTCTCCAAGCCCCATCTCTACATATGTAGAGAGAGGGAGACAGAGAGAGACTGAGAGTACACAAATCAAAACCACACATACACAGTTTTGCTCCTCATTCCTCTTACAAATACTCAATGGACACATACTACAGAATCAATATTACCTCTGTAATCAATACAGAGCTTATAAGAAACTTGCTTAAATAGCTCCCATTCTTAAATACTTTGTATTCCATGGAAGATACACGTACACAAGAAGTTGTGATAACAGGCAGAACAGGGAGCACCATGAAATCATTTTTTTAAATGTCCTATTTGCTTCCTACAATTGCATTTCAAAACCAAAATGGATTTACAGAATTTCATAGCTCAGAAAAAACTTAGAAAATCATATAGTACAGGGTCTCTCTTCTTTAGCTTAATACCTGAGAGTGTGCCATAACACAGTGTGCTACATCCAAGGTCCTCAAATATTTGTATTTAGAAAAAGGTCCCCAAGTGATTATAATACGTATGACCTACATCATCCTACTCTCCCCATGGAAAGTGCCTTTCCAGTTCAACTTCATTTCACAATGGAGAAACTAAGCCAACCTACCTAAGGGCAGGTTAAATGAGATGCCTGAAATCACTACCAAATACCATGGTGCAAGTCTCTGTTATACTACATTGATCTTACCCTTTTCTCTTGTTTTCCTCTATAACCCTTTTTTCACATTCAATGATATAAACTCTCATCTTTGGTAAGCTTGACATTTAATAATAATTCCCAGAGCTCCTCAGAAATATTGACATATCACATTTACCCCTAAAGCACAAACCCATGACAAATGTGAAAACGAACTTTGTTGAAAGGCAGATTCTCAGAAACTATCTAGGTTCACTCACTAGTTAGCTGAGCAAAAATGACAAATCAACTTGTATAATTCAGAATCCAGCAAAGTTACAAATGGCCATCAAGAACTTAAAAGCTTTGCTGGAACAGTCAAATACCTGAATGTCAAATCTATTAAAAGCAAGTCTCTTCAGGCAGCTGCTGCCAGAACTTCAGCTGGTAGAACATCTGCTTCTTTGAGACAGCACACATAATGCCACATACCAAGAGAAACAAAGACATTTTTAAAGTTTAAACTTCTTAATTTTTAAAGTAACACAGCTTATTTTAACTCTGAGTTAAAAATAATATTTTAAAAAATTAATCCCTGTTGGATGGCAGCACAGCACACAGAATATAGTTAATGATCCTCTAACATCTTACTACATTGATAGTGACCATGCTAGAAAGGGTGAGGATTTAATAATATGGGTAACTGTTGAACGACTGTGTTGCATAACTGAAACCAATATAAGATTGGATATCAATGATACTTTCATGACAAAAATTAATCCCTGTTGTCTTCTGGTAATTTCAGTCTTTCTATATATACACACATATGTGTATGTATGTATAAGACACAAATATTAATACATATAGGTATAAAAACTGTCTTTTAAAGCAAGAAAGATGTAGGCAGCAGCTCATCAGTGAGATATGGTCTAAATATTTAAAAACCTGTTAGCTCCTTCTATACTAGATACCAGCCTTTCACAGGAGGCCATAAAGCCAGAAAAAATGTGATAGGGAGAGACAGAGAAGCATGGTATATGAGTCTTCTAGTTCTACACAGCATGAAATTTTAATTACTATAGTCTATTTTAAATCCTAAATTGTTCTGTATAAATACTATCTAGGCTGTAGAGCTTGGCTTTCAACTATTAACCTCAATGTAATTTCAGAATGTCCTTATGGTGTTGTATTAAATAACAAAAGATAACAACTAAAAGTGATGCAGGTTCACTCTGGGTCAATCTATCAGTTTTTTGAGCTATTAAAAAAACAAAAAGCTATACTTACAACAAATGATTAATGAAAACCACTTACAGAGTAACAAGCGGATTAGACCTAAATGTTCATACTCTGCCAGTAGGACTAATTTAGGAATGGTTGCTACCAAAACAGTTTAACAATTCAGATTTTCATTCCTATTGTTTTATACAGAGCAAATTAAAAATTGTTCCTAAAGCTGAAATAAATCAAGTTTAATATTTTTACAGGTGCAAAATGGAATGATCTTATAGTACCAAAACATGCAGACAAAAAATTTCTAAAGTAATTTGTCTTCTACATAATGTAAAATACAGTAAAATTTTTATAGCCTGATAAACTTTCTTTCAAGTTAAAGACTCACAACAAGAAAGCCAAATGTTTGAGAATATAAAGTCTTACCTAGTTTTCATAACTACCCATGGGTAATGATACACCAGAAAGGGTACTGCAGCTCTTACTCTGGTAAGGCCATCCTGACCTAAGTTTCTGTGACCACATCTTCCACACCCAAGTTGAGTCAAGAGTACTTTCTACTGGCGTGAGTTTCCACGAAAGGCAGTTGCTGAGCACAGAAGCCTCTTCTATCAGTGTCCCTAAACTTGCCCTTTCTATGGGCCTCCACATTCTTGCTGTACGTCAGAACTGCCTAGTGGAATGCAGTTCCTCAGTACTGGAATGTAAACTTATTCATGTCAGGCTATACCCAGGGAGGGAATACACAGCAGTCAAACTGAGGTTATGCTGGTGAATAATCCTAATTTGCAAAGTGATTAAAAATGCAATACTCTGAGATACCAATTTTTCATACCTTCAATTCTAGAAAATGATAAGCAGTTACTAAATTTTATTTTCCTTCTTAAAAATGCAATTTAATGACTGATGTTCTTAACCAAAATCAATTTTTTTTGTAACTTACAAAAAAATATTCACATGACATTGCCTTTAGATAGCAGAACAGCAATTAACATAAAAAAAAATCTAGTAACTGCTGATGTCATCAGTTCTGTTCTAAAAAATCAGTAGAATATAGAGGAATAAATTTTAATGGAAGTGTAAAAGTGGTTTGAACAACAGAAAAATGCATTTAATCTTTTTTAATATTTTGTCCTTACAACAAAATGTAATCACTATTTAAAATAAAAACATATACACCAAGTACACTTAGAAATTGTGTGTGTGTATGAGTGTAAATTACAAATCCTTTCTAAAGCATGGCCTTGAACAGGCTCATATTTCAGAAGTAACTATTTGGTAAAACTAAACATACACTGAAACGTCTCAAGTTCTTTCAAGGCTCATTTAGAAATATTCTAACAATCATCACCCTGCACAAATTAAGAGAGATTGGTTCTTCTGCACAATGAATCTCAACATTTTACTTTTGCTTATGAAAGCAGAGCACAAGAAAAAAATTACAAGCAGAGGCCTCATAGCTGTTTTCCCCTCTCTGTTCAGTAGCCTGTTGTCTATTTAACTACAGGAGAGGTACTAAACATTTGATATTTACACTACTGACATTTTGATTCCTTTAAAAAAAAAATCTAACCTGCACTGTCTTCAATATCTCTGAAGTACCAGTAACAGCAATAGTGCTGCCACCTCCTATAGGAGCTCTTTTCTCTGCAGCAACCAGCACTCCCCATTTCTCCGTGTGTTTTCTCTCAGTGAGTCCATGCGGCTGGAGCTGGAGCAGAGAGACAACATTCCTTCTGAAGGCTAATTTCCTGCTTCAATGACCCACCCCCTCCTCCTGGCTGCAGTTATGTGTTACGCATGTTGTAGGGGCACTGTTTCCGCATACCAGCTTCGTGACCTCAGCGGCTGCCTGACAGAGGCTCTTTATCAATTTCTATTAATTTATTATCTACTCTCTTTAAATCAAGGGCAAGAAGGGAAATCTGCAGTGTCTGTTCTTCAAGGTCAAATGCTTAGATGTCCTCTGCAATGCAATTTTGTTATTAAAATTTACCCAAGCTATATTACACACATTGCTCTCCACCAAAAGGATGCTGAATTGTATATCTGGCTAGAGGCCCTAGCATAAAATTTGTATCAAAACAACGTGGGAGAAGTTGAAAGAGGCTGCTTCTGCTCTTGTGTGTCCCTTCAAGAGAAAAAAGGTGGACCTTACCTCAGCTGTACTGGGCTGAAGAGAGCAAGCAGTTTCTCTCTCTTGCCACAATCTAAACCAGCAAAAGACAGTGATGTGATGATGACTACACTTTGGTAGTGTCTATGTCCTCGTGACCTCACTGCTACAGAACAGCTCAGCTAAACTGATCTGCTGCTATCAGTCTATACAGTGGCACAAATAGGTCTCTGCTGATCACAGTGCTTTGTACACAGATGGCAGCTAATCAATTTGTATAAAAGTTATGGTCCATAACAGCTTTCCCCTTCAGCATGTAGACACATGCCTTATCCAAAATGCCTTTGTTAAATGTTCACCATTCCATTGTGCAAAGCTCACTATGTATAGGTTGAAGAAATAAGGAAGCTTGGCTCTAATATCTTATTCTAAAAATGACCCAATTTTTATAAAATACATTAAAGAGGTAAATAATTACATAATAACCAAACAGATCTATGTAACTTGTTAATGAAAAATGACAGATTCAAATGAATGGTTCGGATTTACCCTTAACCAGTAAGAACCTGAACAGATCTCAAGAATCAAACAAGATCTCAAACATCTGATATTCCTTAAAGGGTTTTATGAATGGCACCAGATCCCAGCTACCAGTCTCCCAAAAGTCTGGCATACACCATAGAAGAAGTTTAAATAGTAGGCATATCTCTGTAAGATGAATAATTCAGGTCATTTGAATAATGCTGCATTAATAAATTTCTTAGAAGTTAAATGAACACATTTCTAAGAAAGGAAAAGCAAAAACTTGCACATACATGTAATTTCTTACAAAGATGTCAATAAAATGTCAACTTACTTAATTCATCTGAATGAAATATGGCCATTTTTCACAAGCCATACTTATCTTGTTTTATAGGTAATTATTCCTTCTAATGCTATGAATAAGTAACCCTAGCAAGACTGTTTAATCTGTCTAAGATCCTTCCCCTTATAGACTGAGGTGGTAAAAACCTATTATCATCAAAAAATAAAACACTTGGGAATAAATTTAATGAAGGATGTGTATGAACTGTACACTAAAAACTACAAAAGCAGCACTTCACTAAAAACGAAAACCAGCACTTGACCTTACAAAAAATTAGATCAGACTTAAACAAATTATGAGACATACCATGTTCATGGTTTGAAAGACCCTATATTGCTGAGAGAGTAAACCTTCCCAATTTGACCTATGCATTTAGTGCAATTCCAATCCAATCCTACCAGCCATTTGACACAGCAAGCTGATTTTAAAATGTATATGGAAGGGCAAAGACAAAAAAGTTTAAAATTTTATTAAAGAACAAAGTTGAGAATATATACTATCTTTTCAAAAGTTACTATAAAACTACACAAATGAAGTCAATGTTAGTATTGGTATAAGAACAGATGTGTAGACCAATTTGTGCCAATTTCAATCAATGGATAAAAAAAATATCCTTTTCTAAAATACAGATTGTCCTGGAACAACTGAGTATCTGTATGGAAAAACAAACCTCAATACTTACCTCCATACACAAAAATTAAATCAAAATGGATCTCAGAACTAAATGAAAGAGTTAAAACTGTTAAATTGCTAGGAAACAAAAAATGAGAAAACCTTTATGAAATCAGGTTAAGATTTCTTAAAACAAGATACCTCTCCACCCTACCCTATTCTATCTGCAAAGCTTTTCAGGTGACACAATGCCCATGCTATCTCTTCATACCTCCTGTAGTCCCCTAATCTGTGGCATATTAAAGCATGTACCACAACATACCTAAAATCTACAACTTTGATATCTGCCCCCACCTCATCGCCTCCGTATTTGGTTATAGCTGTCAAAGGCACCACATTGCCAGACATGCAAGTTCAAAGCATTGGAGTGAACTTTCACTCCATCTTCTCCCTTGTCTATAACTTCAGTAACTAAATTCCATTAATTAGTCCTTCTAAATTATTCTCACATGTGACCCATCAACTTCTATTTCCATGAAGTTCACTTTGCGTTGGCACACCAAGACCAGTGAGATAAGGTTCCTGTCTCTGGTCTCAGCTTTACCAAATCTTCCAGAATCCCCATTCTACTGATCTTAAAACCTCAATGGTTATACATTGGTTCCATAATCATTAGCACAGCCTCTCAGTTCAGTTCAAATCTAACTGACACCAGCTTGTAAATTTTGAAAATGAGAGTATAAGATCCAATCCAGATTGCAGTGAATGAAAAAAATTTCTAGGGCCTGCACATCAGTATTTTACCCATTCTAAGCCTGGTGAATCTAATAATTAGCCCAGTTTGGAATCTTTTGCCTTGGTCAATTACCTTTCATAATTTTATCCCATGTTATCTTCTAACCATCTCTAATACCTAACAGAAGGACACTAGTCCAGTGTCTTTTCTAATTACTCCACAAGCATATTATTAAAAAAATTAAAATTCATACTTCTTAGTCCTGGGTTGTTATCAGGCAATTCTTCTGTTTTATATTTGAAGGACTCTAATTATTTTATACTCTGTCACAGGTAATCATTGAAAAACATCTCTGCTTTAGCCACAATGATGCTTCTATAAATAAAATTAACTACATTTAAAGGTTTTTAAAGTCCACTTAATATATATCAATTATACCTCAAAATAAAGTTCACTTAAATGGGATAATGATTATAAAACCCGGAAAACCCTATTCACAGATAACCCTTCATTCTGGGTTTCAAAAATTATGTAAGTAAAAATTCAAGAGCAGATGACAAAGTGGTAAACTGAAATGGTCATCAGATTCTGAATAACAAATAATTTAATTATTTTAGACTATATACACTATCAGACCTCTAATATAAATATCCTGAAATATATGATTTAGGTTGATGAAATAGAATACTCTAAAATTTAAAGTTTTCTTATTTGCAAAACTAAATGAAGTATGAATACTTGCAATAGTTTTCTGAATTTGCCTTAATGAAGCAATAATAATAAAAATAAAACATAGGAAAGTGAGATTTTGACCACTGCCCTAATTTTTAAATTATCTGAAAATGGCTAAGAAATAGCAGTTATCTGAATGAAAATGATACACTAAGCAGTTTATATCTATAAAAAGATATAAAACATAAAGTAAACCACCAATAACAGATAAAGTAAAAATTATCCTGAAAGATCTGTTTCAAAAAAAATATTTAGATAAAGGCATAACTAAGAAAATACAGTTATTTAATGTTTATGTAGATCTATAACACATGTACATTCAAAAGCAGGAATTATATCTCCTATTTAATTGCAAAAAATACGTAACCCTTATTTTACCATTTATGTGTGGCAAAAGGCAGATAGCTTTTAAACCCACATTATATTTATTTGAATTCTAAAATAAAGAAAGCAGTGATATACATGTCTAAGCTATCACTTCACCATATTTAACTGTTTCTTATTCCTGGGAGTACTTTTAAAGAATTTTCAGTACATCTAAAAAGTAAAGTGGGGTAGATAATATAAAATAAAGTCATTTTCTTTAATCTTCAAGTATATAATTTTTTGTCCTTAAAACATATATTTATAATTTAATTCATAGTAAAGTAAAATAGAGGGTTCCTGAATTATGATGAACTGAAAATTATTTTAATAGACACTCCAAATTTCACCAAGTATAATTTGCTACATATCAATCTCTTTACAATATCCTTAGTTGCTATTTTGTTACTGTTCCCAATATTGAAAGTATACTTCTTTAAACAAAAACAAATTTAACTGCTTAAAATTTAGCTTAAAATTCATATTTTAAGACACTATGAATTCATACCAAAGCAACAGTAATTCATACATGCTTCCAAACCACTCTCCCCCCAGGTAACGGTGGCACAAACAAGGGTTGTGAGTTCCTTGACACTTAGCAGCAGATAAATAATTTCAACACTTTAACAGAGAAAAACGATACCATATTTCATTGACACATGTCAGATCTTAAAACCTTCATGAAATACAGTATTTACTTTTGTAAGAGAAATCCAACCATCACTGTAAAAAAAGGACTTCTAGGGTGAACACAAACACTCATTTATACCAAAGATCATAAGTGACAAATTCCCTGACTGAAGACTTCAAGGAACAGATGACCTGTAATATATCAACTATACATACAAAAACATTAGAGTTCTTCTCTTTAAGGATACTTACTTTAAGACAATACCAATGCCAGAATTCTAAGGACTATGTAAGCTGCATTTATATGTACAGTATAACTGCAAAGCTGTAGTTATAGCAACCAAATTCCCAACTTGATCCAACAAATGAACTCCCTCTCTAGAGAACAGTTTTGCTCTGTGCATCAGGTACCACACCGGAGTATGACTTAAAAGAGGCAAGGGTGGTCTACATAATGTTAAAAATCATGCCAGCATTCCAGAATGAGGACATTTTGTACTGAAGCAGAAAGTACAATACCCAAAAAGAGAAAGTTTTAGCATACCCCATCATATCTTTTATGTATTTTATTCTGTTCCCGTAACTTAGAGGTCTACCCCATGTTTCAAATTTATACAGGATATATTTACATCAAGTGCAACTAAACTCTCCCCTTCCATAACATCAACTCTAGTGAAACCAAGCTCACATTTATTTGGCACTCTTTCCCAGCATTTCTTCAAAATCCTTAAAATGTATCTTTATCTTCTATCCATGTGTCATGGGACTACCTGGATTCTGAGTCAACTTTAGGCAGGACAAGGAGGAATTATAGATGATGTAAGACCTGAGGGGGTATTGGTAAGCTGCTAAAGAGTGGAACCTAATGCTGAGGAAAAGAATGATCTAGTAAAGAAAGATAGTTAACACACTAAGAGAATGTGAAAGGAAAACTGAAGAGCAAGTGTAACAGAGACTGCTGGTTACCTACTCCAAAATTCACTCTCCTCCTCCTCCTTAGAAGGATATTTTTGTATTATTATTTTTAGCAGGCACGTTGCATCTCAGAATAAAAGACTACATGTGTCAGGCTCCTGGGTGGCCTGAAGTGGTCATTTGACTATATCTGGATAATGATATAAAAAGAAGCTTTGTTCCAAGAAATCTTATTTGGATGGAAGTTAACTTTTTTGCCCTTCTGCCTTTTCTCCTGCTTCTAGCTTCCACTTCACACATGATAGCTGTGGGGGGGTTTGGCACCTTTTCTCACTTGGAGCCACCAAACCACCCTAGACCATCAACCTTCAGGGTTCTTTCACATGAGAGAAAAAAGTAGCCCCTGCTATGTTTTATGCAACCAAACTAATTGTAATTATTATAAAACTGTAATTGTATAAAAATTCTAAGGACTTATTAGAATAATAAAACAAATTGTAGAAACAGTGAGCAAAATGATATCCAATGAGATAGGGTTGCCTTTTCCCCTCTCATGCATCCTTGCACAGAGTGACCAGTACCAACTCCTCACGAGTTCCCCAAGACTCCTCCTTCCACAGGTTGCAGTCTCATTCTTTTCCATGACTCTTCTTCTCCTTTATATTAATCTGCCTTTTTAATAAATCATAGATTATTGAAAATCTATTTCTAGAATGGAATATGGTAGCATAATACTGTTAACACTTTGAAACGTCTTTTTTTTTTAAAGGGCAAGTTGAACATATAATCCTTAAACTATGCCTCGACAAATATTTATGAAATGCCTTCTATGTGCTAAACACTGGAGAAGTAAAGATGAATAATAAAGCCTATGCCCTTGAAAAATCTTAGTTAGTACAGATATAGGATGATTAATCCAGGTAAGAATAAAAGGATAGGATTTCCAGAGAATAAAACATGTGGTTTTCACAGGTAGATAAAGAGCGGTAGGAGTAAAAGTGGCAACAATGAGGTGGATATACCAAGCAGAGAAATGCTGGTTGTAGGTGTACTCAGACCACAGTGATCAATTTGGGTGTCTGGAGAGAGTGCAAAGAATTTGTAAGCTGGAGACATTTTGAGCTGCCCTGTGCATCTACTAAGGAGTCTGGATTTTATCTGTTTGGCAGATGGAAGTAATTTAAGCTCATTATATAAAGGATCAACAAGAAAAATTTTGTGCTTTTAAGCCTGGTATGGTGACACTATGGAAGAAGTACTAAAGGCATATAGGGAGCTACTTTCATACAGCACGGGACAACTGAACAAAGGCACTGGCAGTGGTCATAGGCAGTTGATTTGATAGATACTGTCATTTCTAACTCTTGTTATTTGCTTAAAAAATATCAACTGTTGGGGAGAAAAGGAGGTCAGAACTGAGACTCTCAGAAATTTCTAGAGTAGTTGACAAGCTGTTTTTAAAGCCATTAGAGATAAAAAATCAGACAGTCAAGCAGATTTATAGATGTTTACTGCATTCCAGATAGAGTATCTAGAGTTCATGGGACCTAGATGGGTGCCCCAGTGTTCCAGATATGCCCTTCGCGACTGACTGCACCTTCTACCTCTGCCGTATGCACTGGCAAAGCCCAGACCCCAGCAGCATCCAGCCACCCATCCCCTCTCCATGCCTGCCCCGAGCAGTTGAAAGTTGCTAGGAAAACAAACAAAAAACCATAAATCTATGACCACAAATACCAAATGAGCACTCAACATTCCCTTTGTTCACAGCTTCTCTCTCTAGACAAAACTCCTAAATACCCACCATTGAAATCCCAAATCTACCCAATGACCTACTGCTTTTATAGTAAGACTATAAAAAGGATGACACTCTTTCCAAAGCTAACACTTACCCCCTTGCTGATTTTACCTACTTTTCCATTAACCTCCACACTTTCCCATATCTTCTATTTACCTCTCTCAACTGGATCATTTCTATCAACATACAAACACACACTTGTCATCTTCTGATTTTAAAGAAACAAATCCCTCTTGTCTTCACAAGTCCCAGCCAGTACTTCATTTCCCTGCTGCCCTTCACAATGAAATTTCTCGAAGAGATGAAATTTCTCGAAGAGATGAAATTTTTCTTTCACAAATTCTTATCTTCCCATTATCTCCCCGGCCAGCTCCACCACTTCACTGAGACTGGTTCACTCAGGTCACCTATGACTCCATGTTGCTAAACCCAAAGGTCATGTCCCTATTCTCACCTTAATGACTCTCTTTCAACACTGGATGAACTGACACTCTTCCTTCTCAAAACATTTTTTATCTCTTGATTTAATGCCGTGAGCAGGGTCTGTGTGCTTCAGCACCATATTCTAGGCAGACACATTAAGAAATACTTAATATTTGTAAGATGAGTAAGATAGAAGGATCTGCACAGAAAGAAATGCAGGTGAGTGACTTAGAACAGAGTTCGGGATACAAAGGCTCCTTAATCAAGTTGAGGACTCTTAAAAAGATGTAACTAATGGCCTAGAGAAATGTTTGATTCTAGAAATCAGTTCTAGGCATTTTGCTCATCACTTTTGATAATCCTTTTGGTAAACAATTCCCCTAAGATACGAAGTTGGGGCGACACTATCCCTTGTAAAGATTAGGTTTAACAGATTACTATTTTAAAAGAGCAACACATTTACTGTTCATTCTTGATGACTGTCTGTTTAACTTAATAATGACAACCTATGAAGTAGAATGCTTTGGTACTCTCAATACAGGTATGTCAGTTCTTTTAAACTGCTTCTGGATTAGGTGCAGAGGAAATAACTGTGTAAAACTGAGGAGAAAACAGTCAAGTACAAGAGGTCTCTGACTCTGTCTCTCTCTCTCACTCACAAGCAAGAATTATGTGTATATTTTAATCCAATTATATATTCAATTATACATATGTTTACATGTATAAATCAAATTGAACATTCTTAAGTTAAAATAGAATTACATTTCTACGAGTCCCTGCCTAACCAACAACTATTTTCATTAACTGGCCAGCTACAGGCCCCAATCACCTGCTTCTGCAAAATAATGGGATTGATAATAGATTTACAAAACAATTCTTGAGTTAAGTAGTTCTTATAACTCATTAGCCTCTACTCATTCTGCTATCATAAACTAACTTTAGGTTATTCCAAATATGAATTAAACAAAGTCTTATGGTTTCTCTTGAAAGAAAGGATGGAAGGCAAGAAGCAATGGAGGGATAGAGGGAATATTTTTGCTTTTAAAGAAACAATTTCTAATAATACAGGTTATAAAGAAAACTTATGAAAGCTTATATATCATCTCATTAAACCCTGTAAATTACTGATATCTTCCCATGATGGGAAGAAAGGTATGTGAGACCAATAGGTTATTTTTAAAATTCAGTGAAGACAATTTTAAGATGATTAATAGTTTTTGCTTTTGCTTTTTAAAATTTTTCCCAGTCCATCTTAAGTAACTATTCTTTCCCTTCCATGCTCAATCTGTGCTACCATTATGGTGATTTTGCCAATACCTGAAGGTAAATCTTACCTGTAATGCACAATTTCCAGAACTCTGATCCTCACTTCTCTTCATACCTTTTGGATACATTTATTGTCCAATAAAGTTCCCCTTCCATAACAAATTTACCAGTGAGTTATTTTTTAAATGCCATACTCCATCTCCAGTAAGGCAAGACATAACTTACAACAAATGTGTACTCTTTCAAGAATTGGTTTTCTAGCCTATACAGCTCTTTACATGAAATAAAGAATATTTAATTATGTCTTCAGTCCCTACCTCATAAATATAGAATCATTCTTCCATTGTTTCCCACTCCTTCATTACTGCAAAAAACTAGCAAGTTCTCAGAACAATCAATTTAACTTACCATGTAGCACTGGCAAGCAGAACGTAGGCCTGTGATTTCTAAACCCAAGTAGCTCATTGTTTGTCATGTGAATCATAATGAGAATAGTATTTCAGCCTCCTAGAACCGATTAGTTAAATGTCTTGTTTCCCCACTTATCCTCATTGTAGCTGCCAGCTCTTATTTAAAATGTGATTATTGAGAGTACCATAGCATAATTTTAATTTTTAAACTGTGGATATCTTTGGTATCAACAAAAGAGAAGCACTAATTGTATCAACAGCCAGTGTGTTCCAACTTCCTGCCAGTGTTACTTGAGACCTACCTTACCAACAATCCTGGTCTTTCCAACCAAGCTACACAGCTTCACAAACTAGACGTCTCATTAATGCCATCATCACCAATGCTTTTGGCAACTTTTCACACCCTAAAGTTCACTCTGTTCTAGATAAAGGATACTATTCTTGTACCTTCACTCAAGGTATTATTCACGTTTGGATGGTCCTCCCTCAATCTTATTTCTGTGCCATTACTCATAGTCTTTATGTCCAGATTTCCTTTCTAACCAGTATCCAACAGTCTACATCATAAACCCAATTCAAAAGTCACTTCCTTAAGAGCCATTCTTGAGTACCATCCACATACATCAAAACACCCCTAATCTAAAGGTATTTGCATTCTGTGTGGTCTTTGCTCTATCAATTTTTTATACTGCATGATTTAATAAAACTGAGGCATTTTTTTTCATGTTTCATATATGACCATTTCATCTCCCCAGCCAGATATTAAATGACATGACAACAGGGTGTACACCATCTTGCTTCCTTTGAATATACTCCAGAACTTAATGTGGAGACCACACAGTAGGACTTAATGCAAGTTTCAACTAATATTTGAAATAACATGGAAATACGCCTCAAAATTTGAACTCTACCAAACCTTTTTTAGAATGAGACAGAATAACCCATGAATATGAAAAAGGCCCATGAGCCAATCCTAAAGTCTGATGGCATTCCAATGTTCAGTAGTTCCCAGTCACTGCTTTGCCAGTTACAGCATAACTTCTCATGATACTTGTAGTGTACAGCTTATTTTGTCTAAGTCTGCTGCCTTACATGAGCTGACCTGAATATTCATGGCATTGGAAGCCTCCATCCCTCTGTATAGGTCTTTGTCCCCAATTCCCGTGGCTTCCCACTTTAATTACTTCTCTTACTATCTTCCAAGTTCCTAGGCTTGCAGCCAGCTCTGCTGACCTTTTCCTTCAGCCTTATAGTCCCTACCCTAGCACCACATCTATCTGAAGTTAAGAGATTGTTTACCAATTGCTCCACATATGATAAATATATAAAGTTTTTACTTATCAGAACATTAAAAATATTATTTATGATTAAATATGGTGTGCATGACCATTTTCATTAAAAGACTCTTAGACACTTCTACAATAAATTGATTCTATTGAGAAAATTAGGCTCAACATTTTAATAAGAGTGATTTTTTTCCAGGACTGAGACCAAAGTAATTTCAAAGAAGAGTCTGTTTAACAAAAATGTTTCATGTCTTAAATGTCTACATACTGGTTTTTGCAAATAAACATAAAACTGACTGATAAATTAAGTAGAAAAGGATTCTAACTCTATAAGTTAATATACACTTTTGGTAAACTATCTCCTTCTCTAACAAACAATCCAAACAGCAAGTTTAGAAACATAGTCTATCTTTAATATATAAATTAGAACTCTCAGCCTTTCAAAGAAGCATGCAGCCAAAAAACAATATATTAATCCAAGTTGTCATACTATGACTTTACTATAAAATAGGCATTTGCATTCATAGAATGGGGCAATTTTAAAAATGAAAAAATTTATAGTATATAATAATTATATTAAAGTTCCAGAAATACACTCATTTAGAGCACATCAGGGCAATAAGCATTATTAATGTGTTTTTGCCTATTATGTAGAATAAGCCAAAAAGTACTTTAAGAAAATCATATCTAAACCTGAAACTTTATTAGACAATTTTCATCTATTGCTTTCCAGGTCTACTGCTTTTGAAAGTAAAACAAACCAGGGGGGAAAAAACTTCCATCTCAAGGTAATTTACTACCCAGTGCCTGTCATCTTAGTATATCCATCTACCATGACTATGGATGTAAAATACATAGCATGTCAGAGAGCTGTATATAACCTGCACAACTCAGTGACCACACAGCTTTGTTTATGGGCTTGGAAAAACACATATAGTTTACATTGTTTCTACATTCATCTATGACAAACATCCCCTCTGACATTTTCCTAAGTGAGAATGAGAATAACATTTACTGCACTCCTAATTACTGTTAATCACCACTTTTCTGATCATAAAAAGAAACTGAATTTAGTTTAAATAAGACTTTAAAAAAATAACTAAATTTTACATTGCTTCAATACAAGTTTTACTCCAAATAAGTTTAGCTTTATCTTAGTGTGACATTATATGTAAAAACATTATAAGTGCAACATTATAAAGTGATAGTGTACAAATACCAATGTTTTACAATATAAGTTTCTAATAAATTTACAATAAAACTCATAAAAACAACATTCATATCACTGAAATTGTTCTGATGGAGAAAGGTAAGGGGTCACAGAGTCACAAAGGAATTCACAGACTCCAAAATGTTATATAAACTTATCAAGGAATAATATTCATGTTTGAACCAAAGTAAAGTTATGCAACGGTAACAACCTTTACCTGAATAAACAGAAAACAAAAATAAAAACATAAAATGCTGATTTAAATGTCAGTTGAGGACTTCAATAAAGCCAATGAAATCTGGAAGCCAAATGACAGGTTTTTGCTGCAATGTGCATTACCCTTCTCACTTGATGTTATCAGGTATCAGAACAATTTCATAAGAAATAGTTAAAAGTACAAAAATGTTGTTCAAAGTACTTTGATTCAAAACTAACTGTTGAGAGTGAATTACCTGTCAAAATGAGCTGAAACTTTCAAGAGAATGATCAAGTTCCTTATTATATATACTGATAACCAATTTCCAGGCTAACATGATAAAAACATAGTAAATGTAATCACCTGTGAACCAGCTCTTTTATAAACCCAGACTGTTACTAACACCTAGTCCATACTAATCTTTAGTCAAATGTCAGTATTTCCTGGAAAGAGGAAAATATATGAATCACTAACATCAACTTTCATCATAGTACCAGTAGAGACTCTTACTAAAACAATCTCAGTACTATCCCTAAGGCAACATCTCCAAAGGAAAACAAACAACTTGGATAGAACAAATGTCACCAGGTGCAACATGAAGGAATAATCTATATATAGCACCAGCTTGTCATTCAGTCTGAGGAAGCCATTCCTTCCTCCATCCCATTAAAGTACTGCCTTGCAAGCATTTGACATCCAGCCAGAGAAAAAGCAACTTATGTCATCTTTTAAAATAATTAGATGGAGTCCAAATGTGTTCATGAAAAAGGTCTGAACTGCAAGTCCCCTTTTTTCTAGAACAGCAGCTTTCTGAACACTACGTTCCCTTTCCAAAAGTTAGAACAAGCTGTTACTTGACTAGCTGATGATGGCTGGTAGTCAAGAAAGACCATCATGGTCTCCTTCACTGTTCCAGGACTTCAGTCTGTAGATTTAGTTTGTACAACAGACCTTGTATTAAGAAGGTGATGAAGCCACTAACCTCAATTCTCTTTCAGATGAATAAATTTTAAATCACATTCATTATAGCATTATCCACAATAAAAAGTATCAAAAACTTTCCTTTTTTTTTTATTTTGGTATCATTAATGTACAATTACAGAAGCAATGTTATAGTTACTAGACTCCCCCCATTATCAAGTCCCCACCACATACCCCATTACAGTCACTGTCCATCAGCGTAGTAAGATGCTATAGAATCACTACTTGTCTTCTCTGTGTTGTACTGCCTTCCCAGCATTATCCACAATAAAAAGTATCAAAAACTTTCCTCTTTACAATTATTAACTAAATTTTGAACAGTTCAAATAATTGAACACTAAACAGACATTAAGATTATAGAGCAAGCCTTCATAAAGAGTTCTTAATATTGCAAGGCAATGCACTTACATACACATATTCTTTCATTGAAATAAGATATTAAGTTGTTTATAAGGTATGGTCTTTGGTACATGGAACATATACATGTAAGACAAGATGGAAAAACACTACAGTGTTAGAAAATGATGATCTTGGATGAGAGGCTGTAAGTGATGTTTTTCTTTACCTTTGATAATTTATATAGTAATTATTTATTACATTTTACATTAAAATTATATGTAATTAAAAATATATACCTATGCTTAAATATTGCTTGCCTACACCTTCTTCCAAGTTCAGAAATAGACTTAGATAGAGTCTCCAAAAGGGACCAAAAGTAGGTCCTGTGCTTGAAGTGGTAAAAGAGTTTGCTCTTCCATTTCCATTCCTCTGGGAAACAGAATTCCTTGTATTATTCACAGCATCACTCCAGGCTTCCTAGACTGATGTCTAGGAGGTAAAACCACCCACCATCCTATACTGCCAGAGTTTCCTCAGTCATAAAAGGCAGGTAATAATTATACCTACCTCAAAGGATAGTTTGAAATCAAATAATTCAATACACACAAAGGATTTTAAATGGTGGTGGGCAAACAGTACTACTGAAGCCGTAGCTATTTCTCCATCATCAAGGATATACTTATTACTACTTACCACCACCACCACTATTACCATTGCTGTAACTATTGCTACTGTAAGACAACAAACAGGGAATAGAGCTTCCCTCCCTCATGGGCCATTTTCCAAAGAGACTAATGCCTGCCAATCCGATATCAGAGAAGTAGAAGGGCAAAGAGGCATGGGAATTGTACTGGAGATTGTTTTTCATCAGATGCAGTGAGCCTCTGGCACTCTTTCACTACCATTCTGGCTGCCAGAGGCCATCCCAAACACCTTCTATTATCATACCAGGCCGATATAAATCACCTCTCCCTATCTCACTCTGACTTTTTACTCTGACTTTTTACAGAATTTGTTCACATTTTTAAAACAGAATCTTAACATGTCCCTGACTCATTCAGAATTATTTATGAAGAATGTATTTTAATATTTATGTTATAGGTAGCTTACAGATAGTGGGGAGGGGAGAGATCACTATGCTTAAATAATCTTAGCCAATCTAAATAATATTTATTTAGTAATTTTAAATCAAGATATTTAATCAGCTAACATTTTTTAAATCTTTAGTCAAAATAATTTAATTATGAAAAGTACACAGGTGGAGAGAAAAATAACTACTGAAACTTAGTAGCTGACACTCTCAGTCAGGGAACCTGAACATAGGCAGCCACGTATGTAACAGATGTGCCCTAACCTTCTCTGGCCATAGCTGATTCGAACTAGGTACACATCTGCCCCAAGCCCAGCCAATTAGACGGCAGCTTGAAGAACCCAAAGGAAAGACACAGGAACTACAGTCAAATGGCGTGTAAACATTACAGACATAAGGTCATAAATTAAGAGTTGGCACATACAAGCCAAAGTCACAGGGAGAAAGACATTAATAGCCTTAGAGAGTAGGAAGCCAGTCCACAGACAGATGCAAAAATGAGAGACCATACGGTCCTAAGAGGCAGAGAAGTCAATCCTGGCTTTCCATATCTAGTCCCATGTGGTCTCAATGAACTTTCTTTGCCTCTCTTTAGATGTTTATGAGATTGCCTATTATAGAGGCAGATTTTATTCCCTATAAACAAATGTGTCCTAAACTAACTTGACATGTTCCTGTATCAGATGGGCACATCACCAGCATGTCTTTTGTTCTTGCTTTTCGTTAAAGAAATTAGGACAGTGTTTACAACATAAAACAGTCCTTTCTTAAAGATTTATGTTATCAAAACCACAAGGTACCGCCTTGCTTTGTATCAGAACAGGAAGTAGGAAGATAGAATTCTGCAAAAGAACTCAGTTTTGCAAATAATTTCAAGCTTCATAGATTATCTGTTACAAAATGTCTATACAATACCTGCTTCTTGGAAGAAACATGGATTCCTTAATGAACACGGAACCAGAGAGAAGGATATACCAGCAGGTCCCAATATCATCAGGACTGAAAAGAAAAGATAATCAGATGATTACTTATAAAAATGAAAAAACTTAAAACACTTATAGCATGAAGTGTAGCACCATCTTACTTTCTGAACCATGAAGAACAATGAAACAGAATAAATACATAAATGAAAATATTATTATTCAACTATTAAAATCATTTTTAAAATTAGTTTTAGCCCCAAAATAGGCTAAAGATATTTACCAGTATATTTAAATGTTTTAAATGTTCCTTAGTCCTATAGCATCCATCATCCCGTTTTATTTTTTAGCTTAATTTTTTTGAACTGAGAATACTTTCCCATGCTTCATAAAACAAAAAAAATATAAAGAAGTAAGCAGTAAAACTCAGTCTTCTCAACTCTTTCCCTGTCTCCCAAGCTCCCACATTTCTCTACTACGCTTGTTGGATATTCTTCAAGAATTGCTTTATGCATATGCACATAAAAATGGACATACATTCTCATTCCTTCCACCATCTTTTTTTTTTTTTTACAGAAAAAATAGCTCACTCCACAGTGTTCTTTCCCTTGGGCTAACTAACCCTTAAAGATCTTCTCGTCTAAAGGCAGCTTTCTTGGGGATGTTCCTTATTTGACTTAAACAACCCCCTACTAGGAAGTCAATTCAGTTGTTGTTAATCATATACAATTATTTTAAGTTTTTTTAAAGATGCAATGAATAATCTTGTACATACAGTAGTAACTGTAACTAGTAACAAGAAGTACAACTGGTGGATCAAAGGCTACACAAACTGTAATTTTGATAAATACTGTCAAATTGTCCTTCACAGGTTTTTGGCAATTTAATTGCCTTCTTGCTTCCCCACAGTTTTACCAACAGAGCCAATAACATTTATTTAACCAACATTTAACAATGTCACAATGAGGGCTGTTCTAGGCACTTAGGATACTTCAGGAACAACAACGAAAGATCCCTGCCTTCATGAAGCTTATATTCCGGTCAACAATACAGATGATAAATAAAAATAATAAACTGGTAAATTATAAATCAGTGCTCTGGGGGAAAAAAATAGTATAGAGGAAGAAAAATGGGAGTGGGGTGTTCTGGTTTTAAATGCGTGGTCAGGACAAGTCTCACTGAGAAGAGCACATCTGAGCAATGGACAAGAGCTAGTTAAGCGATTCCATCAGGAGTAGCATTCCAGGAAAAGGGCAGAGAGGATGGGGGCATAGGTGCAAAGGCAGAGGCTGACACTGCTTAGCAAGGAGGCCAGTGTGATGTGGCCGGAGCAGAGTGGGGGAGGCGCAAGCCACAGAGGAGGGGGCAACAAGGCATTCTATCACTGAGGCTTTTCATCAACCTGGGTTTTTGCCAACATGCTTGATGAAATGGTATCTTAGTATAATTACATTTTTCATTTCTTTTTCTTATTATAATAGCCTCTTTTTCTATTTTAATGACTTATATCTTTTTCTGTGAAATCAGTTTATTATTTTTAGCCAATTTTCTATGAAGTTGTGGAACTTTTTCTTATCTAAAAGCACATAAAAAAAATCAGCCTTTTTAAAACATGAGCTGTGAATACATTTTTCCCATTTGTTGCTTATCCTCTAACTTTGCTTATTATGCTTTTTGCCATGTAAAGTTTATTTAATTTTATATAGTCAAGTTTATCATATTTATTAGTTAGGATACAGACTCAGCTACTATTAAAATAAAACAAAAAACTAAATTAACACAGTAACAGCTTAACCAGGGAGGAAGTTCATTTCTTTCTCACACACTAAAATAATGGTTTCAACACCAGAAGCCCAAGGCTACTAGGGTGCTCCATGATATTGGGAACCCAGGCTCTTTCTATTGGGAAGCTCAGACATCCCCACCCAATGGCTTCCACCTCGTATTCTAAGGTGGCAGCATCCAAATCTCACCTCCATATCCACATTCTAACCAGTAGAAGAGATAGAAAGGAAGTATAGAGTACACCCCATTTCTTTTAAGAGTATGACAAGGAGGCTGCATAATCCACTTCCCTCCATATCACAGTGAATTACATGTGGTTGAAGGTCAGCATCTCTGCCAAATCTTTTTTTTTTTCATAAATGGATTTGAAGTTTTTAAAGAACACTAAATTTGTTTATAATTCTGAATAATTAATTACTTATTAAATAACTCTGAGTTATTTAAAACACCAATCACTATCACCCATCATTTTCACCTTGCTATTTGCTTCCCAGCCAAATCAGCAGTTTATCATTTCCCCCAAGTCCATTCTTAACCAGTTTCACAACTACTCAGTCCTCAATAGCAACACCTCAGGAAAACATAAAGGAAAATACTGTCAGTTTAGTTTCAATGAAACCATAAAAGTAAAATGATTTGTCAAATGACAATGCAAAGTACTTCAAAAAATAATTTAGACCCTTTGAACTCCCCAGTTTTGAATCATTACCTTTTGCAATCAACAATCATTTACCTAGTTTGGGGGGAAAAAAACTTGTCTTTCTTAACATAGGCAACAACATTATTATTAAATTCTGATTTATGTCAAGTAAACATGTACTCTGCCACATGCAAGAATAGTTTTGAAAATGCTAATAACCAGTACTAAAACACATAAAAAGTGAAAAAGGTATTATTTTATAAACTTATTTTAATCTATTCTTACAATGTTCCCTTTTATCACTGAAACACTGGTCAAGGGAAATGAAATCTAGAAAACAGGAAATTAAGACAGATCTCCACTTATTAACTGTGTGTCATTGGGCAAGTTACTAGAGCTTCTGCAAGGTTTAAATGAGCACTGCTCATTAAATGCAAATAATGATTATTCTAGAGTTTTTAAAAATTATGTTAAAAATGCAATAAATGTTGCCATGGTCTACAGTCATTGTGACATAAAGAATATAACAAGCAGTCATTGGCTTTCCAGTTACTCCATATTTGTCCATTTTGAAGGCACAATTACCATGGACAAAATAAGTGTCAAGTTTGTAAACTCAGCTTTCCTGGAACTGGTCATAAAACACACATGACATAAAAGGCAACCAATGTCCAAAATGGATAAAATACTGTGACAGCAAATATTCCACCACACTGCATACCCACTGATTACCCTATAAGTAGGGCTAAATCTTCTAGGAAAGATTTAAGAAATGAAGATAAGAAAATGGTCCTCTAGATCTTTCTACTTACCATAACTTTGTTTACCTGATAGGCAATTTCTCCACTTTTTCAAAAAAATTAAAATGTTAGCTTTTCCAAGATGGCGGCATGAGAGGTGAGACAGAGAGTTCCTCACAAAATCACAAATAGTACAAGAATATACTTAATAAATACAACTAACCTTCAGACAGCAACAAGAAAGAAGGCTGAACCAGACTGCATACAGACCTCACAAACAGAGCAGACCTCAAGAAACAGGGTAACATACAAAACCCTTAATCTGGCGGGACCCAAGCCTTCCCCCACCCCAGCTCACTGGTGGGAGGAAGAGAAACGGAGAGGGGGAGGGGGTGAAAGCCTGGGACTGCTGGACACCTAGCCCTGGACAACTGCTTTGTGAGCAGAATCCTATAGTGTGTGGTGCTCTGGACGTTGGGGAGCTCAGACAAGCAGAGTGCTTGAGAAAACTGACATTCCGGCCATTTGTGGAGGAGGGGATTGACACCCGGCTGCTCTGTGTCAGAGGAAAGGCAGTCAGTCTGAGAGGCTTCCTAGCAGGGAGAGGGCTGCTGAAGGGGTGGGGTTTGCACAGACCTTGCTGTGTAGGAGAAGGGAGAGCTGGATGAGGTAGTCTGGGCACCCTCTGCCCAGCTGGTTGGGAACTTTGAGGAGCTTCAGGTGCTCCACCCCCCTAACAGCCTACTCAGCTCCAAAGCCCCACATTGTGACACATAGCCTGCGGAACCTTCCTACTGGCCTGCAGGCACATGCTCGCAAACCCACAATCACTGCGCAGGCACCGGGCCAGCCAGAGGGAGGCCCCGCCTACAAAAGCTGAGACTCAAAGCACAGAAGGTTGTGTGTCCTTGGCCCACTGCCTCTGACAGTGGAGACAGGCACCGCAGATGGGAAGCAGGAACAGACCTTTCCACCCCCCAGGCACAAGCTCCGCTCCCCTATAACCCCCAACCTCACTCTAGGGGCTGAGAAGCTCCAGAGACTGGAGTTTCTGCACACTAGTGGGCACCACACAGAAAAATGAAACATCAAAAGAATATGGCTCAGACAAAAATCTCACAAACCCCAGAAAGAGGGCCAAATGAAATGGAACTCAACAATCTTCCTGAAAGAGAGTTCAAAATAAAAATAATAAACATGCTTATGGAGGTACAGAAAAATATTGAAGACCTCAGGAACGAATTTAGGATGGAGATTCAACCATTAAGAAATACCATATCTGAAATGAAACATACAATGGAGGGATTTAAAAGCAGACTAGATGGAGTAGAAGAGACAGTAAATGGAATAGAAATTAGAGAAGAGCAATAGAAGCAGAGGCACAGAAAGAAAAAAGGATCTCTAAGAATGAAAGAATATTGAGAGAACTGTGTGAAGGAATATTGAGAGAACTGTGTGACCAATCCAAACGGAACAATATTCGCATTATAGGGGTACCAGAAGAGGAAGAGAGAGAGAAAGGGAAAGAAAATGTCATTGAGGAGGTAATTGCTGAAAACTTCCCCAATCTGGGGAAGGAGATAGTCTCTTAGGCAATGGAGGAGCACAGATCTCCCAACACAAGGGACCCAAAGAAGGCAAGTTGAAGACATATAATAATTAAAATGGCAGAGATCAAGGATAAAAACAGACTTTTAAAAGCAGCTAGAGAGAGAAAAAACATCACATACAAAGGAAAACCCATCAGGCTATCATCAGACTTCTCAACACAAACCTTACAGGCCAGAAGGGACTGGCATGATATATTTAATGCAATAAAGCAGAGGGCCTTGAACCAAGATTATTCTACCCAGCAAGGTTATCATTTAAATTTGAAGGAGGGATTAAACAATTTTCAGACAAGCAAAAGCTGAGAGAATTTACCTCCCACAAACCACCACTACTTGGCATTTTGGAGGGACTCCTGTAGATGGAAGTATTCCTAAGGCTAAGCAGATGTCATCAAAGGGAAGACAAAGAGTACAGAATATGATTCATAACACATAAAGAATGGAGGGAAAAAAAAAGAACTTTTAGGTTGTGTTTGTAATACTATAGAAAGTGAGTTAAATTAGACAGTTAGATAGTAAGGGAATTGCCCTTGAATCTTTGGTAACCACAAAACTAAAGCTTGCAATGGCAATAAGTACATACCTATCGATAATCACCCTAAATGTAAAAGGTCTGAATGCACCAATCAAAAAATATAGTGTTACTGAATGGATAAAAAAACAAGACCCATCTATATGCTGTCTACAAAGCCAAAGACATACACAGACTGAAGTAAAGGGATGGAAAAAGATAATTTCATGCAACCTAATAGTGAGAAAAAAGCAGGAGTTGCAGTACTTGTATCAGACAAAGTAGATTTCAAAATAAAAAAAGTCACAAGAGACAAAGAAGGACATTACATAATGATAAACCAGTCAGTCCAACAAGAGGATATAACTAATATAAATATCTATGCACCCAACACAGGATGACCTACAAATGTGAAACAAATACTAACAGAATTAAAGGGGGAAATAGAATGCAACACATTCATTTTAGGAGATGTCAACACACCACTCACTCCAAAGGACAAATCAACCAGACAGAAAATAAGTAAAGAGACAGAGGCACTGAACAACATATTAGAACAGATGGACCTAACAGACATCTACAGAACAGTCCATCCAAAAGCAACAGGATACACATTCTTCTCAAGTGCACATGGAACCTTTTCAAGAACAGATCATATACTAGGCCACAAAAAGAACCTCAGTAAATTCAAAAAGATTAAAATTGTACCAACTAGCTTCTCAGATCACAAAGCTATGAAATTAGAAATAAATTTCTCAAAGAAAATGAAAAAGCCCACAAACACATGGAGGCTTAATAACATGCTCCTAAATAATCAATGGATCAATGACCAAATATTAAAAAGATCAAGCAATATATGGAGACTAATGACAACAATATTTCAACACCACAAAATCTATGGGATGCAGCAAAGACTTTCCTAAGAGGGAAATATATTGCAATACAGGCCTACCTCAGGAAACAAGAACAATCTCAAAAGAACAGTCTAAACTCACAATTAATGAAACAAGAAAAAGAAGAACAAATGAGGCCCAAAGTCAGTAGAAGGAGACATAATAATGATTAAAGCAGAAATAAATAAAATTCAGAAGAATAAAACAATAGAAAGAATCAGTGAAAGCAGGAGCTGGTTCTTTGAGAAAATAAACAAAATAGATAAACCCCTAGCCAGACTTATCAAGAAAAAAAGAGTCTACTCACATACAGAATCAGAAATGAAAAAGGAAAAATCACTACGGATACCACAGAAATACAAACAATTCTGGGAGAATACTATGAAAAATTACATGCTAACAAACTGGATAACCTAGAAGAAATGGAAAACTTTCTAGAAAAACACAACCTTCCAAGGCTGACCCAGGAAGAAACAGAAAATCTGAACAGACCAATTACCAGCAAAGAAATTGAATTGGTTATCAAAAACCTACCTAAGAACAAAACACTTGTACCAGATGGTTTCACTGCTGAATTTTATCAAACATTTAGTGAAGAACTAATACCCATCCTCATTAAAGTTTTCCAAAAAGTAGAAGAGGCGGGAATGCTCCCAAACTCATTCTACAAGGCCAACATCACTCTAATACCAAAACTGGGCAAAGACACCACAAAAAAAGAAAATTATAGACCAATATCCCTGATGAACAACATAGGGGCAAAAATACTCAACAAAATATTAGCAAACCGAATTCAAAAATACATCAAAACGATCATCCATTATGATCAAGTGGGATTCATCCCAGGGATGCAAGAATGGTACAACATTCAAAAATCCATCAACATAATCCACTGTATCAACAAAAAGAAGGATAAAAACTACATGATCATCTCCATAGATGCTGAAAAAGCATTTGACAAAATTCAACACCCACTCATGATAAAAACTCTCAACAAAATGGGTATAGAGGGCAAGTACCTCAAGATATTAAAGGCCATATATGACAAACCCACAGCCAACATTATACTTAACAGCGAGAAGCTGAAAGCTATTCCTTTAAGATTGGGAACAAGACAAGGGTGCCCACTCTCCCTACTGTCATTCAACATAGTACTGGAGGTCCTAGCCACAGGAATCAGACAACACAAAGAAATAAAAGGCATCCAGATCGGCAAGGAAGAATGCAAACTGTCCTTGTTTGCAGATGATATGATATTGTACATAAAAAACCCTAAAGAATCCACTCCAAAACTATTAGATCTAATATTTGAATTCAGCAAAGTTGCAGGATACAAAATTAATACACAGAAATCTGTGGCATTCCTATACACTAACGATGAACTAGCAGAAAGAGAAATCAGGAAAACAATTCCATTCACAATCGCATGAAAAAGAATAAAATACCTAGGAATAAACCTAACCAAGGAAGTGAAAGACCTATACCCTGAAAACTACAAGACACTCTTAAGAGAAATTATAGCGGACACTAATAAATGGAAATTCATCCCATGCTCTTGGCTTGGAAGAATTAATATTGTCAAAATGGCAATCCTGCCTAAAGCAATCTACAGATTCAATGCAATCCCTATCAAAATACCAACAGCATCCTTCAATGAACTAGAACAAATAGTTCTAAAATTCATATGGAACCACAGAAGATCCCAAATAGCCAAAGCAATCCTGAGAAGGAAGAATAAAGCTGGGGGGATTACGCTCTCTGACTTCAAGCTCTACTACAAAGCCACTGTAATCAAGACAATTTGGTATTGGCACAAGAACAGACCCATAGACCAATGGAACAGACTAGAGAGCCCAGATATAAACCCAAGTATATATGGTCAATTAATACATGATAAAGAAGCCATGGATATACAATGGGGAAATGACAGCCCCTTCAACAGCTGGTGTTGGCAAAATGGACAGCTACATGTAAGAAAATGAAACTGGATTACTGTCTAACCCCATACACAAAAGTAAACTCAAAACGGATCAAAGACCTGAATGTAAGTCATGAAACCATAAAAATCTTAGAAAAAAACATAGCCAAAAATCTCATGGACATAAACATGAGCAACTTCTTCATGAACACATCTCCCCAGGCAAGGGAAACAAAAGCAAAAATGAATGAATGGGACTATATCAAACTAAAAATGTTCTGTACAGCAAGGGATACCATCAGTAGAACAAGAAGATATCCTAGAGTATGGGAGAATATATTCATAAATGACATATCCGATAAGGGGTTGACATCCAAATTATATAAAGAGCTCACATACCTCAACAAACAAAAAGTAAATAAGCCAATTAAAAAATGGGCAGAGGAGTCGAACAGACACTTCTCCAAAGAAGAAATTCAGATGGCCAACAAGCACATGAAACAATGCTCCACATCACTAGTCATCAGAGAAATGCAAATTAAAACCACAATGAGATATCACCTCACACCAGTTAGGATGGCCGCCATCCAAAAGACAAACAACAACAAATGTTGGCGAGGATGTGGAGAAAGGGGAACCCTCCTACACTGCTGGTGGGAATGTAAATTGGTGCAACCATTGTGGAAAGCAGTATGGAGGTTCCTCAAAAAACTCAAAATAGAAATACCATTTGACCCAGGAATTCTACTCCTAGGAATTTACCCTAAGAATGTAGCAGCCCAGTTTGAAAAAGACATATGCACCCCTATGTTTATCGCAGCACTATTTACAGTGGCCAAGAAATGGAAGCAACCTAAGGGTCCATCAGTAGATGAATGGATAAAGAAGATGTGGTATATATACAGAATGGAATATTATTCAGCCATGAGAAGAAAACAAATCCTACCATTTGCAACAACATGGATGGAGCTACAGGGTATTGTGCTCAGTGAAATAAGCCAGGCGGAGAAAGACAAGTACCAAATGATTTCCCTCATATGTGTAGTATAAGAACAAAGAAAAAACTGAAGGAAGAAACAGCAGCAGACTCACAGAATCCAAGAATGAACTAACAGCTACCAAAGGGAAAGGGACTGGGGAAGATGGGTGGGAAGGGAGGGATAAGGGAGATAAAGGGCTATTACAATTAGCACACATAATGTAGTGGGGGTGGGGGTGGGGTAGGGGGATACGGGGAAGGCAGTATAACACAGAGAAGACAAGTAGTGATTCTATAACATCCTTCTACGCTGATGGACAGTGACTGCAATAGGGGTATGTGGTGTGGACTTGATAATAGGGGGAGTCTTGTAACCATAATGTTGCTCATGTAATTGTATATTAATAATAGCAAAATTAAAAAAATAAGATAAATAAAAAACACCTAAAAAAATGACCAAAAATTAAAATGTTAACTCACAAAGCTATAATTCCTAGAACAGGCATTTGCCCAGAATGATCACTAAGTCAACATTTACTGAATTTAGTGAATATTTTACTACATGTCATGCCAAATAAGATAATTTGAATTTCTTTATTATTGAGTTTCTGCTTTTTTAAGGTTCAGGTTTTATAAAGTAAGATAATCAGAACTAATCTAAGAATACAAAAACAGTGAATCTTATTTTATGATGTTCTGGAAAGAGCTATAAGCTAGAAAATTCCTGCTATCCTCCTCTCTTCCCACCTGGCCCCCACAGAACTCGTGTTTGGTTTGTATTCTGAAAATTCCTAGCTGTTAGCTGCCACACTAAGAACATGTTTTACTTGGTAATCATCCAGAAAATTCTCCTGACTTTATCTAACTGTGCTCACTTTCTTTATTTACAATTGCGCCTCAGGCCATGGTTCAGTATGTGGTACCATCTGCTTCCCTCATGGTGCACAAGGACGGCCTTCCCACAGTACAGCTATTACCTGAGGGGTTTTACAACACTGTTGCATGTACAAAGTGAAGAGTGGTTTATTCAAAGAAGATGACAAAGAGGTTCTAAGTACAATACAAGCTTGTCCATACTTACAGGGCATGCAAACTGAACCTGAGGTCTCGTCTGCAGACACACCAGCAATGACACTAAAGTAACAGTAATAATTATCTGGGACTAACACTGAGATTTTATTCTGCCCAGGGGGTCTCTAGCTGTCATTTACATATGAATAACCAGGAATGCTAATTTAAAATGCATGTTCCCAGGCTCTACCCAATCCACCCAGCCCCCCAGTTTCTCATCATTATGTGGGAGATCCATTACAGTGCTTTTCAAACAAATATCCCAGGTCATTCTTATGCATGGGGCTTGTCAACGTTGAAAAATTTTTAGGAAAACTGCTTCAATATCAAGTCCCAACAGGAACAAACAATGGGGGGGTGGGGGTAGGGGAAACTACAATTCTATCAATATCCATGCAATTAAGATACATGTGCTGTAGTCATCAGTGTTATTTAATTTTTCTAATAATTGTTTCATGTTTTAAAATTATGAGCTAATGGCAAAAGCTGATCTAGGAATAACCTTGATTGAGCATTTATTTCTAAATAACCTAAGTCTTACACCACTAGTAATGGGCAGAAAAGAGAAACCTGAAGATTAAAGAGGTACATATAGCAAAGTAGTACTTTACAAGTCTCTCCAAACAGCCAAAATGGAAACTTAGGAAAGATCTACAATTTTTAGACCTAGCTAAGAACTACAATGGACAATTGATCTGATTTCAATTCATCCCACTCTACAAATGACAAAATGAAGGCCACAAAAGCCTAGCTGTATGACAGGTACTCTGAAAGGCTCCTATTTTTAAATTCATCAGCAGGGAAGAAACACTTAAAAGTTCAAAAAAAAAAAACAAGCAAACAAAATGTAAACACCATCATAAAATAATGAATTTACTTTCCAGTACAATTAGATAAGAAGTAACCAAAAGTGAATGGTCCTATTATCCATTACTTTAAGGCTAACCTGAAATGGCGAGTTTAGATCTGGAATAATTATATATATATATATATGTCATATATATGTCTTATGTATACGTAAGAAATAAACAATCTGGTCCCAATCTTTTCCCACCTTATTTCCTCCTACTCCTTAACACAAACCTACCACACCACTGCTGGTGAGCTGTTTTCCTGTCTGTTCCTTCCAAACTGTGTCAATTTAAGATGTTTGCTTCTCTCTACCATCTAGATCACATCAAACCTTAAAGAATGACTCAAATCCTACTTTAATAAAATATTCTCACTCACTGTTTTCCAAACTGCAAAAAACTTACCCCATCTACTTGATTCTATATCTTATTTTTCTCTATTGAATTCTCATTCCAAAAGATCCAGGTGACTTCCTCCAACTGCAGTCAACCTCCTTTCCAGCAGGAACTGTGTGCTGCACCTAGTAGAAACTGGGCACTGTTTCAGTTACCACGTGCTCAGGTAAATCAGATCATGACACACTTCTGCTTATAACCATGGATCCTTAACAGGAAAAAGTCCAAACCCTTTGGCGTAGCACATGAGGAGAGCAGTATGTGGCCATGCAAACAGCAAAGGTTTGGGAACATACATTATTTCATACTAGCCATGTGATCCTGGTGAACTTGAATTCTGCAATTCTAATTCCTCAGCTATAAAATGGAGATACTAATACCTCTTCACAGTATCACCTTTAATGAAAGAGTATATGTCCAGTGCCTTGCATAATAAATATGTAAAAAATCCTAGAACTCTTCATCTTTTTCTCTCTTACAACCACGTCTGAAAGGAACAATCTAGAACCTCCAGCTCCTAACTCCAAATACCCTATGCTACAAACTTCACCCTGTTAAGCCATATTATACTTTGTTCCCACCTATGCCTCTGGGCCTTTGACCAAACTTGCTGGTTCAGGCTCTAAATAGTAACTTTAATCAAATAAACTTTTTTTTTATTTTTATTAATATATTATTGATATACACTCTTATGAAGGTTTCACATGAAAAAACAATGTGGTTACTACATTTACCCATATTATCAAGTCCCTACCCATACCGTAATGCAGTCACTGTCCTTCAGTGTAGTAAGATGCCACAGATTCACTGTTTGCCTTCTCTGTGCTACACTGTCTTCTCTGTGATCCCCCACACCATGTGTACTAAACATAACACCCCTCAATCTCCCTCTCCCTCCCTCCCCACCCACCCTCCCACAACCCTCCCCTTTGGTAACCACTAGTTCCTTCTTGGGAGTCCCTGAGATTGCTGCAATTTTGTTCCTTCAACTTTCATTCATTGTTATACTCCACAAATGAGGGAAATCATTTGGCACTTGTCTTTCTCCACTTGGCTTATTTCACTGACATTAAATATCCTCCAGCTCCATCCATGTTGTTGCAAAAGATAGGATGTTTCTTTCTTATGGCTGACTAATATTCCATTGTGTGTATGTACCACCTCTTCTTTATCCATTCATCTACTGATAGACACTTAGGTTGCTTCCATTTCTCGGCTATTGTAAAAAGTGCTGTGATAAACACAGGGATGCATATGTCCTTTTGAATCTGAGAAGTTGTATTCTTTGGGTAAATTCCAAGGAGTGGGATTCCCGGGTCAAATGGTATTTTTATTTTTAGTTTCTGGAGGAACCTCCATATTGCTTTCCACAATGATTGAACTAGCTTACATTCCCACCAGCAGTGTAGGAGGGTTCCCCTTTCTCCGCAACCTCACCAGCATTTGTTGTTCACAGTCTTTTCTATGCTGGCCGACTTTACTGGTATGAGGTGATATCTCATAGTGGTTTTAATTTGCATTTCCCTGATGATTAGTGATGTGGAGCATTTTTTCATGTGTCTGTTGGCCATCTGAATTTCTTCTTTGGAGAACTGTCTCTTCAATTCCACTGCCCGTTTTTTAACCAGGTTATTTGCTTTTTGGGTGTTGAGGCATGTAAATTCTTTATATGTTTTGGATGTTAACCCCTTATTGGATATGCCATTTGCAAATATATTCTCCCATACTGTAGGATGCCTTTTTGTTCTATAGATGGTGTCCTTTGTTGTACAAAAACTTTTTAGGTTGATGTGGTTCCATAAGTTCATTTTTGCTTTTGTTTCCCTTGCTCAAGGTGATGCGTTCAGGAAGAAGTCACTCATGCTTATATTAAGGAGATTTTTGCCTATGTTGTCTTCTAAGAGTTTTATGGTTTCATAATTTACATTCAGGTCCTTGATCCATTTCGAGTTTACTTTTGTGTATGGGGTTAGACAATAATCCAGTTTCATTCTTTTGCATGTAGCTGCCCAGTTTTGCCAACACCAGTTGTTGAAGAGGCTGTCATTTCCCCATTGTATGTCCATGGCTCCTTTATCATATATTAATTGACCATATATGGTTGGGTTTATATCAGGGCTCTCTAGTCTGTTCCATTAGTCTATGGGTCTGTTCTTGTGCCAGTACCAAATTGTCTTGATTACTGTGGCCTTGTAGTAAAGTTTGAACTTGGGGAACATAATCCCCCCAGCTTTATTCCTTCTCAGGATTACTTTGTCTATTTGGGGTCTTTTGTGGTTCCATATGAATTTTAGAACGATTTTCTCTAGTTTGTTGGAAAATGCTGTTGGTATTTTGATAGGAATTGCATTGAATCTGTAGCTTGCTTTAGGCAGGATGGCCGTTTTGACAATATTAATTCTTCCTATCCATGAGCATGGGACGTGTTTCCATTTATTGGTATATTCTTTAATTTCTCTCATGAGTGTCTTGTAGTTTTCAGAATATAGGTCTTTCACTTCCTTGGTTAGGTTTATTTCTAGGTATTTTATTCTTTTTGATGCAACTGTGAATGGAATTGTTTTCCTGATTTCTCTCTCTGCTAGGTCATTGTTAGTGTACTGGAATGCCATAGAATTCTGTGTATTAATTTTGTATCCTGCAACTTTGCTGAATTCAGATACTAGATCTAGTAGTTTTGGAGTGGATTCTTTAGGGTTTTTTATGTACAATATCATGTCATCTGCAAACAGGGACAGTTTAACTTCTTCCCTGCCAATCTGGATGCCTTTATTTCTTTGAGTTGTTTGATTGCCATTGTTGGGACCTCCAGTACTATGCTGCATAAAAGTGGGGAGAGTGGGTATTCTTGTCTTGTTCCCGATCTTAAAGAAATAGCTTTCAGCTTCTCGCTGTTAAGTATAATGTTGGCTGTGGGTTTGTCATATATGGCCTTTATTATGTTGAGGCGCTTGCCCTCTATACCATTTTGTTGAAATTTTTTATCATGAATGGATGTTGAATTTGGTCAAATGCTATTTCAGCATCTATGGTGATGATCATGTGGTTTTTGTCCTTCTTTTTGTTGATGTGGTGGATGATGTTGATGGATTTTTGAATGTTGAATCATCCTTGCATCCCTGGAATAAATCCTACTTGATCATGATGGATGATCCTATTGATGTATTTCTGAATTCGGTGTGCTAATATTTTGTTGAGTATTTTTGCATCTATGTTCATCAGGGATATTGGTCTATAATTTTCTTTTTTTGTGGTGTCTTTGCCCAGTTTGGGTATTAGAGTGATGCTGGCCTCAGAGAATGAGTTTGGAAGTATTCCCCCTTTTCTACTTTTTGGAAAACTTTAATGAGGATGGGTATTAAGTCTTCACTAAATGTTTCATAAAATTCAGCAGTGAAGCCATCTGGTCCAGACGTTTTGTTCTTAGGTAGGTTGTTGATTACCAATTCAATTTCATTCCTGGTAATTGGTCTGTTCAGATTTTCTGTTTCTTTCTGGATCAGCCTTGGAAGGTTGCATATTTCTAGAACTCTGTCCATTTCTTCTAGGTTATCCAATTTGTTAGCATATAATTTTTCATAGTATTCTCTCATAATTCTTTGTATTTCTGTAGTGTCCATACTGATTTTTCCTTTCTTATTTCTGATTCTGTTTATGAGAATAGCCTCTGTTTTTTTCTTGATAAGTCTGGCTAGGGGTTTATCTATTTTGTTTATTTTCTCAAAGAACCAGCTCTTGCTTTCATGATTCTTTCTATTGTTTTATTATTCTCGATTTTATTTATTTATGCTCTAATCTTTATTATGTCCCTCCTTCTACTGACTTAAGGGCCTCATTTCTTCTTCTTTCTCTAGTTTTGTTAATTGGGAGTTTAGAGAGCTCATATGGGATTGTTCTTCTTTCCTGAGGTGGGCTTGTATTACAATATACTTTCCTCTTAACACGGACTTAGCTGCATCCCACAGATTTTGAGGTGTTGAATTACTGTTGTCATTTGTCTCCACATATTGCTTGATCTGTGTTTTTATTTGGTCATTGATCCATTGGTTATTTAGGAGCATGTTGTGAAGTCTCCATGTGTTTGTGGGATTTTTCACTTTCTTTCCATAATTTATTTCTACTTTTACACCTTTGTGGTCTGAGAAACTGGTTGGTACAATTTCAATCTTTTTGAATTTACCAAGGCTGTTTTTGTGGCCTAGTATATGATCTATTCTTGAAATTTTCCCATGTGCACATGAGAAGAATGTGTATTCTGCTGCTTTTGTGTGTAGAGTTCTATAGATGTCTGTTAAGTCCGTCTGTTCTAATGTGTTGTTCAGTGCCTCTGTCTCCTTACTTATTTTCTGTCTGGTTGATCGGTCCTTCAGAGTGAGTGGTGTGTTGAAGTCTCCTAGAATGAATACATTGCATTCTATTTCCCCCTTTAATTCTGTTGGTATTTGTTTCACATATGTAGGTGCTTCTGTGTTGGGTGCATAGATATTTATAATGGTTATATCTTCTTGTTGGATTGACCCTTTTATCATATTGTAATGTCCTTCGTTGTCTCTTGTGACTCTCTTTGTTCTGAAGTCTATTTTGCCTGATACAAGTACTGCAACTCCTGCTTTTTCCTCCCTTTTAGTTGCATGAAAGATCTTTTTCCATCCCTTCACTTTTAGTCTGTGTATGTCTATGGGTTTAAAGTGAGCCTCTTGTAGGCAGCATATAGATGTGTCTTGCTTTTTTATCCATTCAGTGACTCTATGTCCTTTGATTGGTGCATTCAGTCTATTTACATTTAGGGTGATTATCGATAGTTATGTACTTATTGACATTGCAGGCTTTAGATTTGGTGTTACCAAAGGTTCCAGGTTAACTTCCTTACTATCTAAGAGTCTAACTTAACTCACTTAATGTGCTATTACAAACACAATCTAAAGGTTTTCTTTTCTTTCTCCCCCTTTTTCTTCCTCCTCAATTCTTTATATATTAGATATCATATTCTGTACTGTTTGTCTATCCCTTGATTGACTTTGGGGATAGTTCATTTAATTTTGCCTTTGCTTAGTAATTAGCTGTTCTACTTTCTTTACTGTGGTTTTCTTACCACTGGTGACAGCTATTAAAAGCAGGAACACTCCATCTATAGCAGTCCCTCCAAAATACACTGCAGAGACCATTTGAGGGAGGTAAATTCTCTCAGCTTTTGCTTATCTGGTAATAGTTTAATCCATCCTTCAAATTTAAATAATACTCTTGCCAGATCAAGTATTCTTGGATCAAGGCCCTTCTGCTTCATTGCATTGAATACATCATGCTACTTCCTTCTGGCCTTTAAGGTTTCTGCTGAGAAGTCTGATGATAGCCTGATGGGCTTTCCTTGGTATGTGATCTTATTTCTCTCTCTGGCTGCTTTTAATAGTCTGTCCTTATCCTTGATCTTTGCCATTTTAATTACTATATTTCTTGGTGTTGTCTTCCTTGGGTCCTTTACATTAGGAGATCTGTGCATCTCCATGGCCAGAGAGACTATCTCCTTCCCCAGATTGGGGAAGTTTTCAGCAGTTACCTCCTAAAAGACACTTTCTATCCCTTTTTCTCTCTCTTCTTCTTCTGGTACCCCTATAATATGAATATTGTTCTGTTTGGATTGGTCACACAGTTCTCTGAATATTCTTTCATTCTTAGAGATCCTTTTTTCTCTCTGTGCCTCAGCTTCTTTGTATTCGTCTTCTCTAGTTTCTATTTCATTTATCGACTCCTCCACAGTATCTAATCTACTTTTAATACACTCCATTGTGCTGTTCAATGATTGGATCTCCGATTGTAATTAATTCCTGAGTTCTTGAATATCTTTTCATACCTTCATGAGCATGTTAATGATTTTTATTTTGAACTCCTTTTCAGGAAGATTCATGAGGTCAATTTCATTTAAATCTTTCTCAGGAGTTGTATTAATAATTTTACTTTGAACCAGGTTCCTTTGGCCTTTCATATATCTATATGGCACCCTCTAGTGCCCAGAAGCTCTACTCCCTGGAGCTGCTCAGCCCCTGAAGCAATGTCAGGGGTCGCAGGAGAGTGGTATTCGTGCCTGGGGGGAGGAAAGAGCTGTTTCCTGCTTCCCAGCTGCTCCGCCTGACTCCACTGCCTGAACCAGTGGGCCGAGCACAAAGGTATAAGCCTCTATGCTTTGCGTCTGTAGTTGCTGTAGACTGATCTTCCCTCTGGCTGGCCTAACACCAGGGTATGGTTTTCCGGCTTGCGAGCCAGGTGGGACTGGCCAGGAGAAAGGTGCAGTAGGCTGCGTATCACGGAGGGGGTCCTTGGACCTCTGTAGTCAGCCAGGGAGCTGGAGCACCTGAAGATCATGAAAGCTCCCAACCTGCTGGGCAGAGTGCACCCAGACAATTTTGTCTACCTGTCCTTTCTCCTGAGCAGTAAGGTCTGTGCAATCCTTGCCCCTTCAGCAGCCCTCTTGTTAAGGGCTTCCTTCTTAGGAATTCTCTCAGACTGCCTGCCTTTCTTTTGTCCCAGAGTAGCCAGATATGGATCCCTGCTTTCCACAAGCTGCTGGAATCTTAGTCTCTTCAGGAATTCTGCCTGTTTAGCTTTCCAACCCCTTACTCACGAGAGTACCATGAAATCACCATGAAATGTACGTTTGTGCTCCCAGATCAGATCTCCAGAATTAGGTGTTCAGCTGTCCCAGGCCTCCACTCCCTCCCCACTCCATTTCTCTTCCTCCAGCTGGTGAGCTGGGGTTGGGGAAGGGCTTGGGTCCCATCGGGCCACTGGTTTGGTACATTACCCTGTTCCATGAGGTCTGCTCTTTTCTCCAGGTGTATGCAGTCTGGTGCAGTCCTCTTTCCTGTTTCTCTTTCAGGAGTAGTTATATTAATTATATTTTCGTATTATATGTGGTTTTAGGAGGAAGCCTCTGTCTCACCTCTCACTCCGCCATCTTTAATCCTCTCCTCTAATAAACTTATTATTCATCCTCTGTATTCCATGTTAACTACCACTTCCTTTGAGAAATGTTTTAGTATCTTCCAAATAAAGTGAGTCATTTTCCTCCTTGGTTCCCAGATGTACATGCTCACATTAAGCCATTACCAGAGTGTCCTCATTATTTATTTTAGAGTCTTCCCCGATTAGCTTTTAAATTTCTTCTAACTCATCAGTACCCCCAATATATACACTACACAATGCTTGATTGGCACTCAGGCATTTTCTAAATGAATGAATTCACAATTGAATACAAATAAACTCAGATATGGTATCAAAGTATCTGAAAGCCAAAGCTATACATTTCAATTAACTAGTAACTAGAAAAATGAAGCCAGGCTTAAAGTACTTCCTTAGCAATATGCTACAAGTCCACATGGTGGCGATGTCGCCACGTGAAGGAGCTGCTCCACATTCCCTATTTGTGAGGAAGCTAATACAATGAACAAGTTGAAGTTGACAAGGAGGGTGAAAAAATAACAAGCTAATAAATCAAAAGAAAATTGATTAGACCAGAAAAGACAATACTTAGAGGGCAAAATTTTTTGAAAAAAGCTACTTTATTCAGTTAATATAATGTGAGAACTTAAGTGGAGCCCAAACAGCCAAAAAGGTTGCTATGGCAATGAAGGCAGAGGGCACTGAGAAGGAGAGAAGAGACTTGTAACAGACCGAGAGTGGCAGGGGTGAGAGAGGTGTTGGTGGGCAAAGGATGTTGAACTAGCAAAATGGGCCTCCTGCCAGCCACAAATACAGACATCTAAGTAGGGGGAGCAGGGAGGACAATGAGATGACAAAAGACATTGAAAGAATGGTTAGAATGAAACCCATTGAAAGTGGTGCACTTCTTCTACCCACGGGAAGAAATGCAAAGTCCAAATAATTCTGGACTAGAAATCAGTGCTTTCCAGGATGATCTTGACAAAATGTGGCATAAGGAGGGCATCAGGGCTACAAAAGGAGTTCCTCCTAGATCAAGCACTGTCAGAAGCCAGAGTGAGCCACAGAAGTGAAGAAGCACCTCTATAATGCATTATAGGAACATAATTAACAAAGGCATTAGAACACAAACAAGCAAAAACATGATCACATAGTGCATAAGAATAGGTGATACAAACACCAGCACAATGTCTACCAATTGGGGTTAGAAAGACCACTCAGGGAAGAAGTGGTATATAGAGCAATAATCCCTATTTACAGCAATCGCCAAACAACTAAGACCACATATATCATCAAACATCAGTTTTATGGATATTTTAGAAAGGTTGCATTATACTACGCAGGCTGTTCTACTGCAGTCCAACAAGCTGTCAGCATCTGGGAGAAATGGCAACAGAATTATCACTCTAGGGCTGTTGACTCCACATCTGGAGCTAAAACACCCAAAAGGGAAATAGAATGAAGACTAACAAAGCTCCAATAGCTAAGTGGATACAAACAGCAAGGACTCAGAGGGACAGCCACCAGTGCCCAAAACTCGGAAGCACCATTTCTTTCCCTATATACACTATCTCAGCACATCATCCAACCAAAGGATAAAACCAGAACACAGAAAGTCTTAAGTTCCTTCCTCTCCACAACCTACCATTGCATTCTATTAGTTTCCCTAGCTTGTCTCTCTTAATCAAAGCCCTCTGGTGAAGTCAAATCCTTGTTTTTGCTCACCTATACAGTTACTATACTCTTCTGAGCAGCACAGACTTTTACTCTCACACACATGGTTATGTCAAAAACCAAAATTAAAATAACTTTACTTATTTACAACATTATCCTGTATCCTTTCATAGAAGTCCAGCATTTAGTTCAGACCAGAGGTCTTAAAGTTAAAATGTTTTTCTCTTCAAAGTTTTTAATTATTAAAGGGAAGTAACTTCCTTACAATTTAGAACTTATAGGAAGTAGAACAAAAGGTTAGCCTCTCCTCTTTCAATGTGTTGTTTTTGTAACTGTGAATTTTGAATGTAAGAAAAAAATGCAAACTCAGATTATGTATTTATTACAATATATAAATCAATTGTTTTGATACACTGAGAGTGGAGGAATATATCCAAGGGCTCAAGGTTCAATTTATCAAATTTAAAAGAGCAGCCAAATCTGAAAATTGGACTCAATGTAAACTACCAATGGGTCATGAAATTAACTGACAAATCTGTCTTTTAGAGTTAGGCATTGGTATTTCATTTTCGCAACAAATCTGTTCCTCATATAGAGAAAACTGGCACTCAGAAGTGTTAAGGATGACTTGGAGACTTCCAGAGAGTTAAATTCAAAGCCAAATCTGTCCAACCCCATTAAACAAGGGTTTCCAGGACTGTAATAGCTGACTGTTTATAGTACTACTACTCTGTACTTATCAGAAAGCATATGATGTAAGGCCTTACTTATCATTATGCATTACTTAAAGCAGCTATATTTAAGAAGAGTTCAGAGATATTTATTCCTAAGTAATTTCACAGAAAACTGATAAAAAGAATCTAACACCTAACTTGCAATCAGCTGTTTTATTAGAAAGGCCAAATAAAGGTCTTTACCTGCTAATATATCAAAGTTGTATCATCCTTAGAAATAAATTCAAAAAATAACAACAGAACAGACTAAACTCAAATTTCTCTGCTAGGCATGGTAAATGTAAACTTAAAATGTAGTCCCTGCCCTGATGGAGTTTACAGACTAAACACATTTTAAATGTTTTTACTTACTCTTCTATTCACTGCAAAAATAAAAACATTTCCCTGAAAACTACAAGACACTCTTGAGAAAAATTAAAGAGGACACTAATAAATGTAAATTCATCCCATGCTCTTGGCTAGGAAGAATTAATATTGTCAAAATGGCAATCCTGCCTAAAGCAATCTACAGATTCAATGAAATTCCTATCAAAATACCTACAGCATTCTTCAGTGAAGTAGAAAATAGTTCTAAAATTCATGTGGAACAACAAAAGAACCTGAACAGCCAAAGCAATCCTGAGAAGGAAGAATAAAGCGGGGGGAATTATGCTCCCTGACTTCAAGCTCTACTACAAAGCCACAGTAATCAAGACAATTTGGTACTGACACAAGAACAGACCCATAGACCAGTAGAACAGAATGAGAGCCCAGATATAAACCCAAGCATATATGGTCAATTAATATACAATAAAGGAGCCATGGATATACAATGGAAAAATGATAGCCTCTTCAACAGCTGGTGTTGCCAAAAATGGACAGCTACATTGTAAGAGAATGAAACTGGATTACTGTCTAACCCCATACACAAAAGTAAACTCAAAATGGATCAAAGACCTGAATGTAAGTCATGAAACCATAAAACTCTTAGGAAAACACATAGGCAAAAATCTCTTGGACATAAACATGAGCAACGTCATGAACATATCTCCTCAGGCAAGGGAAACAAAAGGAAAAATGAACAAGCAGGATAATATCAAACTAAAAAGCTTCTGTCCAGCAAAGGACACCATCAGCAGAACAAAAAGACATCCTAGAGTATGGGAGAATATATTCATAAATGACATATCAGATAAGGGGTTGACATCCAAATTATATAAAGAGCTCACGCACCACAACAAACAAAAAGCAAATAATCCAATTAGAAAATGGGCAGAGGAGCCAAACAGACACTTCTCCAAAGAAGAAATTCAGATGGCCAACAGGCACATGAAACGATGCTCCACATCACTAGTCATCAGAGAAATGCAAATTAAAACCACAATGAGATATCACCTCACACCAGTTAGGATGGCAGCCAACCAAAAGACTAACAACAACAAATGTTGGCAAGGATGTGGAGAAAGGGGAACCCTCCTACACTGCTGGTGGAAGTGTAAATTAGTACAACCATTGTGGAAAGCAGTATGGAGGTTCCTCAAAAAACTCAAAATAGAAATACCATTTGACCCAGGAATTCCACTCCTAGGAATTTACCCTAAGAATGCACCAGCCCAGTTTGAAAAAGACAGATGCACCCCTATGTTTATCGTAGCACTATTTACAAAAGCCAAGAAATGGAAGCAACCTAAGGGTCCATCAGTAGACGGAATGGATAAAGAAGATGTGGTATATATACACAATCGAATATTATTCAGCCATAAGAAGAAAACAAATCCTACCATTTGCAACAACATGGATGGAGCTAGAGTGTATTATGCTCAGTGAAATAAGTCAGGTGTAGAAAGACAAGTATCAAATGATTTCACTCATCTGTGCAGTATATGAACAAAGAAAAAACTGAAGGAACCAAACAGCAGCAGACTCACAGAACTGAAGAATGGACTAACAGTTACCAAAGGGAAAGGGACTGGGGAAGATGGGTGGGAAGGGAGGGAGAACGGTGAAAATGGGCTGTTACAATTAGCACACATAATGTAGTGGGGCTGGGGGTGGGGTGAGGGTATACGGGAAAGGCTGTATAACACAGAGAAAAGAAGTAGTGATTCTATAACCTCTTACTACGCTGATGGACCGTGACTGCAATGGGGTATGTGGTGGGGACTGGATAATGGGGGAGTCTAGTATCCATAATGTTGCTCATGTAATTGTATATTAATAATAGCAAAATTAAAAACAAATAAAAAAATTAAAACATTTGCATTTAAAGACTAACAGTAAATACAAAAACAACATGGACAAGAAACCTCAAAGTATCACTATATGCACATAAAATAATCTTCTTAAGTACATCTATACATGGGTATGTATGTATGTACTTTAACTTTCATACTTACATACAACACCCATGTACATCATAACATACCAAACTGGTGGGTGAACATCCTTACAGTACTATTCTACAAAGAGAAAATGCTCTAAAGATATTCTTTCAAGTATAATAAAAACCTTAGGTTTTACTATTTCCTTTATACACACATATAAGTATAGTATAATCTTGGAAACATATAAAAGGATACTTCAGAGTAGAAGTAACATCTTCCCGGGGATGAAAGGAAAGGAAATCTGAAATATTTTATTTCAAGGATAAGGACAGACTATTAAAAGCAGCCAGAGAGAGAAATAAGATCACATACAAAGGAAAGCTCATCAGGGGATCAACAGACTTCCCAGCAGAAACCCTACAGGGGAAAGGGAGTGGCATGATGTATTTAATGCAATGAAGCAGAAGGGCCTTGAATGAAGAATACTTTATCCAGCAAGGTTATCATTTAAATTTGAAGGAGGGATTTAACAATTTCCAGATAAGCAAAAACTGAGAAAATTTACCTCCCACAAACGGTCTCTACAGTGTATTTTGGAGGGACTGCTATAAATGGAAGTGTTCCTAAAGTTTAATAGCTGTCACCAGAGGAATTAAACCACAGTAAAGAAAGTAAAACAGTTAATTACTACGCAAAGCAAAATCAAATCAACCATCCTCAAAGTCAATCAAGGGATATACAAACAGTACAGAATATGATACCTAATATATAAAGAATGGAGGAAGAAGAAAAAGGAGGAGAAAAAAAGAACCTTTAGATTGCTTTTGTGATAGCATAGTAAGTGAATTAAATTAGACTCTTAGATAGTAAGGAAGTTAACGTTGAACATTTGGTAACCATGAATCTAAAGTCTACAATGGCAATAAGTACATACCAATCAATAATCACCCTAAATGTAAATGATCTGAAAGCACCAATCAAAAGACACAGAGTGACTGAATGGATAAAAAAACAAGACCCATCTATATGCTGCCTACAAGAGACTAACTTTAATCCCAAAGACATACACAGACTAAAAGTGAAGGGATGGAAAAAGATCTTTCATGCAACTAATAGGGAGAAAAAAGGAGGAGTTGCAGTACTTGTATCAGACAAAATAGACTTCAAAACAAAGAAAGCCACAAGAGACAAAGAAGGACATTACATAATGATAAAGGGGTCAATCCAACAAGAAGATATAACCATTATAAATATCTATATGCCCAACACAGAAGCCCCTACATATGTGAAACAAATACTAACAGAATTAAAGGGGGAAATAGAATGCAATGCATTCAATTCTAGTAGACTTCAACACTCCACTCACTCTGAAAGACAGATCAAGAAGACAGAAAATAAGTAAGGAGAGAGAAGCACTGAACAACACATTAGAACAGATGGACCTAAGAAACATCTAAAGAACTCTATACCCAAAAGCAGCAGAATACACATTCTTCTCAAGTGCACATGGAACATTATCAAGAATAGATCATATCCTAGGCCACAAAAAGAGCCTCAGTATATTTAAAAAGATTGAAATTGTACCAACCAGTTTCTCAGACCACAGAGGTATGAAACTAGAAATAAATTATGGGAAGAAAATGAAAACTCCTACAAACACATGGAGGCCTCACAACATTCTCCTAAATAACCAATGGATCAATGACCAAATAAAAACAGAGATCAGGCAATATATGGAGACAAATGACAACAATAATTCAACACCACAAAATCTATGGGATTCAGTGAAGGCCATGCTAAGAGCAAAGTATATTGCAATACAGGCCAACCTCAAGAAAGAAGAACAATTACATATGAGCAGTCTAAACTCACAATTAACAAATCCAGAAAAAGAAGAACAAATGAGGCCTGATGTCAGTAGAAGGAGGAACATAATAAATATTAGAGCAGAAATAAAATTGAGAAGAATAAAACAATAAAAAGAATCAATGAAAGCAGGAGCTGGTACTTCAAAAAATGAACAAAATAGATACACCCTAGCCAGACATATCAAGAAAGAGAGTCTACACACATAAACAGAATCAGAAATGATAACGGAAAAATCAGTACGGACACCACAGAAATACAAAGAATTATGAAACAATACTATGAAAAATTACATGCTAACAAACTGGATAACCTAGAAGAAATGGACAACTTTCTAGAAAAATATAACCTTCCAACGCTGACCCAGAAAGAAACAGAAAATCTGAACAGACCAATTACCACCAACAAAACTGAACTGGTAATCAAAAACTACCTAAGAACAAAACTCCTGGACCAGATGGCTTCACTGCTGAATTTTATCAAACATTTAGTGAAGACCTAATATCCATCCTCCTTAAAGTTTTCCAAGAAGTAGAAGAAGAGGGAATACTTCCAAATTCATTCTGAGGCCAGTATCACTCTAATACAAAAACCAGGCAAAGACACCACAAAAAAAGAAAATTACAGACCAATATCACTGATGAACACAGATGCAAAAATACTCAACAAAATATTAGCAAACGGAATTCAAAAATACATCAAAAAGATCATGCAGCATGATCAAGTGGGATTCATCTCAGGGATGCAAGGATGGTACCACATTCAAAAATCCATCAACATCATCTACCACAAAAACAAAAAGGAAAAAAACCACATGATCAACTCGATAGATGCTGAGAAAGCATTTGACAAAATTCACCATCCATTCATGATAAAAACTCTCAACACAATGGGTATAGAGGGCAAGTATCTCAACATAATAAAGGCCATATATGACAAACCCACAGCCAACATTATACTTAACAGTGAGAAGCTGAAAGCTTTTCCTTTAAGATCAGAAACAAGACAAGCAAGCCCATGCTCCCCACTTTTATTCACATATTTCTGGGGGTCCTAACCACGGCAATCAGACAACACAAAGAAATAAAAGGCATCCAGATTGGCAAGGAATAAGTTAAACTGTCCATTTTTGCAGGTGACATGATATTGTATGTAAAAAACCCTAAGGACTCCATTCCAAAACTACCAGATCTAATATCTGAATTCAGCCAATTTGCGGGATACAAAATTAATACACAGAAATCTGTGGCATTCCTATACACTAATGAAGACCTAGGAGAAAGAGAAATTCAGAAAACAAACAGTTCCACTCACAATTGCATCAAAAAGAATAAAATACCTAGGAATAAACCTAACCAAGGAAGTGAAAGACCTATACTCTGAAAACTACAAGACACTCATAATAGAAATTAAAGAAGATACCAATAAATGGAAACACATCCCATGCTCATGGATAGGAAGAATTAATATTGTCAAAACGGTCATCCTGCCTAAAGCAAGCTACAGATTCAATGCAATTCCTATCAAAATACCTATAGCATTCTTCAATGAATTAGATCAAATAGTTCTAAAATTCGTATGGAACCAAAAAAGACCCTGAATAGCCAAAGCAATTCTGAGAAGGAAGAATAAAGCAGGGGGGATTATGCTCCCTAACTTCAAGCTCTACAACAAAGCCACAGTAATCAAGACAATTTGGTACTGGCACAAGAACAGACCCATAGACCAATGGAACAGACTAGAGACCTCTGACATAAACCCAACCACATATGGTCAATTAATATATGATAAAGGAGCCATGGACATACAATGGGGAAATGACAGCCTCTTAAACAGCTGGTGTTGGCAAAACTGGACAGCTACATGCAAGAGAATGAAACTGGATTATTGTTTAACCCCATACACAAAAGTAAACTCCAAATCGATCAAAGGCCTGAATGTTAAGTCATGAAACCATAAAACTCTTAGAAGACAACATAGGCAAAAATCTCCTGAATATAAGCATGAGCAACTTATTCCTGAACACATCTCCTCAGGCAAGAGAAATAAAAGCAAAAATGAACTCATGGGACTATATCACACTAAAAAGTTTCTGTACAGCAAAGGACACCATCAACAGAACAAAAAGGCATTCTACAGTATGGGAGAATATATTTGTAAAAGACATATCCGACAATGGGTTAATATCCAAAATATATAAAGAACTTACACGCCTCAACACCCAAAAAGCAAATAACCTGATTAAAAAATGGGCAGAGGATATGAAGAGACAGTTCTCCAAAGAAGAAATTTAGATGGCCAACAGACACATGAAAAGATGCTCCACATCACTAATCATTAGGGAAACGCAAATTAAAAGTACAATGAGGTATCACCTCACACAAGTAAGGATGGCCAGCATCAAAAAGACTAAGAACAACAAATGCGGCGAGGATGCGGAGAAAGGGGAACCCTCCTACACTGCTGGTGGGAATGTAAGCTAGTTCAACCATTGTGGAAAGCAATATGGAAGTTCCTCAAAAAACTAAAAATACAAATACCATTTGACCCAGGTATCCCAGTCCTTCGAATTTACCCAAAGAATACAACTTCTCTGATTCAAAAAAACATATGCACCCCTGTGTTTATCACAGCACTTTTTACAATAGCCAAGATATGGAAGCAACCTAAGTGTCCATCAGTACATGAACGGATAAAGAAGATGTGGTACATATACACAATGGAATATTATTTAGCCATAAGAAAGAAAAAAATCCTACCATTTGCAACAACATGAATGGAGCTGGAGGATATTATGCTCAGTGAAATAAACCAGGCAGAGAAAGAGAAGTGCCAAATGATTTATCTCATTTGTGGAGTATAACCACACAGCAAAATTGAAGGTACAAAATAGTAGTAGACTCACAGACTCCAAGAAGGGACTAGTGGTTACCAAAGGGGAGGGGTGTGGGTGGATGGGGAGGTGGGGAGAAGGGGATTGAGGGGTATTATGTTTAGTACACATGGTGTGGGGGTCACAGGGAAAACAGTGTAGCACAAAGAAGGCAAACTGTGACTCTGTGGCATCTTACTACACTGATGGACAGTGACTGCATTGAGGTATGGGTTTGGACTTGATAATATGGGTTAAAGTAGTCACCACATTGTTTTTTCATGTGAAACCTTCATAAGAGTGTATATCAATAATACCTTAATTAAAAAAAAGTGCAGACAAAACCATGTTTGTTCAGCAGGCCCCTTGGCAAGTGGCAGCCAGGCCACTTGTGCTCTAATGGAGGAAGTGCACTTTATTGACTCCAGGCATTTCCTGTTCAGGCTCTAAGACTCTCTGATACTAAGAGGGAGGAAACCCAAGTTTCACAAAGGGGGCTTCTTTCACCCTGCTTGTGCTCTGTGCTGTGGTGAATTATTCCACCTCTTGCTGTGTCTCACTGTGTGTTTTGAATTGATTAATAAACCATTTGATTTAGGCATCTTAAAGAAAAAAAAAAGGAACCAGAGCAACCTACATAGATCAGTGCTTTTGTGATAACATAAAAAAAGACTATAGTGTAAAATAAAAGCTTGGCCACATTAGGAAGGAAAATGCAGTATAATGACTGGATAAGTCCAAGAACTTCTTTAAGGATGGGAGCCACTGGCACACACCTGTCTGTAGGAAAGGGGGCAGGAGGAGAGGCTGACAATATGGGCGGGAACAGGCACAAGTGGAGTGTGCAGGAGAAAAGACATTCTTTCTCCTGGAGGGGTGAGTGAGACAGGCCATGAGGCCACACACAAACCGAGACACTTGAGAACAGAAAGTAAAGTCTGAGGGCAAACTCAGCTGGACAAGGAGTGGGAGGGCATGAAGGGGACAGCAGTGGGTTAGTCACCCAGCAGAGAGGGATACGAGAATAGCCGCTGTGAAAACAGGACACCATAAAAACGAGCGGAAAGACTACAACAGCCATGAGAGGCACAGCTGAGGCTTGAAAACCTAAATTGCACATTTACAGATTTAAATGCAAATGCTTTGAAAGACTCAACAGGCCTCGATGCTGCTTCGTTCATACAGAAACAATTTCATCTCCTGCAATAAGGAGATATAAACCCCTTAACAAAGTGCTATGGAAACTTGGAAAGCAAAGCATTCAAACAGACATTTCTGTGGGAAATGGGCACCAAGGAACAGGGTTTATAGTGTGGGTATGTGTGCACGTACACTTCAAAAGATTTTTTAACGGTTGAATTTCTGATGCAATGATTTTTAGCACTTCAAAGGTAACATGAAGTAAACTGAAAAAGTGAGGACAGGTGGCCATCAAAGAAAAACTAAAGTTGAAAGGACATACTTGTTTGCCTTGCTTCTTAAATTCTCTAAGAAAGACATCTCAAACTTAAAGTCCCCCAGATCAAGAATTTATCTAATTTAGTATACCCAAGCCAGCAAAATACCTAGCATATAGTAAATAACAAGTGAAGGAAGACAGAAATTATCTGATGTTCTTTTCCATTGTGGAAAAGTTCAACTAACTTTCTAGCGCAATGAATACCAGATTCTAAATAGGTAATTATAAATTCTTAAAGATTCAATTTTAACAAAACCACAACTCTCCACCTAATATCAAAACAAATTAATATAGCATTTTTATCACTGGTTTATGTTAAAAAAATAACACTGTGGGAGTCAGAGAATCACTACTGTACCTCTTCCTAACAAAAATTTAAAGCAGATAAAAAACTAGGAGAACAAAATGTAAGTTATCAAAACAATAATAATGTCAACGTTAGCAGCTATCATTTTTGTGCATTTATTATGTTTGCACTGCTCTAAGTACTTTATACACAGCATATCTTATCCTCACACCGACACTAAGAAATAGGTACTACTATTACTGTTTCTATCTTATAGGTGGAAAAAAATGAGTAAAAGTGGATCAAAAGAGTATTATATTTACCTGGTGAAACAAACCATAGACTTAGAAGTCCCCAGTACACAAACATTATAAGGAAAGTTAATACTCATCTCTTGGGCATTAAAGTCTGAAAGTCTTTGATATTCTGACTACATGATGTTCTTTAAGCTCAAACGGAGGAACAAGAACAGACAAGTTATTTCCCTCATGAGGTAATAACAACAGGTCCCAAAAAGAGGGGCAGTTATTATTAAGTTATCACAGATTTATATATACTACAAATACAAGTGTTCTTTAATTTTCAGAACTGCACTTACAAAAATTGGGAAAGCAGAAACGTCTGTTCAAAGATCACATAGGAAAATGCTTCAATTACCTTCATCATAAGATTGGCTGAATACTAGGAATCTGATTAAATCTATAATTAGTCTCTCTAAATTTCTGGTCTTATGAAATCATGATCTATTGAATATCCATAGACTTTTCATTGCTTACTAACATTGTCACCTAATTCTAACTAGCCAAAAATGAGCAATCACTACAATCAACTCTAGTTTAAATGTTTCAATTTAGGATTACCTAAGACATGGCTTTGCATTATCAGCAAAGCTCACGTTCACTGTCTAAAATGACCTTAAAATAAAAATCCAGATCCCACTTTGACCAGTGAGATCTTGGGCAAGTTCTTTAGCCCCTCAAAGCCTCAGTTCCTTCATGTATAAAATTGGGGTAACAAGACAGCTATAAAGAGTAAGTAAATTAATGCCCATGAAGCACTGATTATTAAATAGAGTATGTAGGAGGTAGGAAGTTCTTGTTAGTATTTGCTATCACCTCACTATCGACACTATCAAAGCCATGTTTCAGAGGGGAATGACAAAATAATAGAAAGCTAATGCTTACTGCCACTAGACTGCTTCAATAAATGTCAATAATATTCATAAGAGATTTTCCAACCTTGATATCAGTATACCTGTTCCACTGACAGCTTTTAATTGCTCCTAAAAGGAACAAATATTCTAATTTATTTACATCTTGATTTCTTCAAGAATAAATATGTGAAAGACATTTCCTTCTGTTTTCTCATTATCAACCACATCTTGTTTATCTACTATTCTTCCATATTTGATGTACAGCTGACCTTGAACAACATAAGTTTGAACTGCACACGTCCACTTTTACATGGACTTCTTTCAATAAATATATTGGTACATTTTTTTGAGATTTGAAACAATTTGAAAAAAATTTTCTTTCTCTAGTTTATGGTAAAAATACAGTATATAATATATAAAACATACAAAATATGTATTTGTCAATCAATTGTTTATATTATTGGTAAGGCTTTCTGGTCAACATAAAGCTATTAGTAAAGTCTTGGGAGAGTCAATAGTTATACACGGATTTTTGACTATGCAGGGGATTTGCCGTCCCTAGCCCCCGGCATTGTTCAAGGATCAGGAGCATACTCTAGTAAGTTCTTGATTGGATATTTACAATGGCCTGCTAAACAGCTCCTAGATGTTATAGTTTCATAAATTACAGCTGAAGATTCATCCTGGATCAGACTCACCTGTACCTTCTAAAATCCATCTCTCAGCCCCCATTCCTTCATGTGCCTCAGTTCAAGCATCATTACCTCAGATTATTGCAATTGTCTTCTAACTGATCTCCCTGCCCATCCACTCAAAATAATCCACCCTTTGTATTTTCAGACAGACAGATATTATTCTTTAAGGGAGTGAGGAATATTAGGGGGCATCTGGTCACATAATTTTGCTACATGAAACTTGGCCACCTAGCTACAAAATAAAGAAAGGAAAATCAACCAATAAACAAATTATTAAAAAATTCTTTTGAGACAAAGAAATTTTGACTTTCTTGACATTTACTTTTTTAAGGTTTGATTATAATACTGTGGTTAAGTTTTTTAAAGTCTATCTTTCAAAAACAAATCTATCAAAAAATTATGGATGAATTGATATGTCTGGATGTAGTTCAAAATAATTCAGTTAGAGGTGAAAGAGTGGGAGTAATAGATGAAACATAATTGGTGTTTAGCTGACAATGTTGTATGATGAGTACATGGGAGTCTTTCATACTACTGCCTCTAATATTGTGACAATTTGTATTTTCCATAATAAAATGTTATTTAGGAAGAAAAAAAAAAATCTCATTTCCAGTTGCCTAGAGAATCAAGACTTATTTCTTTAACAACACATTCCCAAGTGTGACTGTAGCCTGCTTCTTCTCTTGATTCATCATCCTGACCCACACCACATGCCAGTCTGCCAGTTGCACTAAACTTGCCACAATGTTTAAAACATCAGGCCAGGCCCCTTCACTTCCCTGTATCCCTACATACACACTTTCTTCTGCCAAAAGTCTCTAACCAACAGACACAGTGTTGAGCCCCAGTTCAAAGGGCCACTTCCTGACTCTGCCCATTTCCCTTGCACTTGTTCAGCTCTTAGCAAATACCTATGTTCTCAGTTATTTGTGGTTGGTTATTTTTAGCTGTTGTTGTTTTCCTTTTATTCTATTTCTGCCTCCTTCAAGAGATTATAATTACAGCCTCAAGGACAATCACTATATTTTACTTATTTCAATAAATATTCCCTATCATATGCATGGAACATACTAATTATTAAGTGCTTTGAAAAATAGGAAAGTCAACAGAACAACATTCAGTCATGGTAAACATTATTAACAAAATAGTATTTACAGTAAATCATAGTTTATATATCCTTAATTATGCCAATATTTATCTACTCTATGTTTATCACATTCTTAAAAAAAAGTCATTTTTTTCAAGGAATGTCTTACACATCTTGAAAAGAATATCAATATTATTTAAAGAAGAAACTATCTCCAAACAGATGTGGGCAGTTTCTTTTCCTATTTCTTAAAGAATTCTAAGCTACAATACAACAGTTATACTGTGATTACATTTCATCTGGCATGGTTGTTGAAATACATATTCTGTTCTCCTGGAAAGACTATCTACTATTTCTTATTTCAAAATAATAAAAATGTCAAAATACTCCATAATGTGAAATAATATCACATAATGTGTCTCTGCACCACACATGAGATATACAGATGTGAACATATCAGCCAAGGACTACAAGCTTCTACTTTAAGACAGGAAATAGTTGAGATGCTATTTCTAAACTATGAAAAATAAGTTAATGCAAAAGTTAAGGTAATGCTGACCCAGCCAGCTGTCACTAACACTCCTCTGATAACTTCAAGGAAACTACTTAGTTGCTGCATTATACACTGTACAAAGAGAAAGGAAATACCTACTAGTATAAAACTTCATTTGCTTCATGTCTTTCGTATCTCACAGTTTCACACATTAACCTGTAAAAGAAATAAAGACATGAGTTCAACATGTCATGAAAAAACATAACAGTTTAAAAACAATGCAACAGTCTAGAAAGTTAAGATTACATGGACTGTCACAATCATTTATTGGCCTCAAGATAAACATTTTTGGTGCCTGGGTTAACAAAGTAAGATCTGGTAAAGAGGTGTTAGAAAAAAACGTTTTGTTAGATGTCAAATTTGCTGCATTTATCTTATAGGGAACAAAACCATATGTGTTCTATACTTTGTAAAGGACATGCAGACCAGTTAATGTTCTCTGTGGTAAACAGAAAATGAGATGGAATCTAAAAATTAGAAAGGAAAACCTATTAATTTAAAAATGATAATGTCATTCACAGTTCAACACTAATATTACTTAACAGGATGGAAATTCAGACAAAAGCAGACTTTTATTACTCATTATTCTTATGACTAATGACCAAATGGAGGCTTTACAACTTAAGATTTGTTATTTGATCTAATCCACCCCTGAGAGAAAAAATCATGGAAATTACAGAAATCATGAATAAATGTTTAAATACAAAATTACCTCAAGAACATCGTCTTCAAGAAGCGTATTCTTATAAATGTAGAAGCTCAAGTAAAATTTCCAAAAAATACAGAAATGCAAAAAAGAAAGTGACTATTCCTTCTTATGAAGGAACTAGTAAATAGAAAAGGCCATAAAAGCAGTTGTTTCAAAAGCACGTGCATTTGGTCAGGGGAGTTTGTAGTCCACAATCTGTTGACACTGGTATCAACCTACATCCATTTTTTCCTGTTTGCTAAATCCAATAAATTCCACATACTCTTGACTTTTCACTTGAAAACAAGTGGTCCTCTTTTTCCTTGTTCTTCCTACTACCACCGGCCTACTTCAGAGATCCCCTCTCTCCTCTCAATTCCTAACTCAAAACACTCCATCTGAGTGTCACTTAACCCAGGAGGGAGCATCAAATATGGAAGATAAATCATTAAGAATATAGTTTTCTCTAATAGACTGAATCACACCAATTCTTAATAGGAAGGGGTGATAGTCATGGTGATGGATCTAAAAATACCTGGTCTTACATCATATAACAGGCTCTGCCTTAAAGAAGGATCCTTGTCCCAGTCTTTTCACTGGATCTCACCCCTTCCCCTACAGTAAACCACTGCCTTCCTGCAAGCTTACCTCCTTCTCCCACACCATCCACTTCTCCCTCTCTCCTGAATTACTTCTTTTAATATATAAACACCTCTTACTACCGCCTCTTTTGTGGGGGAGGGAGACACCTCTCTGACCCCATATCCCCTATTACAACTATTATATACACATTCTGCTTTTACAATGACAGAAATTCTCCTTTTAGATTTGTCTATCTACTATCTTCATTTTCTCACCCTCTTTTCACTCCTTCATCATTTGGTCCCTGAAACTCCAAAGAAAGGGCTCTAAGTTATCAGCATCCTCTGTGTTACCTAAATTCTTTCTGTCCTTACCTTGATTTGACTTCTCAGCAGCATCTGATGACTCCCTTCTCCTCATTTTCCCCAGGCTTCCTGCCCTCAGTTTCCCTCATCTCCCCCAGGCCTCCCAGATTTTCTCTCCTTTCACTGCTTTCTCTCCTCTGGATTCTCCCCACATCTGATTCCTCTACCTGACTGCTAAATGGCATCATCTCCAGGCACTGTCAGCCCTCTTCTCCTCTGCACCACATAATCGGATCCAGTCTATGATTTTAAATTTACTCTATAAACTGATGACTTCCAAAGAAATGCTCCATACCTAATCCCTCACCAGGCTATACAGTCATCTAAACGCCTACTCAACATACAGCCACTTGCTGTGTAACAGCCATTTCACATTCAAAATGTCCAAAATAGATCAGGAATTTCTTCCCCAGAAATCTGCTTTCCCACAATCAGTAACCAATTATTTAGGCCAAAAACCTTGGAGTCATCATCTCAAGTCCTCTCTTTTCTTCACATCCATCCCATCTTTGTGCCAGCATCTGCTTCTAAAATATATCCTCCAAGAGAGATCTTCCCAGTCATTAAGTCAGATCAACTCATACCTCTGTTCTTAATCTCTACCACCTTTAGAAGAAAATCCAAGCTCTTCATCCTTGAATACAAGGTCCTACACTACCTACTATACTTACTTGCTGTACTGTACCATGGTTCCTGCCCCATGAATCATGCCTGCTGCTATGGCAGAACATCTGGGCACATGGCAGAACACTGTGGAGACCTCTGCACAGCTGCCTCCCTCCAATGTTACCTCCTTTTGACTACAAATCAAAGCACCCCAGCACCCATTCTTACCATGCCAAACACTCTAACATCTGAATAAAATACTGATTCATTTACCTAAATTTTGTCTGCCCCACTAGGAATATAAACTGCATGACAGCAGGGGTTTGGTCTACATCAATGCTGTAAACCCATGGCTTACATCACTGCCCAGCACATAACAGGCAAACAATTAATAATTGCTTACTGAATAAATGTAACCAGTGCCATCAAAAAATCATGATAAAATCTTCTATAAGACAGTGTTCTAAATAAATGAAAATACCGAAATTTTTTGTCTTTAAACATTTTAGAGCATGTTTTATCAAAATCATATTGATCTCCTCTGAATTCCTCAAGTATATTAACCATAATTTAGTTGTTTCTTAATGATCTAAAACTGCCTATATAATAAAAATTACACTGATTCATAATGGTGAAAAATATATATACAGTTCAGCAGGACTTATTTCCAGTACTGAAGAGCCCCAGACAGTTACTTGGTTTTTGACAGATTTTTGGCCTCTGCTCCTAACTATAACAGCCTCTTCCCCTCTGGCAAATATGGTGCTTTTGATCCATATGGATTAAGGAAATAAATATTAAAAAATAAAGTTGTGCTGAAAAAATAAACAGTTTCTAAGTGAAGATCTAAAAACCTTTATATTGCATAGGGTGTGCAATCTTACAGCAACAGCCAATTAACTGCATGTCAATTAACTGCTCGGAATCAATTTATTGCTTTAATATGAATAGGCCACAATAATGCACGAAACTGAAGCTTTCACATAAATGAAAACCCCTTCCTCCCTCACAGTAGAATAATGTTGTTCTACTAACAATGAATAAACAGACTTTGAAAATCTTGATTAAAAGCTGCTTTTATTTTCTAAAATTAGAAAACTGTATTATGTGGAAGTCTTACTGTTCCCTATTAATCCCAGGAGTAAAATTGTAGTTACAAACTTCAAAGAAAATAACTTACCTAAAAAAGATATATTTTTCCCAGCAATGGTAGTTATTATAAAGCAGTTTATCCAAGTCACTGAGTTTATCTGCATTTTTGTTCTTGTTATTATTCATTTTGGTATACTGATTTTGTTCTAAAAAAGGACTTATTAGTTTGAGCTGATGACTTCTATAAATACAAGAAACAAATAACTTCTCAACACAAGCAGAATAAGATGAACATTTTAAAGCGCCTCCCTGTAAGTTCATGCCAACAAAGCTGTATTAGTCGCCAAAACAGACTTTCTAAAATATAAATAAACTAGACTATATTATTAAATCAATCGAAAATATCTAGCCAAAATTTACCTTTGAAACAGCAGAAAATTGATGCTTCTGATTCTGGGTGATAGGTGTGTGGGGCCTCATTGTATTATTATCTCCACTTTTGTAACTTTTTAAATTTCCACAAGAAGTACTAAAATTTTCCTTTTTCTATTGCATAGAATTCCTATTACCTAAATTATTTTATAACCACATATGCTATAGACATACATTATATATCTAAATATTATCTAAATATTATCCATGTGTGGTTTTATCAGCATGTGGGTTATATATGCATATTAATTAATTCATTTGAATTTGCAGATTATCTGCATTCAATTAGACAATTAGCTCTATTTTTTTCTTATGAGTTGTCCTCAAAAAACATAAAATGGAAGTTACACACTTTAAAACTTATTCTTGCTTTAATTTGAGCCATCTTCTAAATTCCCAATGGTTTTGCCCTTTCCAATAAAACTTGACTGAATTTTTAAACACTTAACCTGCAATCTTTTTTAATTTGAGTGACTTTCATTAAATTTAATTTTAGAAATACTCAATCCTCTTGACACTTTCCTCAATTAACAACTAAATATGAAATTGACATGTTCACAAATTAATTAGTGTTTAAAGAGTAAAGGGGAAATACATAGAAAAAGTATTCTTCTCATAATTAAAAACTGCTGGTATGAAAACTAGGTAGAGCAGGAAGAAACAAAACCTTCGCATTTTATCTTGGTGTTTATACAGAATCTATCTTTCCAAGTCCTTTATTTTCTGTTCCAATTAAGATAAAAAAAAAGAAAGAAAAATCAATCATTTATATAAAATGTTTTGATCTTTTAATATAAGCCCTGCTAACTATAAAGATTACTGTATCACTATACAATAGAAGTGAAAAGATTTTTATATAAATGACCACATAAAAACAACTGGTATAAACTGTATTTCCAAGAGAAGGGCAACCAACTTAATGCAATAAATGTATTACATACAAAGACCTAAAACATACTAAAATAATTAATCTAATCATTCTAAGAACAGTTTTAAAAAATTCTGGTATGTCTGAATGTTAAGAAACAGATTATCATTTGCCAGTACAGCAAATAATGCTCTTTTTGGTATTTTCACCAACTGTTGTTTATTGCTTTAGGTAAGGAGGATGGGGAGAGGAATAGGGAAGGACAGAGGATATCACTATGGCAGAAATGTCAAAAATCATTATATGAATATAAAACTTACAAGGCCAAATATAGAGACTAGATGTGGCAGAGTTTTCATCAATATGTTATCTGTAATCCTACTCCTTGACTATAATAATGATCCTATAAAATTCTAGCATCCTATTATTAACCTTAAAATGACTCACCTAAGTTGATGCTCCCTCAAGTTTGATAAGGCTTCCATACCATGTAAATAGGAATACACTATTTCCAGATCCTGTTCGAAAAAAAAAAAAGGATAGAAATTATTAAACTGGTCAGGAAAAGAGGTTCTAAAATAAGTCACTATAATTACAGACCAAATTAAAGATAGCTTTTAATACATTTTCCTAGATACTAAAAGTGACATTATTAAGAGAAAAGCTGAACTGCACAGATGTCATCCATTACAACTGTCTTTGGGATGTAAGGAAAAGCTATGAAAAAATAAAATAAATGGGCTCAAACTTATGAAAATTAATTTCATATAAGTTCTTTATCAGCTATTTTCTGCACTTTACATCAAAATATCAAATGTAAATTTCAATTTTAAAGTATAAATATTTGCCAATACTTTGATTAACTCAATTTTCTCAATTGAAAAAAAAATAGTGCATGTTACTTCATGACAACACTTAAACTTGAGCATGAATTCAATTTTTTCAATTCTTCACACTGACATTTCTTATATCAAGAAATATTTAAGCTTAAATATTTTCTTTTAAAAAAAGGGAAGTGCCTTTTTTTTCTAGTTCATATTGCAAAACACAGAAAAGACTCAGTTATTCATCAAAGTTCAGAACAGGTGAAAACTCAAAATCTTGTTTATATTCATTTAAATGGCAAGCCAGCAAGTTAATAGTATCTTAAGAATCCAATAAGTATCTAGGATCACATAGAAGGCCCTTATCAGATATATAATTTTAAATAAATATTGTCTCCCATTCTGTGGGCTCTATTTTTACTTTCTGGGACAGAGCCCTTTGAAAAACAAAGTGTTTGATTTTAATGAAGTCTAATTTATCTATTTTTTCTTCTGTTGCATATGCTTTTAAAGGCATATTTAGGAGGCTGTTACCTAATCCAATGCCATAAGGATTTACTAATATAATTTATTCTAAGAATTCTATAGTTTTAACTCTTATATTTTAGGCCTACAATCTATTTCGAGTTATTCTTGTATATAATGTGGTAAGGGTCCCACTTCATTCTTTTGCATGTGGATATCCAGTTGTCCCATCACCCTTTGTTGAAAGTCCATTCTTTCCTCATTGAATTGTATTGGTAAATTTGTTGAAAATCAAATGATTATAAATATAAGTGTTTACTTCTGGACTCTCAATTCTATTTCCTTGATCTATATATCTATCTTTATACAAGTACCATGCTGTCTTATTTACGTAGCATTGTAGTAAGCTTTGAAATCAGGAAGTGTCAGTGCTCCAAATTTGTTCTTTTCCAAGACTGTTTTGGTTCTTTGGGTACCTTGCATTTCCATATGAATTTTACAGTCAGCTTGTCAATTTCTGCAAAAAACCAGCTGGGATTTTATTAAAGGATTAAAGGATTACATTGAATCTATAGATAAATTCAGGTAGTACTGCCATATTAATAATATTAGGTCTCCCAATCCACGACATGGGATGTTTTTCCATTTACTTAAGTCTTTTTGTTATTTCTTTCAACAATGTTTTGCATTTTTCAGGGTACAAGTCTTACACTACTTTGGTTACACTTAATCCTTGCTTTAATTAGGAAAAAATGTCTATAGCCTTAGGAATACCTTTCAGAACAATTCAAACTTCAATTGTTTAAATTGAGCAATTAAATTTCACATGTTAAGGGCACAGATAAGAGAAAGTGATTAACAGGATAACTAGATAAGGAACTTGAGACCCTTTTTAAAAAGGTTTTCAGCCTAAAATATTTCATTGTAGTCCTCATAACAGTGTTATGATGTATTAAGGGGAAAAAAAAGACCTCATTTATAATTCTAAATTGTCTTGAGTTCAAACTTACCAATGTTGGAAATTTGAAGCATTGCCCTCTGGTGGTCAACTTTCAAATAAACTGATGGTATTTAATTGTATTTTTCTGTAGTCTTTGCTATTTCCCATAAGTCTTTTTAAAGTTATTTAAAGTTTGAAATCTAAAACTAGACCCTACAAATTCAATACAAATAAGAAAGGTGAAAAAAAACCCAACATCTAAACAAAATGTGAATTCCTAAAGCTCATAAATCCCCTCTTTAGAAGCAATCATACTCCAACCTAACATTGTATTCGCCTGTAGGGAAGTCAATAAAAATGTTCTAATTATGAGAAATTGTTTTTAATACCTCCAATAAAAGGTTCTCCTGAATAATCTGAAAGTTCACATTCTGTTTTAGATATTATAAATATGCGTGTTATTTGCAGTCATTAAATAGTAGAGAGAAAGGCTGCCCTCCCATTCCTGAAGAGCTTATATTCTGAATCTAATATTAAAATCTTACTTTTTTTTCACTGAAATACCTATCAACTCGTTATAACCTACCCACAGCCTCCAGTGCTTTCATCTAAGCAAACAGACAAGACTATTTACATCCATTTAATACTCACCAAGCAAATCAGTTTTCATGGACCAAAAAAGTATATTTACAAAGGTAGTAGAAAGACCCAAGATTTTTTAAAAGATGGAGAATGGAGAGTCTAAAAGAGACATAATGGAAGCAAGAATTTGGGAGCTTATTAACAGAATAGAGGAAAAGAACAGCCTTAAACCTTAAAAGACAATAGGCCTTGAAATAACAGCCTCTTCATACAAACCAAGCAAAATCAAAGCAAAGAAAGCATGTTCCTTGATGAAATGGCACTTCATTAATCTGTTGCTTTTTAACATTATGGAATTTCATAGTTGTACAGGGTCATCTTGGTAAGTGATACTGTATTCATTACATATGTCAGTACTGCATATATGAATTTAACCTTTAATGTGAATGTAAAACCTGCACAATTATAATATAGAATATGTCTATGAATAATAATGCCACCACTACTTACTTATCTTAAAACAATATGTATAATGATAACCTGCAAGTTAAATAAGATTAATAAAAGGGTGGAGAACAATGGCATATTCTCACCTATAAGTCACAGACACAACTGAATAGGTCAGGCAGCTGTTACTTAAAGTCTGCATTATAAAACTGCCACCGATGGAAAGAGACTGTTATACCATTGCTGCATGACCACATAAATGAACTGGGTTGTCCTCCCATAATATGTAGCTGCATAAGGAAGACATTCGAACCTCACATAATCACAATATTTGCGGGGGAATAAATTTAAACATGTGTCACTCAAGCAATAAACATCAAGGGAATCCTGTGCAATTGTTCCATGTGAGTATTTCAGATATTAAACTAGACTATAATCTTCTTAAATGAATTCAACAATTATGTCCAGAGTTTCTTCTATTACTCTTAGAATAAGTCACCTCAAAAGAAACTTGTTTTAAATTGTCTGTGCCACAAGGAGCTTATGAACTCAAAAAGCAGGCATCATTATCCTACATGAAGCTGTTAAATAGAAGGCATTATTATCCAGCTTGAATTAGATGACCTCACAGATAGATTATACCTAAACTTGAGATCTCTTAATTGTAACTAACAGATGAAACAGTAAGAAATTGACAGCTGCAAGGCAGGCAACAAACAAGTAAATGTGATGTTTCTCTGCAATATGAACGTGATTATCACAGATTTGGGTAAGATCTACAAAAACAGAAGCTTCAGAAAAGGCATCAGCAGGAAGTCTCTGCTCTCTGACTCTGAGAAATCACGGAAAACTGAGAAGAGAGGAGCAAAGCAAACTAAAAAAAACTGACGGAAGGAGGACTCTGGCTAAACTTTTCTTTGATAAAGAGCATAATAGCCAAATAATAGGTTTACCAATGATTAGAGATTATAATTAAGTAACACTGAAAAGCAGAAGGAAGACAAATTCTCTTCTTTCCTAGGGGCAAGGTAGACTGGGCACAATTTTGAAATTGGCAAATAGGGCCTTTTGCATCTCCCGATCAATTTTTTGTGGCCTCTTCTCCCCAAGTGTCCATCAACCTCACATTACCCCATGCCACATCTGAAAATCAAAGGAAGACAATCTGAACATAAATGCAGATGTAAATGAGCAGTGGGGGCCCTTGAATCTTCCATGGGGAACTAACTGTCTGTCGGCATTTCCATTTTCATAGTCCAGACAAATCTCTAAGTGGCATGAGATTTCAGGCAGCAAACCAAGAAAAATGAAATACATCAGCAGTGTAAGGGAAGAGACACCCCCCTGCTGCCCTCCCCCCCACCCCACCCCATCCCCGGAGTAAGACAGGCCATATGACGCATCCCAGCTCTGCCCAGGAACTACCTCCACCCCTTCCTTGCCCTTAACTGCTGCTCTTCCTTAACTTTTCACATAGAAGTTTCAACCCTTATTTCCCCTGAGTGTTTGGTCTTTATTAAAATAATCTGTAAATTGGTATGAAATTGCCTTTAGCCAGCAATGGAACAAAAAGGCAAAAAAGGATGAGGTACTGAGGAAGTCTTGCTCTTCAAACCAACTTGAAATTTTCAACAATTTGGTGAATATCAGATATGCTGCAGCACAGAGCAAGAGTTTTCTCTTAAGAGGAGCAAGGAAATGTACTATGGCCTTCAGGGGGTTATATTCTTGAATTCTAATTTTTTTTTCTCTCTACACAAACAGGAGATACTCAGCAAAGTAATGTTTCAACAAATTTAATTATAGAAAAAAATGCCGAAGAGCATTATCACCTAATGTTCCAACTGTCATTTCTGTCAGGGAACTGTGATATGCAAACTGAGAACTTTCTAACCTCCCAAGACAAGTAAAATTCACACAACTATTACTGTTTCAAAGGACTCTTAAAAATGTAAGCTCTTTTCCCCCAAAATTCTCTAGTGTTGAATACAAACAAGAACACTTGTTCTAATGAAGAAGCAGCATTTTTCAGAACAATAAGCCTCCTACCCTAGGAAGGACATCCTTTTTTCAAAAATAGATGCTCTTTAAATGCAGATTAAAATTATTAAAACTACTGTAGCCCAGTAGACAAAAATATTAACAGGCCAATTAGTATGCAATTTTCCATGAAAAAGATTTTTCCAAAATGTACACCAGGTATTAAACCCCAAAAGCATCCTTCCTCTAAGTTATTTATAAGAGTGATTGTTCACAACCTAACCAAACCATCTTGCCCAGAGTCTCTATAAACATAATACAGGCCTGATAGGAAAAAAGTCAGAGGGAAAGTTCTCTGCATGTTGGACTCTTTCTCTAATTTCTCCTTAGAGACTCATTCAGAACATAATAGGCCTCAGAGAAAACTTATAATTCACTTAAAACTAGCTTTTAATTTCACTTGTTTAGCAGCATCAGGGATTCACTAACAACTTACAGTGTATTTTAATATGATCTTTGGAGAGCTGAGAGAAGATAACTATTCCTCCACCTCCTTTCCCACAACTACTGTGGGTCACTTCCTCCTATTTTCCTCCACTTACTGTAAACAATGGGAGGGAGGGGATATATTTTGCACTGTACTATGAGAAAAAATTTAATTATATTTTTCCTTTAAAATGAGTTGTTTTATATATGAAGCCATGTATTTAAATTATAATCAGAAATAAAGTGGTCAAAAGATACAATCTTCCAATTTAAAGAATTTTTTTAATAAGCCTAATTCCTTATAGCGTAACTATACTTATTATGGTAAGCATCTCATAATGTATAAATTGTCAAATCACTATATTGTACATCTGAAACTAATATAACTGGTATGTCAACTATACTTCAATTAAAAAAGACTTGTAATGAATTTTTAAAAACAAGATTGTATATCAATTATCAAAGAAATTAAGGCCAAGACTGTGCTATAGTTAGCATGCCTATAGCGGCCTTACATGGTAAATACCTTTTGATTTAAACACAGGAGGAAGAGAAAGGAGTATCTTGCTTAATTGACAGCAGTCTCAGGACCAGGAACTGTAGTATTTACTTATTTATTCTCCCTCACAAAGACAAAAATATAATAATCCTTTTTGGCCAAAGATCACAAACATGGAATTAGAGAGTTATGTCTTGAACATGATTAATAAAGAGATTAAAAGCTAGAATACCCAAGCCTCAAACTCATGTCTATAGCCAACGGGGGAGGGGGTACAAAGATGGGAAGTCTACAAGTTTTACTGTGAATACTGACATAGTGGTAAACTTAGAAGTTTTATTTGGGAGACCCCAAATTTTTCTATACTAAAATACATAAAGTAACTATTCTGAGAGGGATAATAGAAAGAATATGGGTTTTGGTGTCAAAGGAAGCACGTCACATCCTTCTCCTCATTACCACAAAGATGTGTGACCCTAGGTGTGTTATAGAAACTGTATTTGCAAAACAAGGTGAATAATTATCTCAGGTAAGCTGTGTGCCTTAAATGATGTAGTTTCATAACAACTCATGGCACCTATAGACCTTCGAAACATGGTACTTGATTTTATTACCTATCAAATCTGAATACAAGGACGTAGTAATGCCAACAATATATACCTAAAAATATTTCTGAAATATACGTACACATCAGAATTTTTACAGATTACCACATCCTTTCATATATATCTCCACCCCCAAAAAAGTCAAATGAATTATTTATAAAACACATAAAGAACCCCTAAGTTGTCTGTCTGCTTTATGAATGCAGTTTTTACATCAGGTTTGGTGGGCAGAGAATGCCTACCACCCCCAGAGCACATACCCGTTAGGACTGTTTCAAGCATGTCACATCAAACCACCTATTTCCAAAGCTCCCCAGGCTGGCTTCCGGATAAAGCCCAAACACCAACAATCTCTTGCACCCTTTCCACACAAAGGACCAGCCCTCTCTGCATCCAGCATAACACAAAGTCTCTCAAAAGACACTCCCCCTTCCTGTCACCTTGGTTAAAAGCACTTTTTTAGGGAGGGGGTCAAGATGGCACATGAGTAGGGCGGGGAAATCTCCTCCCAAAACCATATATATTTTTGAAAATACAACAAATACAACTACTCCTAAAAGAGGGACCAGAGGATACAGTACAACAGCCAAGCTTCATCTACATCTGCAAGAACTCAGCATCTCACGAAAAGGGTAAGATGCAAAGCCGTGACCCAACAGGACCCGAGCACTCGCCCCACCCAGCTCACTGGTGGGAGGAAAAGAATCAGAGTGGGGAGAGAGTGGAAGCACAGGACTGCTAAATAACCAGCCCTAGTAATCTGCACTGGGAGCACAGACACACACTGCATGGTGTACTGGATATTAAAAAATGGAAAAGTAAAATCCAAGACGGAGACTGTGAGCAGGTTCCCACAGCTGGCTCCTCTGGGACAAAACAAAAGCGGGCACTTTTTAAAAGTCTTAAAGGGACAAGGGCTTAACAGCTGAACAAAGTCATCCCAGCATACTCAGCCCAGGAGGCTGGGAATATTAAATAACTTCAGGTGCCCTAATGCCCTGGGGGGTAACACACCCCTCACAGTGATAAGCAGCCAGCTATTCATTCCCCCGGGCTGGCACTGAAAGCAAACCGGCTGACCCACCACAACTGTGGAGCAGCCGGGAAACAGCCACACCCACAGCAACCACACAGTCTTCTCCCAGCGTGCGGAACCAGAGACCCAGACAGACGCGGAGGCTGCCGTCAGCAGGCAGTTGCCCAGCACAGACAGAGGAACCTGGAGCAAGGTCCGGAAGGCATGGAGGGGCGCCATTTTCACAGGAGAACACACCCAGAGCGTCTGCGACACTCGGCAGGGCCCTAAACTATTCCAAGGGCTGCCCCACACGTGGCAGCTCAGGGAATTATACCAGAGACAGCTCCTGGTGTGCGGGTAAATGGCACAAGCAGTGGAAGACGGAGCAAGGTCTGGAAGGCACGAAGGGGCGCTGTTCTCACAGGAGAACACAGCCAGTGCGTCTGCGAACCCCGCAGTGTCCTAGGCTATCCTGAGGGCAGCCCCACCCACAGAAGCTCAGGAGATTATCCCAGAGACTGCTCCCTGTGTGCGGGTAACCAACACAGGCAGCGAAGAAGGGTAAGGCAATCAGCAAGCAGGAAGGGACTTTGTTCTCCCAGCTGACACACGTGCCAACTGCCTGCAACTGCTTCTATTGCCAGGAAAAGGCAGAAGAATCTGGTCCAGACAAAAATCACTCAGACAACCAAAGAGACACAGCCTGGTGAGAGACATATAACCAATCGTCCTGAAAAAGAATTCAAAATAAAAGTAATGACCGTGCAGATGGACATGCAGAGAAACATGCAAGAGCAAAGGGATGAAGTCCAGAGGGAGATAAAAGAAACGAAACAATCAATAGAAGGTCTTAAGAGCAGACTGGATGAGGTGCAAGAGACTGTTAATGGAATAGAAATAAGAGAACAGGAGTACAGAGAAGCTGAGGCAGAGAGAGATAAAACGATCTCTAGGAATGAAAGACTATTAAGAGAACAGTGTGACCAATCCGAACAGAACAATATTCAAATTATAGGGGTGCCAGAAGAAGAAGAGAGAGAAAAAGGGATAGAAAGTGTCTTTGAAGAAATAATTGCTGAAAACTTCCCCAAGCTCGGGAAGGAAATAGTCCCTCAGACCATGGAAGCCCACAGATCTCCCAACACAAGGGACCGAAGGAGGACAACACCAAGACATATAATAATTAAACTGCCAAAGATTAAAGACAAGGACAGAGTATTAAAGGAAGCCAGAGAGAGAAAAAAGATCACCTACAAAGGAAAACCCATCAGACTATCATCAGACTTCTCAACAGAAACCTTACAGGCCAGAAGAGAATGGCATGATATATTTAATGCAATGAAACAGAAGGGGCTTGAACCAAGAATACTGTATCCAGAATGATCATCATTTAAATTTGAAGGAGGGATTAAACAATTCTCAGACAAGCAAAAGTTGCTGGAGTTTGCCTCCCACAAATCACCTCTGCAGGATATTTTAAACGGATTGTTCTAGATGGAAGCACTCCTAAGGCTATACAAATGTCACCAGAGAAAACAAACTCACAGCAAAGAAAGCAGACCAACCAAAAACTAACTAAAGGCAAAAAAGATAATCAAATATCAACAAAAACAGTCAAAGGAAACACAAAAGAGTACAGAATAAAACACCTAATATATAAAGAATGGAGGAGGAAGAATAAGAAGAGAGAGAAATATAGAAGCACCAGACTTTGTTTACAATAGCTTAATAAGAGAGTTAAGTTAGATGGTTAGATAGTAAAGTAGCTACCCTTGAACTTTTGGTAACCACAAATCCAAAGCCTTCAATAGAAATAAGTACATATCTTTCAATAATCATCCAAAATGTAAATGGACTGAACCAATCAAAAGACACAAGAGTAATAGAGTAGATAAAAATGCAAGACCTATCTATATGCTGCTTACAAGAGACTCACATCAAACCCAAAGAAATACACAGACTACAAGTGAAGGGATGTAAAAAGATATTTCATGCAAACAACAAAGGGAAAAAAGCAGGTGTTGCAGTACTTGTGTCAGACAAAATAGACTTCAAAACAAAGAAAGTAACAAGAGATAAAGAAGGGCATTACATAACAATAAAGGGTACAGTCCAACAAGAGGATATAACCATTATAAATATATATGCACCCAACACAGGAGCACCGACATATGTGAAACAAATACGAACAGAATTAAAGGAGGAAACAGACAGCAATGCATTCATTTTAGGAGACTTCACCACACCACTCACTCCAAAGGACAGATAAACCAGACAGAAAATAAGTAAGGACACAGAGGCACTGAACAACACACTAGAACAAATGGACCTAACAGACATCTTCAGAACTCTACACGCAAAAGCAGCAGGATACACATTCTTCTCAAGTGCACATGGAACATTTTCTAGAATAGACCACATACTAGGCCACAAAAAGGGCCTCAGTACATTCAAAAAGATCGAAATTCTACCAACCAACGTCTCAGATCACAAAGGTATAAAACTAGAAATAAATTGTACAGAGAAAACAAAGAGGCTCACAAACACATGGAGGCTTAACAACATACTGCTAAATAATCAATGGATCAATGAACAAATTAAAACAGAAATCAAGCAATATATGGAGACAAAACACAACAACAGCACAAAGTCCCAACTTCTGAGGGACGCAGCAAAGGCACTTCTAAGAGGAAAGTATATAGCAATTCAGGCCTATTTAAAGAAGGAAGAACAATTCCGAATGAACAGTCTTAAGTCACAATTATTGAAACTGGAAAAAGAAGAACAAATGAGGCCCAAAGTCAGCAGAAGGAGGGACATAATAAAGATCAGAGAAGAAATAAATAAAATTGAGAAAAATAAGACACTAGAAAAAAATCACTGAAACCAAGAGCTGCTTCTTTAAGAAAATAAACAAAATAGATAAACCCCTAGCCAGAATTGTTAAGGGAAAAAGAGAATCTACACATACAAACAGGATCAGATAAACCCCTAGACAGAACTGTTAAGAGAAAAAGAGAATCTACACACATAAAGAGAATCAGAAATGAGAAAGGAAAAATCACGATGGACCCACAGAAATACAAGGAATTACTACAGAATACTATGAAAATCTATATGCTAACAAAATGGATAACCTAGAAGAAATGGACAACTTCCTAGAAAAACACAACCTCACAAGACTGACCAAGGAAGAGACAGAAAATCTAAACAGATGAAATATCAGCAACAAAATTGAATCGGTAATCGAAAAACAACCCAAGAACAAATCCCCCAGGCCAGATGGATTCACCGCAAAATTTAATCAGACATATAGAGAACACATAATACCCATTCTCCTTAAAGTTTTCCAAAAAATAGAAGAGGAGGGAATACTTCCAAATTCATTCTATAAAGCCAGCATCACTCTAATACTAAAACCAAGCAAAGATCCCACCAAAAAAGAAAATTACAGACCAATATCCCTGATGAACATAGATGCAAAAATACTCAACAAAACATTAGCAAACCGAATTCAACAATATATCAAGAGGATCATACATCATGATCAAGTGGGATTCATCTCAGGGATGCAAGGGTGGTACAACATTCGAAAAATCATCAACATCATCCACCACATCAACATAAAAGAAGGAAAAAAACCACATGGTCATCTCCATAGATGCGGAAAAAGCATTCGACAAAATTCAACATGTATTCATGATAAAAACTCTCAATAAAATGGGTATAGAGGGCAACTACCTCAACATAATGAAGGCCATATATGACAAAACCAAAGCCAACATCATGCTTAGCAGTGAGAAGCTGAAAGCTTTTCACCTAAGATCGGAAACAAGACAGGGATAACCACTATCCCTACTGTTATTCAACATACTACTGGAGGTCCTACCCATGGTATTATGACAAAACAAACAAAAATAAGGCATCAAGATTGGTAAAGAAGTCAAACTGTCACTATTTGCAATGATGTGATATTGTACATAAAAACCCCTAAAAACTCCACTCCAAAACTACTAGAACTAATATCTGAATTCAGCAAAGTTGCAGGACACAAAATTAATACGCAGAAATCTGTTGCTTTCCTATACACTAATGATGAACTAGCAGAAAAAGATATCAGGAAAACAATTCCATTCACAATTGCATCAAAAAGAATAAAATACCTAGGAACAAACCTAACCAAGGAAGTGAAAGACCTATACCCTGAAAACTACAGGACACTCTTTGGAGAAGTTAAACAGGACACTAACAAATGGAAACTCATCCCATGCTCATGGCTAGGAAGAATTAATATTGTCAAAATGGCCATCCTGCCTAAAGCAATCTACAGATTCAATATAACCCTAATCAAAATACCAATAGCATACTTCAATGAACTAGAGCAAATAGTGCTAAAATTCATATGGAACCACAAAAGACCCCGAGTAGCCAAAGCAATTCTGAGAAGAAAGAATAAAGTGGGGGAAATTATGCTCCCTGACTTCAAGCTCTACTACAAAGCAACAGTAATCAAGACAATTTGGTACTGGCACAAGAACAGACCCATACACCAATGGAACTGACTAGAGAGCCCAAAAATAAACCCAAGCATATATGTCAATTAATATATAATAAAGGAGCCATGGATATACAATGGGAAAATGACAGCCTCTTCAACAGCTGGTATTGGCAAAACTGGACAGCTACATGTAAGAGAATAAAACTGGATTATTGTCTAACCCCATACACAAAAGTAAACTCAAAATGGTTCAAAGACCTGAATGTAAGTCATAAAACCATAAAACTCTTAGAATAAAACAAAGGCAAAAAATCTCTTGGACATAAATATGAACAACTTATTCATGAACATATCTCCCCAGGCAAGGGAAAAAAAGCAAAAATGAACAAGTGGGATGATATCAAATTAAAAAGCTTCTGTACAGCAAAGGACACCATCAGCAGATAAAAAAGACATTATACAGTATGGTAGAATATATTCATAAATGACATATCCCATAAGGGGTTGACATCCAAAATATATAAACTGCTCATGCACCTCAAAAAACAAAAAGCAAATAAGCCAATTAAAAAATGGGCAGAGGAGCCGAACAGACACTTCTCCATAGAAGAAATTAAGATGGCCAACAGGCACATGAAGAGACGCTCCACATCCCTAATCATCAGAGAAATGAAAATTAAAACCACAGTGAGATATCACCTCACAGCAGTTAGGATGGCCAACATCCAAAACACAAACAACAACAAATGTTGGCGAGGATGTGGAGAAAGGGGAACTCTTCTACAGTGCTGGTGGGAATGTAAATTAGTTCAACCATTGTGGAAAGCAGTATGGAGGTTCCTCAAAAAACTCAAAATAGTAATACCATTTGACCCAGTTTTCCATTCTCAAAAAGACATATGCACTCCTATGTTTATCGCAGCACTATTTACAATAGCCACGAAATGGAAGCAACCTAAGTGTCCATCAGTAGATGAATGGATAAAGAAGATATGGTACATATACACAATGGAATATTATTTAGCTATAAGAAGAAAATAAATCCTACGATTTGCAACAACATGGATGGAGCTAGAGAGTATTATGCTCAGTGAAATAAGCCAAGCCAAAAAAGACAAGTATCAAATGATTTCACTCATATGTGGAGTGTAAGAACAAAGAAAAAAACGGAAGGAACAAAACAGCAGCAGACTCACAGAACCCAAGAACGGACTAATAGTTACCAAAGGGAAAGGGACTGGGGAAGATGGGTGGGAAGGGAGGGATAAGAGGGAAAAAGGGGCATTACAATTAGCAGACGTAATGTTGGGGGGGCAAGGGTAGGGCTGTACAACTCAGAAAAGACAGGTAGTGATTCTATAGCATCTCACTACACTGATGGACAGTGACTGTAATGGGGTTGGTGGGGGAGACCTGATGAAGGGGGTTTATTAACCATAATATTGCACATGTAATTGTAGATTAATGATACCAAAATAAATTATTTAAAAATAAATAAATAAATAAATAAATAATAATAATAATAATAGCAAAATAAAACCAAAAAAATACAATTTGACCCAGGAATTCCACTCCTATGAATTTACCCCAAGAATGCAGCAGCCCAGTTTCAAAAAGACAGACATATGCACCCCTCTAGTTATCGCAGCACTATTTACAATAGCCAAGAAATGGAAGCAACCTCAGTGTCCATCAGTAGATGTATGAATAAAGAAGAACTGGTACAGTGGGGATTCAAGATGGTGGCATGAGAGGTGAGACAGACAACTCCTCCCAAAAGGACAAACAGTACGAAAATATAGTTAATTAATAAAACTAACCCTAAAAAAGCAACAGGAAAGAAGGCTGAACCAGACTGCATATAGATATCACAAACAGAGCAGACCTCATGAAACAGGGTAACATACGAACATCTTGATCCAGCGGGACCCAAGCCCTTCACCCACCCCAGCTTACTGGCAGGAGAAAGAGAAATGGAGCAGGGAGGAGGGTGGAAGCCTGGGACTAATGGACACATAGTCCTGGAGATCTGCTTTGCGAGCAGAAACCTACTTGGTGTGGTGCTCTGGAGGGTGGGGAGCTGGGACAGGCGGAGTGCCTAAGAGACTGACATTCCAGCCATTTGTGGAGGACGGGATCCACACACCAGCTGCTCTGTGACAGAGTAAAGGCAGGTGGTCTGAGAGGCATCCAAGCAGCGAGAGGGCTGCTAAAGGGGCAGGGGTTGCATGGAGCTTGCTGTGTAGGAGAAGGGAGAGCTGGACAAGATTGTCTGAGTGTGCTCCGCCCAGCAGGTTGGGAACTTTGAGGAGATTCAGAAGCTCCATCCCCAGGCTGGCTGCTCAGCTCCAAGGCCCCCCACTGTGATACGCAGCCTACGGAGCCTTCCTCCTGGCCTGACTGACAGCACTGGCTCCCAAACAGGCAGTCACTGACTGCACTGGCGTCAGGTCAGCCAAAGGAAGGCCCCACCTACATCAGCTAGAGATGCTGAGCACAGAGGCTTACACCTCTGTGCTCAGCCCACTGGCTGTGATACTGGAGACAGACACTGCAGACGGGAATCAGGAAACATCTTCCCTACCCCCAGGGATCAGTTCCACTCCCCAACGAAGCCCAACCTCACTCTAGGGGCTGAGCAGCTCCAGAGACGAGCTTCTGGGCACTGGAGGGAACCACACAGAAATATGAAACATCAAAAGAACATGGTTCAGACCAAAATCTCACAAACCCCAGAAAAAGGGCAAAATGAAACTGAACTCACCAATCTTCCTGAAAGAGAGTTCAAAATAAAAATCATAAACATGCTTATGGAGGTATACAAAAATATTCAAGAACTCAGGAACAAATTTAAGACGGAGATTCAATCATTAAGAAATTCCGTATCTGAAATGAAACATACAATGGAGGGATTTAAAAGCAGATTAGATGTAGTAGAAGAGACAGTTAATGGAACAGAAATTAAACAAGAGGAATACCAAGAAGCTGAGGCACAGAAAGAAAAAAGGATCTCTAAGAATGAAAGAATATTGAGAGAACTGTGTGACCAATCTAAACGGAACAATATTCGCATTATAGGGGTAACAGAAGAAGAAAAGAGAGAAAAAGGGATAGAAAGTGTCATTGAGGAGGCAATTGCTGAAAATGTCCCCAGTCTGGGGAAGAGATAGTCTCTCAAGCCATGGAGATGCACAGATCTCCCAACACAAGGGACCCAAGGAAGACAAGATCAAGACATATAATAATTAAAATGGCAAAGATCAAGGATAAAGACAAACTTTTAAAAGCAGTTAAAAAAGAGGAAAATCCTTCAGGCTATCATCAGATGTCTCAACAGAAACCTTACAGGCCAGAAGGGAGTGGCATGATATATATATTTAATGAAATGAAGCAGAAGGGCTTTGAACCAAGAGTACTCTACCTGGCAAGGTTATCATTCAAATTTGAAAGAGGGATTAAACAATATTCAGACAAGCAAAAGCTGAGAGAATTTACCTCCCACAAACCACCTCTATAGTGCATTTTGGAGGGACTCCTATACATGGAAGTATTCCTAAGGCTAAATAGATGTCACCCAAGGGATAGACAAAGAGCACAGAATATAATTTAAAACATACAAAGAATGGAGGACGAAGAAAAGGGAGGAAAAAAAAAAAAGAACCTTTAGGTTCTGTTTCTAATAGCATACGAAGTGACTTAAATTAGACTGTTAGATACTAAGGGAATTACCTTTGAACGTTTGGTAAACACAAATCTAAAGCCTGCAATAGCAGTAAGTCCATACCAATCGATAATCACCCTAAATGTAAATGGACTGAATGCACCAATCAGAAGACACAGAGTTACTGAATGGATAAAAAACAAGACCCATCTATATGCTGGCTACAAGAGACTCACTTCAAACCCAAAGACATACACAGACTGAAAGTAAAGGGATGGAAAAAGATATTTCATGTAACTAATAGAAAAAAATCAGGAGTTGCAGTACTTGTATCAGACAAAATAGACTCCAAAACAAAGAAAGTCACAACAGATAAAGAAGGACATTACATAATGATAAACTGGTCAGTCCAACAAGAGGATATAACTATTTTAAATACCTATGCACCCAACACAGGATCACCTACATATGTGAAACAAATGCTAACAGAATTAAAGGGGGAAATAGAATGCAATGCGTTCATTTTAGGAGACTTCAACACACCACTCACTCCAAAGACAGATCAACCAGATAGAAAATGAATAAAGAGAGAGAGGCACTGAACAACATATGAGAACAGATAGGCCTAACAGACATCTGCAGAACACTCCATCCAAAAGCAACAGGATACACATACTTCTCCAGTGCACAGGGAACCATTTCAAGAATAGATCATATACTAGGCCACAAAAAGAACCTCAGTAAATTGAAAAAGACTGAAATTGTACCAACCAGCTTCTCAGATCACAAAGGTACGAAACTAGAAATAAATTACTCGAAGAAAATGAAAAAGCCCACAAAAACATCAAGGCTTAATAACATGCTCCTAAATAATCAACGGATCAATGACGAAGTAAAAACAAGATCAAGACTTCGGGGAAGATGGCGGTGTGAGCAGGGTGGCAGAAATCTCCTCCCAACACTATATTTATGTACGAAAACACAGCAAATACATCTATTCCTAAAAGAGAGACGAGAATACACAGGAAAGCGGAGAGTGTGCAGCTACACCCGAGAGGACTCGGCACCCCAAGAGGCGGGTAAGATACGGAGCCGCGACCCGGCGGGACCCGAGCACTCCCCCACCCCAACGCACCGGCAGGAGGAGAGGATTCAGAGCCGGGAGGGAGTGGAAGTACACCCCGCAAAGTAGCCAGACCCGGTGATCGGCGCGGGGAGCGCTGACCCACGTTGCGCAGGGCAGCGGAGATTGGAGAGACAGAGGGGCAGGATCTGAGCGGGGAACGCGCCAGGGGGCTTGCAGCCGGCTCCCGGGAAGGAAAAAAAAAGTGCGCGCTTTCCTCAGCGGTCTTAAAGAGACAGGAGCCCAGCGGAGGAGCCGGATCGCCCCAGCACACTCAGCCCAGCAGGCTGGGAGTCCTGGGGAGTTTGAGACGCCTTAGCTGGCGACTGAGGAAGCGTAGCCATACTTACACTTCTCATTGAGATCAACAGCCTCCCATTCGTTCCCACCCCGGCCAGAGCGATAAAGGGCGCTGCAGAGCGGCACAGTCACAGCTGTGGAATGGTGGGGCAATAGCGCCACCTACAGCATTCCCACAGAATCTATGTCCGGTGGGCATTTTTTTGTTTTTTTGTTTTGTTTTTGTTTTCTTTCTTTCTTTTTTTTTCTTTCTTTCTTTCTTTTTTTTCTCTTTTTTTCTCTTCTCTTTTTAAAGTCTTAAAGAGCCCAGCTGACATACGTGGCAACTATTAGTGACCAATTATATAGCCATGAAAAGACAGAGGAATATGGTTCAGACCAAAATCAACCAGACAACCCCAGAGAGGGAGTCTGAAGGAATGGAAATGCACAGCCTCCCTGAAAAAGAATTTAGAATAAAAGTCATAACCATGCTTATGGACCTACAGAGAAACGTGCAAGAGCTGAGGGAGAAAGTGAGGGAACTGAGGAAAGACAATACAGAAATCAGACAAGCGATCGACGGGCTTAACAGCAGAATGGACGAGAAGCAAGAGACTGTTAATGGAATAGAAAACATAGAACAGGAGTACAGAGCAGCTGAGGCAGAGAGAGATAAAAGGATTTCTAGGAATGAAAGAATATTAAGACAACTGTGGGACCAATCCAAACGGAACAATATTCGCATTATACGAGTACCAGAGGAAGAAGAGAGAGAAAAAGGGATAGAAAGTGTCTTTGAAGAAATAATTGCTGAAAACTTTCCCTCGCTGGGGAAGGAAGTAGTCTCGCAGTTCACCGAAGCTCATAGATCTCCCAACACAAGGGACCCAAGGAAGACAACACCAAGACAGATAATAATTAAGATGGCAAAGATCAAAGATAAAGACAGGGTATTAAAGGCAGCTAGAGAGAGAAAAAAGATCACCTACAAAGAAAAACCCATCAGACTATCATCAGACATCTCAACAGAAACCTTACAGGCCAGAAGAGAATGGCATGATATATTTAACGTTATGAAACAGAAGGGCCTCGAACCAAGAATGTTGTATCCAACACGATTATCATTTAAATATGATGGAGGGATTAAACAATTTCCAGACAAACGAAAGTTGAGAGAGTTTGCCTCTCATAAACCACCAGTACAGGATATCTTAAATGGACTGCTCTAGATGGAAGCACACCTAAGGCTAAAAAGATGTCACCAGAGAAAATAAAATCATAGCAAACAAAGCAGACCATCCAAATATTAACTAAAGGCAAAGAATAAAACACCTATTATAGAAAGAATGGAGGAGGAGGAATAAGAAGGGAGAGAAATAAAGAAACATCAGACTGTGTTTACAATAACTTAACAAGAAAGTTAAGTTAGATTGTTAGATAGTAAAGAAGCAACCCTTGAACCCTTGGTAACCACAAATCTAAAGCGAGCAATGGCAATAAGTACATACTTATCAATAATCACCCTAAATGTAAATGGACTGAATGCACCAATCAAAAGACACAGAGTAACAGAATGGATAAAAAAGCAAGACCCATCTATATGCTGCCTACAAGAAACTCACCTCAAATCCAAAGATATACACAGACTAAAAGTGAAGGGATGGAAAAAGATATTTCATGCAAACAACAAAGAGAAAAAAGCAGGTGTTGCAGTACTTGTATCAGACAAAATAGACTTCAAAACGAAGAAAGTAGCAAAAGATAAAGAAGGACATTACATAATGATAAAGGGGTCAGTCCAACAAGAAGATATAACCATTATAAATATATATGCACCCAACACAGGAGCGCCAGCATATGTGAGACAAATACTAACAGAATTAAAGGAGGAAATAGACAGCAATGCATTCATCCTAGGAGACTTCAACACACCACTCACTCCAGAGGACAGATCAACCAGACAGAAAATAAGTAAAGACACAGAGGCACTGAACAACACACTAGAACAGATGGACCTAACAGACATCTACAGAACTCTACACCCAAAAGAAACAGGATACACATTCTTCTCAAGTGCACATGGAACATTTTCCAGAATAGACCACATACTAGGCCACAAAAAGAACCTCAGTAATTTCAAAAATATTGAAATCCTACCAACCAACTTCTCAGATCACCAAGCTATAAAACTAGAAATAAATTTTAGAAAGAAATCCAAAACGCTCACAAACACATGGAGACTTAACAACACTCTCCTAATTAATCAATGGGTTAACAACCAAATCAAAACAGAAATCAAAGAATATATGGAGACAAATGACAACAACAACACAAAGCCACAACTTCTGTGGGACGCAGCAAAGGCAGTTCTAAGAGGAAAGTATATTGCCATCCAGGCCTATTTAAAGAAAGAAGAACATTCCCAAATGAATAGTCTAAAGACACAATTACTGAAATTGGAAAAGAAGAACAAATGAGGCCCAAAGTCACCAGAAGGAGGGACATAATAAAGATTAGAGAAGAAATAAATAAAATTGAGAAGAATAAAACAATAGAAAAAATCAATAAAACCAAGAGCTGGTTCTTTGAATAAAATAAACAAAATAGATAAACCCCTAGCCAGACTCATTAAGAGAAAAAGAGAATCTACACACATAAACATAATCAGAAATGAGAAAGGAAAAATCACGACGGACCCCACAGAAATACAAAGAATCATAAGAGAATATTATGAGAATCTATATGCTAACAAGCTGGAAAACATAGAAGAAATGGACAACTTCTTAGAAAAATACAACCTTCCAAGACTGACCAAGCAAGAAACAGAAAAACTAAACAGACCAATCACCAGCAACGAAATCGAATTGGTAATCAAAAAACTACCCAAGAACAAAACCCCGGGCCTGATGGATTCACCTCTGAATTCTACCAGACATATAGAGAAGAAATAACACCCATTCTCCTTAAAGTTTTCCAAAAAATAGAAGAGGAGGGAATACTTCCAAACTCATTCTATGAAGCCAGCATCACTCTAATACCAAAACCGGGCAAAGACCTCACCAAAAAGAAAATTACAGACCAATATCCCTGATGAACGTAGATGCAAAAATACTCAACAAAATATTAGCAAACCGAATTCAAAAATACATCAAGAGGATCATACACCATGATCAAGTGGGATTCATCCCAGGGATGCAAGGATGGTACAACATTCGAAAATCCATCAACATCATCCACCACATCAACAAAAGAAGAACAAAAACCACATGATCATCTCCATAGATGCTGAAAAAGCATTTGACAAAATTCAGCATCCATTCCTGATTAAAACTCTCAACAAAATGGGTATAGATGGCAAGTACCTCAACATCATAAAGGCTATATCTGACAGACCCACAGCTAACATCATACTTAACGGCGAGACGCTGAAAGCTGTTCATCTAAAATCGGGAACAAGACAGGGATGCTCACTCTCTCCACTGTTATTCAACATAGTACTGGAGGTCCTAGCCACAGCAATCAGACAAAACAAAGACATACAAGGCATCCAGATTGGTAAAGAAGAAGTCAAACTGTCACTATTTACAGATGACATGATACTGTACATAAAAAACCCTAAAGATTCCATTCTAAAACTACTAGAACTAATATCTGAATTCAGCAAAGTTGCAGGATACAAAATTAACACACAGAAATCTGTTGCTTTCCTATACACTAATGATGAACTAACAGAAAGAGAAATCAGAAAAACAATTCCATTCACAATTGCATCAAAAAGAATAAAATACCTAGGAATAAACCTAACGAAGGAAGTGAAAGACCTGTACTCTGAAAACTACAAGACACTCCTAAGAGAAATTAAAGAGGACACTAACAAATGGAAATGCATCCCATGCTCTTGGCTAGGAAGAATAAATATTGTCAAAATGGCTATACTACCTAAAGCAATCTACAGATTCAATGCAATCCCTATCAAACTACCAACAGCTTTCTTCAATGAACTGGAACAAATAATTCTAAAATTCATATGGAACCACAAAAGACCCCGAATAGCCAAAGCAATCCTGAGAAGGAGGAATAAAACAGGGGGAATTACACTCCTGACTTCAAGCTCTACTACAAAGCCACAGTAATCAAGACAATTTGGTATTGGCACAAAAACAGACCCACAGACCAGTGGAACAGAATAGAAAATCCAAACATTAACCCAAACATATACAGTCAATTAATATTTGATAAAAGTGCCTTGGATATACAATGGGGAGATGACAGCCTCTTCAGCAGCTGGTGTTGGAAAAACTGGACAGCTACATGTAAGAGAATGAACCTGGACTACTGTCTAGCCCCATACACAAAGGTAAACTCAAGGTGGATCAAAGACCTGAATGTAAGTCATGAAACCATAAAACTCTTAGAAAAAAACATCGGCAAAATTCTCTTGGACATAAACATGAGCAACTTCTTCATGAACATATCTCCCTGGGCAAGGGAAACAAAAGCAAAAATGAACAAGTGGGACTATATCAAGCTGAAAAGCTTCTGTACAGCAAAGGACACCATCAGTAGAACAAAAAGACATCCTACAGTATGGGAGAATATATTCATAAAAAACGTATCTGATAAAGGGTTGACATCCAAAATATATAAAGAACTCATGCACCTTAACAAACAGAAAGCAAATAATCCAATTAAGAAATGGGCAGAGGACATGAATAGACACTTCTCCAAAGAAGAAATTTAGATGGCCAACAGGCACATGAAAAGATGCTCCACATCGCTAATCATCAGAGAAATGCAGATTAAAACCACAATGAGATATCACCTCACACCAGTGAGGATGGCCAACATCCAAAACACAAACAACAACAAGTGTTGGCAAGGATGTGGAGAAAAGGGAACCCTCCTACACTGCTGGTGGGAATGCAAATTAGTTCAACCATTGTGGAAAGCAGTATGGAGGTTCCTCAAAAAACTCAAAACAGAAATACCATTTGACCCAGGAATTCCACTCCTAGGAATTTACCCTAAGAATGCAGCAGCCCAATTTGAAAAGGACAGATGCACCCCTATGTTTATTGCAGCACTATTTACAATAGCCAAGAAATGGAAGCAACCTAAGTGTCCATCAGTAGATGAATGGATAAAGAAGATGTGGTACATATACACAATGGGATATTATTCAGCCATAAGAAGAAAACAAATCCTACCATTTGCAACAACATGGATGGAGCTAGAGGGTATTATGCTCAGTGAAATAAGCCAAGCCGAAAAAGACAAGTATCAAATGATTTCACTCATATGTGGAGTATAAGAACAAAGAAAAAATACTGAAGGAACAAAACAGCAGCAGACTCACAGAGCCCAAGAACGGACTAATAGTTACCAAACGGAAAGGGACTGGGGAAAATGGGCGGGAAGGGAGGGATAAGAGGGAAAAAGGGGCATTACGATTAGCAGATGTAATGTTGAGGAGGCACGGGGAGGGCAGTACAACTCAGAGAAGACAAGTAGTAATTCTATAGCATCTCACTACGCTGATGGACAGTGACTGTAATGGGGTTGGTGGGGGGGACCTGATGAAGGGGTAGTTTAATAATCGTAATATTGCACATGTAATTGTAAATTAATGATAATAATATAAATTATATTAAAAAAATAAAAATAAAAATAAATACAGATCAAGCAATATATGGAGACAAATGACAACAATAATTCAACACCACAAAATCTCTGCGACACAGCAAATACTGGGCTAAGAGGGAAATATACTGCAAGGCAGGCCTACCTCAGGAAAGACGAACAATCCCAAATGAACAGTCTAAACTAACAATTAATGAAACTAGAAAAAAATAGAACAAATGAGGCCCAAAGTCAGTAGAAGGAGGGACACAATAAAGATTAAAGCAGAAATAAATAAAATTGAGAAGACTAAAACAATAGAAAGAATCAGTGAAAGCAGGAGCTGGTTCTTTGAGAAAATAAACAAAATAGATCAACCGCTAGCCAGACTTACCAAGGAAAAAAGAGAGTTTACACACATAAACAGAATCAGATATAAGAAAGGAAAAATCACTACGGACACCACAAAAACACAAAGAATTATTAGAGAATACTATGAAAAACTGTATGCTAACAAACTGGATACCCTAGAATAAATGGACAACTTTATAGAAAAATACAACCTTCCAAGGCTGACCCAGGAAGAAACAGAAATTCTGAATAGACCAATTACCAGCAAACAAATTAATTGGTAATCAAAAAACTACCTAAGAACAAACGCCCTGGAACAGATGGTTTCACTGCTGAATTTTATCAAACACTTAGTGAAGATCTAATACCCATCCTCCTTAAAGTTTTCCAAAAGGTAGAAGAGGAGGGAATACTCTCAAATTCATTCTATGAGAATAACAGCACTCTAATACCAAAACCACCCAAACACACCATAAAAAATGAAAATTACAGACCAATATCCCTGATGAACATAGATGCAAAAATACTCAACAAAATATTAGCAAACTGAATTCAAAAATACCTCAAAAAGATCATCCATCATGATCAAGTGGGATTCATCTCAGGGATGCAAGGATGGTACAACATTCAAAAATCCATCAACATCATCCACTACATCAACAAAAAGACAGACAAAAACCATAGATCTCCATAGATACTGAAAATGCATTTGACAAAATTCAACATCCACTGATGATAAAAACTCACAACAAAATTGGTATAGAGGTTAAGTACCTCAACATAATAAAGGCCATATATGGCAAACCCACAGCCAACATTATCATTAACAGCAAGAAGCTGAAAGCTATTCCTTTAAGATCGGAAAAAAAAAAAGGATGCCCAGTCTCCCCACTTTTATTCAACATAGTTCTGGAGGTCCTAGCCATGGCAATCAGACAATACAAAGAAATAAAAGGCATCCAGATGCACAAGGAAGAAGTCAAACTGTCCGCTTGCAGATGACATTATATTGTACATAAAAATCCCTAAAGAATCCACTCCAAAGCTCCTAGATCTAATATCTGAATTCAGCAAAGTTGCAGGATACAAAATTAATACACAGAAATCTGTGGCATTCCTATACACTAACGAAGAACTAGCAGAAGAGAAATCAGGAAAACAATTCCATTCACAATTGCATCAAAAAGAATAAAATACCTAGGAATAAACCTAACCAAGGAAGTGAAAGACTTATACTCTGAAAACTATAAGACACTCATGTGAGAAATTAAAGAAGACACCAATAAATGGAAACACATCCCGTGCTCATGGATAGGAAGAATTAATATTGTCAAAATGGCCATTCTGCCTTAAGCAATCCACAGATTCAATGCAATCCCTATCAAAATACCTACAGCATTCTTCAATGAACTAGAGCAAATAGTTTTAAAATTCATATGGAACCACAAAAGACCCCAAATAGCCAAAGCAATCATAAGAAGGAAGAATAAAGTGGGGGGAATTACACTCCCTGACTTCAAGCTCTACTACAAAGCCACAGTAATCAAGACAATTTGGTACTGGCACAAGAACAGACCCATACACCAATGGAACAGACTAGAGAGCCCTGATATAAACCCAAGCATATATGGTCAATTAATATACCATAAAGGAGCCATGGATATACAATGGGGAAAATGACAGCCTCTTCAGCGGCTGGTATTGGCAAAACAGGACAGCTACATGTAAGAGAATGAAACTGGATTATTGTCTTACCCCATACACAAAAGTAAACTCAAAATAGATCAAAGACCTGAATGTAAGTCATAAAACCATAAAACTCTTAGAAAAAAACATAGCCAAAAATCACTTGGACATAAATATGAACAACTTCTTCATGAACATATCTCCCCAGTCAAGGGAAACAAAAGCAAAAATGAAGAAGTGGGACTATATCAAACTAAAAAGCTTCTGTACAGCAAAGGACACCATCAGTAGAACAAAAAGACATCCTACAGTATGGGAAAATATATTCATTAAGTGACATATCTGATAAGGGGTTGTCATCCATATTATATAAAGAACTCACACACCTCAACAAACAAAAAGCAAATAAGCCAATTAAAAAATGGGCAGAGGAGTCGAAGAGACACTTCTCCAAAGAAGAAATTCAGATGGCCAACAGGCACATGAAGAGAGGCTCCACATCCCTAATCATCAGAGAAATGCAAATTAAAACCACAATGAGATATCACCTCAGACCAGTTAGGATGGCCAACATCCAACAAACAACAACAAATGTTGGTGAGGATGTGGAGAAAGGGGAACTCTTCTACAGTGCTGGTGGGAATGTAAATTAGTTCAACCATTATGGAAAGCAGCATGGAGGTTCTTCAAAAAACTCAAAATAGAAATACCATTTGACCCAGGAATTCCACTCCTAGGAATTTACCCTAAGAATGCAGTTTTCCAGTCTCAAAAAGTCATATGCACTCCTATGTTTATCACAGAACTACTTACAATAGCCAAGAAATGGAAGCAACCTAAGTGTCCATCAGTAGATGAATGGATAAAGAGATGTGGTACATATATACAATGGAATATTATTGAGCCATAAGAAGAAAACAAATCCTATCATTTGCAACAACATGGATGGAGCTAGAGGGTATTATGCTGAGTGAAATAAGCCCGGCAGAGAAAGACAAGTACCAAATGATTTCACTCATCTATTGAGTATAAGAACAAAGAAAAAAACTAAAGAAACCAAACTGCAGCAGGCTCACAGAATCCAAGAATGGACTAACAGTTACCAAAGGGAAAGGGACTGGGGAAGATGGGTGGGAAGGGAGGGATAAGGGAGAAAATGGGGTATTACAATTAGCACACATAATGTAGTGGTGGGGGGAGGGATATGCGGAAGGCAATATAACACAGAGAAGACAGGTAGTGAATCTATAGCATCTTATTATTCTGATGGACAGTGACTGTAATGGGGTATGTGGGGGGGCTTAATGATATGAGGATTCTAGTAAACATAATGCTGCTCATGTAATTGTAGTTTAATGGTACCAAAATTTAAAATTTTTTAAAAAAAGCACTTCTCCCAATTCCCGTTTACCACTGGCAGTGATGGCTTGCTTTTTGAGCCACTACAGTTCTTACTGTCTGTACCACTCACACTGGCTTTTCCCATGTGCTCTGTGCAGCCACTTTACTTACAGGGATTTATATTTTATCTCCTCAATTAAAGAATAAACATCCTGAGCAAAGTCACGCCTTTCTTTTACACCTCTAATGTCTGCATCTAACAGACTGTACCCACACTAGATGCAAAGAAAAGAAAGGGCAATATTTCTTGCAGGGATGCTGTATGTACGACCTTAAAGTGAATACTATGGAGAGTAACAGTGAAAGATGGAAAGGCAGGAATTGTGTTTGCAATCTTGGTTTTGAGCTGTGGGAAAAGCATACCTCTATTGGCTGAGACAATTCTGTAAATGGCCACACGGTGGCTGACCAGACCAACAGTCCCTTCCTAGGACTGGAAAACTCAGTCACTGGTCTCACAGGTATGCTTCCACTACACATACCTAAGAGATTTGAGTCTTTAAAGCATTCCTTAACATCATCTCAAAAAATATGGTGAGTCTTTTTCCCCTCTTAGCCCTAATGAAAGGGGTCACAAGAGAAGAGACAAATCCATCATCATCCCTATTAAAACTGCTTAATTTCTATCATCCCTAGAAGGGAAAAATCTAATTTGAACCAGCCTCCCTACCTAATTCGTCTTTGTAAAGCACCAGAGCTTTTAAAACAAAAATGTCCAATCACTACATTGCTGACATGTTTTGTGTCATCCCAGTCCCTCATAACCCAGAGGATTACATCACTGCATACCTCAGTAGCAATGTAAGAAAAAAAACCTATGGTGGAATGTATGATTTTCAGTAAAATTCTTTTTTTTAACTCATAATTTGCACAATTTTTATTTTTATTTCTATTTTTTTATTGTGAAATGATTATCACAGTAAGTTTAGTTAACATCCTTCAACATACATAGTTACAAATTATTTCTTCTTGCGATGTGAACTTTTGAGGTTTTTTTCTCTTAACAACTTTTCAATACACAAGACATTATTGCTCCCCATGCAACGAACAAGTTCCAATACAGTGAACAAGCTCCCACAAGGTGAACCATGCAAGGAACATAGTGAACAAGTTCCCACAAGGTGAACAGTGCAGAGGCAGTCATATCAGAGAAACTAATTCAGTTACTATAATCTATCAAGTCAACTATGATTATTCATATGATTTTTTATAGTTAAATTATAAGTGAATCCCACATTTCCCCCTTTTTTGTTTGAATTGATGCAAATGCATATGCATATATTTGTGGAAGGTACCAGAATAGTGATTAGCTGGGCTCGGCCTGTGACATAGCTTGTCACAGGCAATGTCTCTCTCGTCTGGAGGGGTGAGGTTCTATGCCTCACCTCAGTTGGCCCCCACCGTTGCTCACCTGAGGTCCCTTGCGACTGTGCCTGTTCAGTAAAATTCTTAAATATGTTCTTAAACAGCAATTTCAACCCTAATCATATGAAGACTGTTCCTGAGCTTACTAATTTCTACCAGAAAGAAAATCCGCCAAAGTTGTGATTTCATTCAAATTCACATGTCAAAACCCAGGAAAACCTGGTAATTATATTACTGGTCATCTAATTACATGGCCTGGAGATATTTCTTCAGCCTCTCAGATTCCTAAGCATTGTATCTTTACAAGACACATAGGTAAAAATTCCATAAGTAAAAGGTACAGATGCAAGCTATTCTGTTTGTCTATAATTTCCTCGGTGTTTTCCATTGAAAAAGGCATTCTTTATATTTTTAAAAAAGAGTTTTTGAACAGTTCCTAAACTTGAGATGAATAACCATAAAGTAATTAATTACCTCTTGAATTAACCATGAAAATTACAAAATGGACATCTGAGTTAAACAGAACACACCCTGCTCCATGCCTCCTCTATTTCAAGCTGGTGTTAGGGGGCCCCAAAGGCAGTCAGGTTTTAAGGAAGGTGAGCTGAAGAAAATAGAAAAGTATTTCATAAATTCTAAGGGACAGATGAAGTGTCACATATAATCCTCACTCTCAGTTTCTCTTATTGAGGAAAATGCAAGAATTAAGTGATACTATCACAACAGACATCACAAGGCAGTTTTAATGATTACTAAATGGGCAGTGTTACGTTTAGCAAGTCAGAATACATATTAAGCCATTATGTTCACTGTCATGTCCTAAGGGAAAATAACCATCTAAGCAAGTAAGTTTCATTTGTGAAGACTAAAATTTCTCATTAGAAAAACAATTTGGTTGTAACTAAAAAACTCACCTTGTACACAAATAAGAAAAATATCAAGTGTCTAAATCAGTCCACAATTCCTGTTTTCAAGGAACTCAGTATTTCCCCTTCAGAACAATGCATTTAGCACCAGGCCTACAGCTTCCCAGAATTCACATCTCTTAAGCAGCAAAAAGATCAAACTTATTAAAATATGTCTTTATTTTAAAATAACTATCTTATTGTAATCTCTCAGATTGCAAAATTTTGTAGTCACTTCACATGTATAGATTAACACACTAGAAAATTATTTGCAGTACATTTAATGCTGGATTGGTTTTGCACTCCATGTTTCAGCTAGCAAGCAGTAAATGACTACATTTTAAGTTAACATTTAAACATTTGATAAAGTACAACCACCAAAAAGCTAAAATCAGCTGTACATAAGTGCATGCATGCACACACACCCATGCATCCTACTCTGATTCCTGGACTGTCTTTCATTTCAATTGAAAAAAGAAATCAACCAAACATACTCCCTCCCCAAGTCTCTAACAATACAGTTAAAACCTTCGGCTTGGTGTTCAACTAATTTCCCTCCCATAGCCGGTCTGGCTCTAGTTAAATCCTACAGAAACCTTGCTGAGCTTAGGGCAGGGGCTGCTGCAACACCACCCCACTGAACTAAATCTCTGCAACAAGGGATCTCGGAGTCTACAAAATCACCCTCAGAATGCCTCAATTTTCCAGCACCAACTAATTACAGAGGCTCAAACAATGGTACTTACTTTGAACTATTCATATAAAAATATCAATATTCCTACAGTGGTAGACTTTAACCAGTTTTGATGTAATAAAAGCAAAACAGAACAGGTCACTGAGGACAGAGGCTCTTTATTGCCTCTTAGCAAAAAGGAAGCACTTCCGAATGGAAAGTTTTAATATAGAAAACTTCATTGCTGCCATTTTTCTAGGACAAAAGACAAAAATAATTTGACATCTGTTTTTCCCATCTTGAATGTTTTACTGAGAAGTCAACCAACAATAGTATTATTCTCAAACTTCTCTATTTCTCAAGAGGACAGGAGAAGCAAAATAGAATATTCTACATATTGAATTAAAGCCTTCAAACTTTGTTAGTCCAAAATGAATTAATTGCTAAAGAAATTTTCGGTGCTGTTCAAAATTGATCTCTTTTAGATCTGTCCATTAAAGGTGAGACAGCAGGGAAGAGGGCAAGTTTAAAGATTCAACAAGATAATTAATTAAGGAAGTGGGGGGCAGTTACAGAAAAAGAAAGAACATTATTAGACTAGAGAATTAGGGAATATAGAATTGCACGATATAATGCTAATCAAGTGCTCCACTAGAAGGTACAGCAGGTCATACCTTCTGAAGCATCCCATCTTTTAATCATGTTTCAAACTCTCCTTTGAAGCTAAAATCTACTACAATTGGTTTTACCTCTCAAGTGTGCAGAATGTACGTACTATGTACTCAGACTGCTTACATTTGTACACATGTTCATTTGACTTATATGGTGGATTCCATTGCATTCATAAATAAATGGATATTTGGTGTTTATAAGAGCAATACTGTGACATCTACACACACATACCCCAGAAGCCCTTGATGCATCATTACCAAGATTCTCCAGAAATCAGAATGATACAAAAAAGCCCTTGGTGTGGCAACAGTCATCATCCTGTGAAGTCAATTACTGTCGAGAAGCCAATACAGCCAAAGAGAAGAGAAGGATAAAGGGGAAGATGGCTCCCAACTCTGTATTTCCTAAAATATGTGTTCATAACTTACATGTGTTACTTCAGAGCCAGAGTTTTAAAGGGTAGATGGGTGTATCAGCTACTGCATTCTAGAACTAGAGGACTCATAGAGGAACAAGGAAGAGGAAGCTGTGAGATGTCCTTTTCCTGGAAAAGGCAAATCTCAAAGAGTTCCAAATGTATGTCCATAGGAAAATTTTCACCAGTGTCCGTGGCATGATGAGTAAACAAGGACAATGTGATGAGATTCTTGATGAGCTAAATGCATTCAATTCAAAAAGTTCTCCTGTATTATGGAATCATAACCACTTGTATTTTTTTTTGCTTTCATAATGTCATTCTTTGAAATTATGTTGATCCTAGATTATACTAGTTCATTGTTTTATCTAATATCATTAATAAAAGGTTGCCAACATTGTTGGTACCCTAAGTTTTGAATGGTGGTCAGGGAGGTCACTGGTCTTACTTGAAGAAATCCAAAAGCTCAGGATACCCACTTGAACAATCCTGCTAATGCCAGGAACGGGGGTAGGGAGGACAGGGGAATAACTGCAAATTTCCAAACTTATATACCTCTTACTTCCAGCTCTTACTCTCAAAACTTCCCAGAGAAAAGCATTCTACGTATTTTGACCCTCCCAAAAACAGACTTTTCAAAAAAATTTTTATCAGGGAAATCTAAAATATTAGAAACTTCTGGTAGAATTCTGAGCCTTGGAACAGAAAGGAAAACGTGTGGAAAAGGTAGCAAGATGTTCTGAGCAGAACAGGTCATCAGAGTGAGCCCTCCAGGCAGCTCTCCTATGTATAGTCTCTGCTTGCCAGGCCACTGGGCTAAGATATGAGTCATATGAACTACACTGCCAGAGTTCAAACTTGACTCCCATTTACTAGATCCACATCCTTGAATAAAGTCACTCAATCTCTCTGTAGCTATTTGTTCACCTGTAAAATAGAGATAAACAGTATCTAAGTTAAGATTTGCAAAATACTTAGAACAAGGCCTTGGCACATGGTAGACACTTTTTGGAGCACTAGCCACCATTATTATTACTCAATACTTAATGACAATTACAGAAATCAAAGACCGAGGGGTACCACAGGGTGAAGGAGGTATCAGTAAAACATGTTCATGCTGCAGAGACCTCCTGGCAACATACTTGAAAGAGCACTTTATTTTTTGTTTGTGTTTTCTTACTTAGATGATTTCTGGTTTTAAAGTAAAAATACAATGTTGTAATCCTCTAACTGTAAGAAGTAGAGAATGGCTGGATTTGAAAAGCAATAAAAATTTTAAACACATCTCATATTCTTCCTAATACAAAGACTTCCTTAGTCCCAAATTTAAACAGAGACTGGAGGTAGGAAAGATCCAAACCCTGTTCAGATGTTATCCCCTCCCTTCATTCACAGTTTGCTGGTAAGTCCAACATACTAAGTACTTGGCTGTGCACAAAGCAGTGTGCTAGGATGTCGTCTTGGACACAGACCGGTACAACACAATCTGGTCCTCAAAGAGACTTACGTCTGTTAAGGTCAGATAAGACATCGTCTCAAATGACCACAATGCAAAAATAGAAATTCAGTGTAAGTTGTGGGTGCCAGAAGGTAAGTTTCCTCACATATAATAAAGGTTTTCTTCACTCTACCATTGCTACCAGCCAATTCAAACTGCTAACTCTTATCACATATATTCTTCTCCCACAGGCCCTTGATCCTCCAACTACATATTACATGAATTAATTATACCAGAAATCATAAATATCTATACCTCTTTCATTTGACAAATTGTTGAGTACCTACTATGCATAAGGGAATGTGATTAAATCTTATATTTAAGTCCCTTTATCATTACAGAAGTGGCGTCATTTCCAAAGCGTATTTTTACTGAGATATTTAAATTTATTACAGCTTAATAATAAAATACACAGTAATGACTTCTGACAAAAAAAATAACTTTGCATGCCTCTGGGGATGAAACCCGACTTAGCAAAGCACCAGCTATGTGTGGGGCCCGGCCTTCTGCTGCCATGCCTACTAGTACACCATCAAAGCCAAGTGCCAACTCCACAATGAACTCATAAGGCTCAATGGGTGGGGAAAGGCAAAGGACAGAAGCCTCTCTACTCACAGGTCATTCACTGCCATTCACAGTCCTGGTCTAGCTATTGAATGTATGCATAAGCTACATGTGCTTTAAAATGTCTGTAAACACATTCTTTTGCAAATATCATTAGTAGTAATTTGGGGAAATTTGGCTTTTGAAACATCCAACATTCATCCAGAACTAAAACTAGTGAACAAGTTGGTTATTTAAGCTCAAGCAGGCTCAAAAATAACATACAATTATATAAAGAAGTGACTTCCTTGTACGATTCACTAAGCAACTCTTAAAATAACATGAAAATACAACCTAAAAATGTTTTGAGCAATAGCACTAGGGTGTTCATAAAAATTGTATTATTTGGAAATGTGACAAATTTGAAGGGTAATACTTATTTAGTATTTTATAACTCCTGCCTTACCTTTAGTGTCATTTTATTAAAACTGAACTTCATTTTTAGTAGAAAAATGTTAGTAAATCAAAATCAATCAACAGATAATAATGGAACTAAACCTACTACATTACACTACTGTGCCTATGTGTCATTTAAACCTCCTTAACTCAAATTATATGGCAAATACTACCTGTTATACTTCTTATTCTTCTGGAACCAAGGCATTGTTTTACTCATGAAAGTAAATATTAGATGCCATTGAAGTGATCCGCATGTAACCTTTACAAACCCTGGCTTCATCATGCCAGTGAGGATTCTACCAAATTCACACCATTACCCCAGGAGGCCAATTAAATTGTGTGTAGAAGATTCAAAATCTGAAATGCAGAAAACAGTCTGGTAGACTAGGAAACTTCTCCCCACAAAGCCCACCCCACAAGCACAACACTCATGTTGATCCTGCCTTTAGTATTAGTATTTTGAGGAAAATTAAAGTTTTACAAATTAAAAAAGAACAGGGGAAAAAAGAGAATACTGCTTCATCTTTATCATCTTTTTATGTATCTTTCCTGAAATTAGTAAATCATTCAAGCATATGGAATTACGCAAGAAACAACAGCAAACACCCAGATGTTTAAACTATTAACATTGTGTTCTCTATTCTCAATTCTCTTCTTAGATAAACCGAACAACTTTCCCACCTCAGAAAATCTTCGCTTGACCCTTCCTAAATCCTCTATAGCATTTTGGCTGAGATTCTGGAATGATAGGTGCATCCCTTTTGTCCATTTTCTCAACTAGCCAGTTATTTTACCTTCTTGGGATCTGATGTTTGCCCTTAAATTAACTGAAACTTCTTTCTCCAATATCACCATAATCAACCCTTTTAAAAGAAATTAATACTGCCTTTTACCCTGTGCCTATTCTAGATGTTAAGGATACACTAACAAACAGAACAGACAAAAAACCCTGTTTTAGTATATATCACTTTCTAGTGGGACAGAAAATATTAAATAAGCAAAGTATAAAAACTTTTAGACAGTGAAGAGCAGGAAGAACAAAATAAAAGGGAAGGAATTATAAAATGTCAAGAAAGGTGGCCACTGCCCTCCCCCTGGGTCAGCCCCAAGACGCCTCAAGGGCTCTGCCGGCTACACCAGGTCTCTTCAAGGGGAGTATCCCCAGGCTGGTCTCTGAATCTCACTCTTCTTTTCAAGGATCCTTTTACCTAAAAATCATGCCTGTCCTCAACCTATCTTTACAAATGACTCCTGGACCCTGACTTTTCTTACAAACTACCATAATCACCAGCTGACTGTTACCATTTGAAGCTGCTGCCCCATTGGTTAAAATGGTAATTAAAATTCACACTAAATTTCACCCAAAAGACTAGCTATACCTTTAGGTTTCTCCTCTTCTGCTGTGAGTACAAAAGTGCCCTAGCTACAAGCAAGCCTTGAGCTATTGTGGGTTCAGTTCCAGACCAATGCAATAAAGAGAATATTGCAATAAAGTGAGTCAATGAATTTTTGGTTTCCCAGTGCATATGAAAGTTTTATTTACACAATACTGTAGTCCACTACTGTGCAACAGCATTATGTCTAAAAACATGTACAAACTTAACTTAAAAACACTGTATTGCTAAAAAATGCTAACCATTATCTGAGCTTTCAGGGAGTCATCATCTTGTTGCGGAGGCAGGGTCTTGCCTCAATATTGATGGCTGCTGACTTTCATGGTGATAGCTACTGAAGGTTGGGGTGACTGTGGCAATTTCTCAAAATAAGACAATGAAGTTGCCTCATCAACTGATTCTTCCTTTCAAATGAACACTTAGAGGCCACTGTAGGTTATTAATTGGCCCAATTTCAATATTGTCATGTGTCAGAGAACAGGGAGGCATGAGCAAAGGGGGAGAGATGGGGGAATGCCTGGTCGGTGGGGCAGTCACAACACACACAGCATTTATCAAGTCAGGTTTGCCGTCTTCTATGGACTCAGTTTCTGATGCCCCAAAACAATTACAATAGAACATCAAAGATCACTGATCACAGATCACCATAGCAAAAATAGTAATAATGAAAAAGTCTGAAATATTGCAAGAATTACCAATATGTGACAAGGAGACACAAAGTAAGTAAATGCTTTTGAGAAAATGGCACCAACAGATTGCTTGTGGCAGGGTTGTCACAAATCTTCAGTATGTAAAAAATGCAGTATCTGTGAAGTGCAATATAACAAAGTGCAATAAACAAGGTAAGTCTGCATTCCAGTGAGAACCCTAGGCGTTACCCTCAACTAGGAGTTTCTACTCACAGCACACATCACTTTTCTTTTTTCACACACTTAATTTGTTTTTTAAAATTCCTCTTAAAACTCCTGTCATACTTATTTTTTTCATTTTATTTTTAATGGCATGGATAGTTTGGGGGCCTTCTTACCTCCTCAAATCTGCTAGACATTTATTAATGCATCATCCATAAAGAATTTATGTTATTTATATCATTGGTAATTTTTTAACATAATGATGAAATATCTGTGGGAACAAGTCAATATGGCAATACTCAAAAAGATCGTACACTCCCAGAAAGGGACCATGTCTTTTACCTCTTTCTATTCCCCATAATTCCCAGGATATGTCTGGAATTGCTGAATTTCAGAATCTGTGTGGCAAAGGGCTCTCTAGCAATTAGCTATGCTAACTTCTGTACTTTGACTGTCCTGAGGCCCAGAAAGATTAACGAAGTGACTGCACTAAGATCCCAATGCAGAAGGTAAGTGAGGAGGTGTGTCTGGTCACTATTTCTTACTGGCAACAGAAACACATCTTTCTTCTAAAAGCACTCGCGCCTTTCCTCTAGAAGCATTGGTGCTTCTCACCAGCAGCCCTCCACCCTATTTCATTGCCATACCTTCTAAGGGCTTGTTTGGTTTTTATTTGTAACTCTGCTCTCTTCCTTACATCCTTGGACACCTAACCCACACTTGGCCAGTTCCTACTTCCTAATTTCACATTTCTCTTTCTTCAGTTGTTCTTTATTTCTTTCTTTTATCCCCATTTTTTCAAACCTTCCACAATATCCACTGCTTATACATACAATTTAACTTTTCAATGTCCAACATGCCAAAATAAAAAAATCTATTCTATATTCAATCTAACGTGAATTCTTCACTAATGATAACTTGAGTTCAAAAACCTGTAGGCAAGGAGAAGATACATTTAATTCTACTCATGTAAACATTTGTAATATAAAGAAAATCACTACCAAAACATATATGAACTGCATATTTTCCTCTAAGGCAAAAATGTACTATCTTTAAAATAATAGTTGCACCAAAAAGAATTAAAACTTTGCACCAGGTGACCCATTTTAAATGTTCTAATTGAGGCAACCATTACTTTAAGACTCCTTTATAATAAGTCATCATTTAATTAATAGTCAAATACCTTGAGAGCCAATAATAGTTCAACAAAACAGCTGGAAATCAAGTATCAGTTATAATTACTCACAGCTGGCTTTATACAACTGATGTCCTATTAAATAAACTTGTCCCACAGACCTTTTCCCCAGCCTTCTCCCTTGGGGAAAAAAATTCCTTGAAGAAACATAGAAGGTTCTTTGTGTTTTTATTTTTTTAAGTTTGCAGAATATATTCCAATATTAAAGATTTTCAGCAGAGTACACTGTTATTTGTGCATGATTCTGTGTGTCTGCAGTATTTCAGAGCCTTGACACTTTGTTTTCCTTAAGATTAATAGAAAAATAGCAAACTAGTCTAACTCACAAAACACAATGGACACCTGTATTTTTATGATCTGGCATAGAGTTTATTGTTTGGATATTGGGCTGTGTTTTTGTACAGATGTCATGTCTCAACAGTTTAGTAATAAAATAATGGAACAAAAAAAACTGGTTTCAAACCTATTGCTTCAAGACATTATTTAAATCATTTTCTGTACTGTAGCACTCATGTTATATGATGGGTAACTTATTTATAAAGAGTAACAATTATGTGAAAGGCATTGGTTGTGTTGGATGTTCTACATCTATTATCTCCAATTTCCATAACAATCCCAAATGTAGATATTTTGTATATAATAATTACCAAAAGCAAAGAAATCAAAAAATTTTAACTGCTCCTCTCTGCTCACACACAATACACACAAAATCAGCCTCCTTAGTAAGGATTATTATATATGTAGTATAGTAGAATTTCCAAATCCCAAACAGATTTTCTCATATTCATTCCTTTCATTCATCCAAATTTGTTCTAGTCTCATATTCATATTCTCTCTCCCTCTCCCTCTTCTTAAACACAGGAAAAAAAATTACTGGTAGTAATACATGTTAAAAATTACCTAACCAGCAAACTTAAAACTAAAGTCATACTTTATTAAGTCAAAACACTTAGTCCTTTCAACAATCACCTTTCCACAAAGCTAAAATTAAGTGCATGCTCAGTAGCAGCAATTTATAAACACAAGTCCAATCATATCACTTTAAAAAGTTTGCAATTTATAAACTACTATATGCCTTGATATAAACCAATATTAATTATACTAAAAGCAACTGGCAACCTTCAAGACCCTAAGATTTTAATGTTGGTCATCTGACCTGTCTGTGTACACTATTTCTTCGCACTTATCTAGATACCTGACTTGATTCCCACTACTGTGACATGTCCACTTGTTTTTAAGATCCTCTCTGACCTTTCAGTATACCCTCTTGGCATCTTTTTAAACTATACAGTATCTAGTCAGTAGTGTGTCCTCATGCCATGAAAAAGGTAATTCTCATTTTTATGCCCACCCAATTATTTAAATATATTAATTTTAACACTAGATTTTCTTGGACTGCCTTAGATAGTTCCAATGGATTAATTTAACTATAGATTTTTAAGGAGGGTAAACCTCATTCTTTTATTTTTGCATGTTACCAATTTTCTGTGATTTTATATAATAAAAAAAATATGGACTTATGCAACACTACTAACAATAGCCAAAATATGGAAACAACCTAAGTGTCCATGGATGGAAAATGGACAAGAAAATTTGATATATTTATACAGTGGAATATCATTCAGCCTTTAAATAGACATGATGGCTGTGCAGGGCATTATGCTAAGTGAAATGAGCCAGAGAAAGAAAAGATAAGTATTTCATGTTATGGTATCACTTATATGTGGAAGGAAGAAAGGAAGGAAAAAAGGAAGGGAGGGAGTAATGAAGGAAGGAAGAAAAACAAGAAGGGAAGAAAGGGAAGAAAGAAAAAGAAAGGGAAAGAAAGAGAACGAGAAAGAAAGCAAAGAAAGAACTCAAATTCACAGAAACAGTGAGTAGGAAAGTGGTTGCCAGGGTCTGGGGGCAGGGGAAATAAGGAGAGATCAGTAAAAAGGTACAAACTTTCAGTTATAAGATGAATAAGATCTGAGGATCTAATGTATAACATGGCGGCTACGTTGATAATACTGTATTGTATAACTGAAATTTGTTGAGAGTAGAACTTAAATGTTCTAAACAAAAAAGATAAATGTTCGTGATGGATGTGTTACTTAGCCTCGAAGGGGATTATCCTTTCACAATGTACATGTACATAAAACCACAACAGTGTACACTTTAAGAAACTTACAATTTTATATGTTAATTATACCTTAATAAAGATGAAAAAAAGTAAGATAAAAACAATTCTGGAAACTGGAAAAAATATGGACATATTCTGAACACTCTCCCATATTTTAAATAAACATCTACCATCTTTCTTTTTTGTTCTATTTTATCAAAATATACAACCAACTTTATCCAAAAAAATAATGTAAACATCCACAAGTAACCACAACTAATTCACCATCAAAACAAAGTGCTTATTCAACATTCAATGTTTATACCTCACAATAAAATAATATCTCTATGAGATGTTACTGGGGCCTTGGGGGTAAAGAAATTCCACCACAATTTTATAAATTTGTAAAACAAATACTTGTACAATAACAATACACAAAACTATTTATGTAGGAAGAGATATTTTCACTATAAATAACAGCCATTTACTTCAAGCACTCCCACCTTCCACTATGGATAAATATCTAGTAATTATCTTTTCTGGAATAATATGGTACAAATTAAAAATCAAAATGAAACAAAAATTAAACACATTATACAGCTCAGCAAGTGTTACACAAGTCATAAGAAATGCTTCCTATTTGAAAAAATATTTGGGAGTAAGAGGAGAGTAGATAACAAAAAGATTGTAGATATAGTCCACTGCCTGCACTTTGACATTTCACCTATTTCTCAGTAACATGATGGGAAAAAATTACAAGGAATAACAGAAGCGACTACTGAAGTGTGTATCTAATACCTTGCAGACTAAGGCTAGCACAGTGGAGAAGAAAGAGCCTAACCTCTGGTGCCAGACTGGTTAAAATCTACAGCTCTGCCACTTGCATGTTTTTAACTGTGAACAAAAGTCCTTAACCTGAGAATCAGGCGTATATGAAAAATGGTATTTTATGTTAAACCCTTGAGCTGTTGTAAGGATTAAATGAGATGTCAGCAAAACCCTTAGGTGCTATTTTGATAGTTGGGAGGCATAATGTACAAATGTGGGCAGGATTTATGTACGTTCTCTAGTTCTGGTACATGAATGTATACAACGAATCTGGATTTAAAATGTAAAGATTTAAGAGTATGCTTCCCTGGAAGTTGAAAATTACTTTCTAATAACAATTATGAGAGTTTACCATAGATGAATTTTTTCAATATACATATTTCAATATACAGATTCCCAAGCTTTCAATAAACACTTAAAAATTTGTCAAAAACAGCATATAAATGATCAAAATGGAAGCTTTACAGTTATTTGCATGTTGCATTCTGAGGATATTTCTTTCCAGAATTTGATAACCAAACTACAAGATTACGAAAGTTTAGAATATATCTGGGAGATAATCTAAATTACTATAGCTTTCAAAAAACAAGTCTTAACTGCCTCTATTAAGCAACCAGTAGATTCCTGAAAGGTATCACTATTCTTGACTTATTTATCAAACCTGACCCCTCCCAGGGATCAAATTTAATATGAAGATAAGCAACTATGTATGGTTATGATTAACTACCACAATTGCTATCACAACCTAAATTATTTATTTAATTCAAAGAACACTTTCACAGAAAGAAAAAACTACCAGGGAACTACAAATTCTACATGATGCAAACTTCTACAATGTATTTTAAAAGGAAACTACCTCTAAATACAGTTAAGATATCTTCTAACCATCTGCTTTCTGAACCTGATATCTCAAAAATAAATTCATTAAAAAATTCAAATTTACTAACAGACTTTGTAATTCATATTTAGTAATCAAGTCCTGATAATAAATACATCTCAAAATGTTTCAAATGCTATAAAGTAAGCCATTTATTATTACAGCCAAGATATTTTCACCATTAAATGAATGTCCAAACTCAAGTTGCTATCCTTTTTCCCCTCTCATGTTTTTTCTCCAATGTAATCACATATTTTTAATCAAAAGCACTTATGTATTCAAAACCTACAGCTTTAAAGAACTTTAATTTCTAATTAGTTCCAAATACATGATCATAAAGAAGACTAAATATGTAGCTTAGGACTAATTATAGAAGAAATTGGTACAGTATTTTTACCTTTTAAATCTCAATACATAGAAGTAGACTCTACTTGAATATGAATTCCTGTCTTGTACTCAAAATGCTTCATTGTAAAACAGAAAAAGATGATTTGCAGGATTATACAGTTAAAGCATACATTACAAATTCACATAAATGAAGTCCATCTCCTTTGGAGTCATTACCGTACAGCACAAAGTAGTAGATGTTCATTCTTGTTGCAAATGGAAAAAGACAGATTACATACCATATTAAGGATATATCCCTGACTCTGGTCTAAGCTCTGCAGACAGCAAAGAGGTCAACCTAAAGTAGACTTTGTTCACACGTGTGATACTGCAATAAACGGAGCAAGCACCTTCTAGACATAGTCCCAACACTAACAAAGATATTCCTGTAATAATGAATAGGGCTGTAAAAATCAGAAAGAAATGGGTTTGAGGCTTGGTTCTAGTATTTACTATCTATGTGACCTTGGGCAAGTTCCTAGCTTTCCTCATGTACAAACTGAGGATATGTTCTTCATTGGGTTTGAGAGAGGATTAAACTTGCCTAAATATCAGCTATTATTAACACTTCATACAGAAGCACAAAATAAGTTATTGACAGGGAATAATAGAAGAATCAGTTAGTAAAAGGTATATTTTATAAAATAATAATTTAAAATGAGGATAGACATTATGTCATTTACCTGACATAAGAAAAGACTTTTTAAGTCTTTGCACAGCTAGAATGTTAATGTAATGTTGAAAATAGATCATTTCTTGATTTAAAAAATATCCTGTTAAACTAAAAAATAAGTATCCAACTACTATGACTACAATGCCACATTTCATACTTAGGTACCAGAGTTAAAACGAATTCTCCTTCCTTAGAGATTAATACAAACTTGGTTAGAGAGAGATCAGTAATACCTGCTATAATTGCCTCTCATTTTCCCACAGGAGCATTCACCTGCTGATCTGAGAACAATGGTGTTCATTTCTCCTAAGAAAAAGGATGCAGCTGCTTTCATCTATAAATAGGATGCTACTACACAGGATGAGAATTCTATTGTTCACACCATCAATTAAAATTACTTCCACACTTCTACTGAATTCAAGTAGTAGAATTTTTATATTCTGCTAATTAAAAAATAAAAGGAGCAAAATAATTTAAGCCATGAGAAAGTACCCACAAAAGAGCAAAACAAAACACAGAAAGCAATGAATGGGTTGATAAATAAATGAGTGGTTCCACCATGGCCTAGCCAAGGTACATATCCTTTAAAATAACATACCACTTAAAATTTGAAGACTAGAAAATACAATGCCTCAAATTTAATTTGCCATAATATATACATGAATGATTTTTTAGTGGTCAAACCTGATTCTTAACTACATATGCTAACTGACCTCTTGGGCAAAAAACACTATGCTCAGTTTTCATGGAAGTATCCATAGGCTGACTCCATTACAAGTCCTAAAACCAAAAGAAAGAACAAATTTACTCCACACAGATTGAGGCAACACATTTTTCCCGAAAGAACAGTAAGGAAGCCCTGCCACTTTTGTCATATAGTGGAATTGGACTTCATGAATTCTTATCTATAAAATGGAAAGAGGTTGGTGCAAAATATAAACAACTGCATGATTCTGAAGGACAAAGGCTGAAGGAGATACTGCAAATAGTCACTCTGAATGACAGAAGTGACAGAGGATAACAATTAAGAGGAAGTTATTCTGGCCTCAGAACCTACTTGCAATGCCAACTTTCCTATTTATTGCTGTGAGACACTGGAAGAATTAACACCTGTGAGCTTAAATTTAACATGTAAATTGATGATATCTACATTCTATAGTGCTGCTGCGAAGATTATATAAGATAAGGTATAAAAGTTCTCTATCTACAAAAGAGCAAACCTATACATAGATTTATATATAATTATTGGTATTGTTTCAAATTTAAGGGGGAAAAGTAGCAAGACTCCACAATGCCAAATAAGACTGAAACCTGAGAAAGGGATTACAGCAAGGTGGCCAACAATAATTTCTGATTCCTTAAAATTCCCAAGTCCAATTTAATAGATACTGCTAGTAATATTTCACCCTTCTCAATAAGACTGAAGCTGTACAAAATGAGCAAACTGAAAAGACTGTTTTCTGTGCTTTTCAAGGTACTTTGGATGCTTTCCTAAATAACTAGCTATCTCCACATTTTTTTCTTTTTTTGCAACCACCAATGGTTGCTATTGGTAATTACCTACTTTTTCCCTTCCCACAAGATGAGGACATTTGCAGAAAACGTTCAAGAGGGACTATAAATGACAGGTGTCTGCTACTTAATAGTGGAGAGGTTTAGGAAACTGCTAAATGATCTCTGACATTCTTGTAAGTGCTCAATAAAGATGGTTAGGTACTGCCCCCATGAAGACTGGATAAACTAGATAATCCTACAGTCCTTCCAGACCCAGAACACAAGAAATAAACCAAAGGACAGTTATATGCCTTCCTTTGCTTTTTGTTCAAATATAGTCTATATCTGTATCTACAATTACACCTAAGTAATAATTTTTCCCATGTAAGGAGAACAATGAAAAATAAAAGACCACTGAATTGCAGTTCCCAGAATTTACTGCAGGGGTGGGTATGGTGGGGTGTGGGGGAGTAAGCAGGAACTTTCCTTCTTTTCACTTTTGGCAAAAATGCAATGCAGATACTCTTTAAGAATAAAAATTATTAAACCTCCTAGTTTATATTTATCTCTTTTAAGAAGAAAATATTATCAGCTTTCTGTATAACTATGAAATGTTGGATAAACACATTGTGGAACAACCAATTGGAAGAATCAACTTCTTCAGTGGTACAACCACAGGTACTATTTGCTAGTAGTACGTATGTTTCATTATGCTTTGCAATCACTACCACCTGCCTCATTCCATATGCCACCTCCCCAAACCCCATTCCCTACCCCAACCTTCTTTCCACTACTGTTGACACAAGAGGAAAGGAAAAAGGGGGTGGAATGGCTTCAATTACTTAAAAGATTGTCACAGGAGAAAGGTGATTCCTTTCTTAGAGAACGAAATTCTAGCAGCAGATATACTTTGGGGGTCTTTTTAAAATTCCTAATGGCAAAGTTAACATTTTAATGAACAAGGAAAGCCACTGCAATACAAAAATTAAAGTTATTATTATCTTTTAAGTTTCCCTCTATCCTAAAGAAGAGATCTGTTGAAGAATTACTTTTCACAAATAGAGTATAGATAGCAAATGCAACAAAATTTGTAGTCTTGTAAAACCTGTTCTTCTGAAGTCATTCATTCATCTTGGCTAACAACAATAGAAAAGTTAAGTCAAAGGCATGACTTTGAAACCCTAGAAATGCTTTAAAAGGTCATAGGCTTATGATTCCCAAACTGGAAAGAATACAACAAACACATAATTCAGCAATAAACTTAGGTGCATGGCAACAACAGATGAACACAATAAACACATAATTTAGAAGCAACAGCAATAATGGATAAAAACATTAATACCCTTATCTCTCCCAGGTGCTCAGTAATACCCCTGGTTCACATTTTATTTTTAACTGCCACCGAACTGGCACACCCTCCAGGCCAGCATTTTTATTGCTACTATGGCAGTTTCACTCAGGCTCAACAACAACCATCTGAGATCCTGACAACAAAGAGCAAAGCTACTGTCCTAACTTCATGGCCAACAGAGTGTGCATATGTTTACTGACATTTATAGATCACAAAGTTCCTTGTGAAGAAGATACAATTGAGCAATATCTTTTCCTCACCTTGAACGGACAATGCAAGAATGTTGACCAGTCAAATAAAGTGAACAGCCAATGAACCAAGCTACATGCCAAGTGGGGAAATGGTTCCTAAATTAACTGCATCAGAGTCACAGGGATAACACAGTCCTCAGCTCCTCTCTATATTAAGTCATTAACTCTAGAGACCTAGGAATTTCTTATTTTTCACAAGCAGAGTCTGTGCCTCACTCCGCATCCCCCCAACCCCTGAATTAATTATAATCAGATGAGTTTGGGAAACAGAAATAAAGGAACACTTGAAGCAATCACTTTCTAACATGTACAACGGAGTTCTTTGTCAACAGCGCCTAACTATCACTGTACTTTCTAATGTTATGGTATTAGATAGCACTATGATACCAGAATTTTGATTTTCCAGATAGGGCATAAAAATTATCATTTTTGTTTACAGTAAGTTAGCTTTATAGCTATCATATATTAAGATAAATAAATAAGGGTGTCATAAACCAGTTGAACTGCAAATGTTAACATAAGACAACTTAATGATTACAGCAAATTCCTACCTAAATTTATGGAAAAAAAATATAAAAGTATTTGTTAGTCCTTTTAGGAAAACAAATACATAGCATATTGGGGCATGGTAGTAATAGACTGACTTGGAAATGTGAAAGCCTGGATGTCAATGTCAGCTTTCTGACAAGCAAATTACCAAACTTTTGAGTCTCATTTATAAAAAGGGGTAATGATTTCAAATAGTTTTACCATTACAGTAATAGGTGTCCCATTCATAAAAATAACATATTTGAGCATTCACCTTGTACCAGACACTATTCTAAGCTATTCTAACCACTCTTATAAAAAATGTATACCAAGTTGATTTTTTTTTTTAATAATTTCTCCTTCCCAGCTCTACGCAACTCTTCCCAAGATTCTAACCTAAAATGCAGTCATTGTCCAAATCCAACTACTGGATTCAGTAGTGTCAAACTCATAAAAGCCACCTGCTTGAAAAGGTAGTTTTCATTCTCAGAGGAGTCTTACCAAGTAGGTTTCTTTCATTACCCCCTATTGTACAGATGAGGAAGTTCTGACAGATTAAGGAACTTGCCCAAGTTCACACAGCTTGAAAATGAAGGAAATCTAGCATTCTTAAATACTATGATAAACTAAATCTTAATTACTATGGTAAACTAAATCTCTCCAGAACAAAATACACAGAATAAACTGTAGTCTTTTCCTTCCCAACCTTAGCTAATTCAGGATCCTTGGTGGTAAAAAAAGATCTCATACTTCCAATTAGGTTTATATATAGTCCTTCTCCAGTACATTAAATGGAATTGTCCCTTTAAACCATTTATCTAGTCCATCTGGTTGGTAAAGGATATCCTGGTGTTCCTTGCCAATGTAGAATTTTTTAATTCTATGTAAGCCCCAATTTCAAGATTAGAATGCTTTCTGTCTGTGTTACCTACATTTCATTAATAATTATAAATTATATTTACAATAAAAACAATCACCATTTTAACTGGACTTAGTACTCCACTAACTTTATCCAAAGAGCAGTGATAACCTAAGGAGCCAGCACAATTATTCTTCCTACTTTTACACTGTTAGTGCTTTAGAAGACAGTAATTTGCAACAGGTTTTTATGAGTTTGACACTGTTGAATCTAATAATTGAATTTGGGTAATAGCTTCATGTTAGGTTAGAATCTTGAGAAGAGTTAGGTAGAACTTAAAAAGAAAACTTATAAACAAAAAATAATTCAACTTGGTAATACAAATTTTTGATTGCCTGAAAAATCTGAAACTCTATATTTTAAATAAAGATATTTAAGAGTTTTCAGAGCAAGGAAATTAGAAAGTGATCATTTTCAAAGTAAAAGTTCATCTATACTCTGTAAATATACTGACAAGTGAAATAACTGTTTTTCAAGATCAGCATATTGCTCTTTTAAAAATTAGTTCACCTTGAAGCATAAGGTAGCATTTATTAATTAAACAGCATCGGTCTGCCACAAGACAAAAGAGTTCTGTTTATTCCTTGACAAGAAATGAAAAGACACAATTGAGGATTGTCACACTGTCTGCAGTATCACTCAAACTAATTCCAGGAGTTTCTCCTGTTCTAAATAGAGTCAATTCAGGTGGGTTAACAATAAAATAATGCCCAGTAATGGCCCTAGTAGAAAAACAGATAACATCACACATGTTCCACTACCTGGAAACTTTTCTCAGAAAAAAGCCCATTACCTACTTTCCATTAAATATGTTTCTTCTCAAAGTAGAATTACATTATTGAACATTTTCACCTTTGTTAAAAGCCAAACGGAAGAAGAAATGCCTAAACATTCCATTTTCTAATCCTCTTAGACTCTGTCAAAACAAGAAAGAGAAAGAAATGTGTGAGACACTGCCTGACAATCATAATGGAAAATAAAATTGCTCAGCTGGAATTCCATTTGGCTTTGAGTGCTAAGTTTTTCAACTTTTTCTGTCCTATCTACACTTTTGGAAAACTTAAAAATCTCATTGTCTCCCAACCATAAGGTTGTCCTGTACTCCCAATTTGAGCCCCATGTTAATTTCTGTAGCTTGTGTTATGGAAGTTACAGGATTTCCTGAATCCAAATATCCTTTTTTTTATGGTACTGAGTGTTTCACCCCTGACAACTATTGTTTTAAATAAAAATGTAAACTACTAAAAAGTGGTATGTACTATATATTTACAATAGGTTATACAAATGATTGGCTTCCTACACAACAGAACTGAACCTATGGCACATGAATTATCCTCATATCAATTACAATCAAAACAGAGTATCTGTCTTCACCCATTAGGTCTAGTGTAGGATTCTGTGTAGTGACATGGAAAGAAATCTGACTGAGATCTGGAATCAAATCCTATCTGAGATTCTGAGGAAATCACTGATTCCCTCTAGTTTTCTTATTCCAAAAGTGTTTTCTAAAAATGGTTAAATGAAGGGTCTCTAAATCAAGGATCCTTAGTCAACCACTAACTCAGCTTCCTACCTATCTCCAGAAACAATTTATATAGTACATTAACATAGCCAAACTTCAATCACTATCACTTTATCTTTCTTAAATGCTAAATGCAGTTATCAGTTTCTTTCTAAAGCAATCTGATTTAAAAACAGGAAATTAAGGTAATGTGAGTAGAATAAGAAATTACATAAGATTGTGATTGTAATCCAAGTCCAATGGATCCTAGGTGTATGCATTCTCCAAAGTACAAAGACTACTTAATAACTGGAAGGACTTCAAAACATGGAAACACATAAAGCAATGATCGGCAATAATATAATGCAACTCCTTTTCTTAGGAGTACTTGAGAATTGTGTTGTGAGAGAATGAACCTCTATTATTGTCCTTCCCAAATTCTATCCATCTACCAAGTTTTCTTGTCATTTTACAAATGTACTGTATCGCACTTGCTTCCCTAGTTCTAATTTTAGATCAACAATATCTTAATTAGCCCACTATAAGAACATGCTCTCCTCTGGACTTCTAGGAGATAAGTCAATGACTTAAATTTAAGTCATTTACTTAAAATTATACTGCTGTATTTATGGTTAGAGAATCATAAAATGCTAGAGCCAGAGAAGTCCTTAGAAACTGTCTTACCTTAGGGTTTCAGCCCCAGGCAGGTTCACTATGGATTCAGCGAAACCGAAAAATGACAAGAGAATGTTCTTGGGGTAAAAGGGTTTATACCCAGCTTTATTCTCCTGGCAGTAGGTTGAGCACTAGAATCATGTCTGCATCTAGCAGTCTGCAGGTCTGTAATCCATCTCCATCTCTGCTTCAACCCAGAGCACTGGGCAGAGCTCTTTATATAGTGTCTCAGTCAATAATAGCTTATTGCCTACAGGTGTGGAAGTATTAGCCTAGCAGTAGGCCAATTACATCATCAAGTAGTTCAGGGTCAGGTAAAGATCCCAGCCATAGGAACTTCCCCCCACAGAAACCATCCATCCAACTCTTCATTTTATAAACAAACTAAAGCCTAAAGAAGTATCAACTTATTGAAGGTCAGAATTCTTATCTAACCAGTCAGTTAATCAAGACAAAAATCCTTGCTGGCTACAGTATTTACAAACTGAGAGACAGAAATACGTTTAAGAATTCAAATAAAGTTGTAGGGAAAAAGTTCCATGGCCAGTGTCTTGCCAATGGGTTTCAGCCCCAGACAAGTTCACTATGGATTCAGTGAGACCAAAGAAATGACAGTGGAACATTCTTGGGGTGAAAGGGTTTATACCAACTTTATTCCCATAGTGGCAGGTCAATCACTAGAATCCCATCCACTCAGAACCAGTCTGCATGCAGCAAGCTGATCTCTGCCTCTGGGCCTCTTTACCCCCCGCAGACATCTCAGTCTCTGTCTTCGGCATTGCCACCACTCCAGCCTCTACTCTCCTGTGGCCCTGCAGCAGCCATGCCACTGTGTCACCCAGAGCACTGTGTGGAGCTCTTTATATAGAATTGATAATGACATATTGCCCACATGTGTGTAGTGAGATAGCCGACCAGGGCCAGATGAGATTCCTGGCCATAGGAACCTTTGGTTTAGCCATAGCCAGGATCCTCACCTGATCCTAATCTATTCACCCACTTAGCCTACTGCACAGGCACATGCTTGCACATGTGTTGACAATACACCATTATTGCCTGTGTTGCTATATAAAGAACTCTACCAGAGATCGGGGCAGAGCCTGGAGCATAGGCAGAGAGGCCCAGAGGCAGAGATCAAGACAAACTGCAGACTTGCTAAAAGCAGATGTGATTCAGGCACTTGACCTGTCATCATGAGAATACAGCTTGGTATAAACCCTTTTACCCCCCAAGTTCCATTGTCATTTTTCAGTCTCTCCAAATCTGGAGTGAACTTGCCTGGAGCTGGGAACCCACTCTAGCCCAGAGCTACAAACAGTCCTTTTATTTATCCCCTCAAATATGACTGAGCATCGACCATATACCATGCCAAGCACTGAGATCTCTGTGCTTCTTCTATTGTAGTGTGCTTCCTTCTAATGTAAAGTTAGCTAATTCCCAGTTTCACACAAAACATTCATTACTCACAAGTTTGTATAGTATCCTTTCTTGAACAGCTTACAAGAATTATACATATAACTTCTAAGGAGTGGAAATGTTCTCAAAGGAACAGCAAAGATCCTATTTCAAGAAGCTGCTTTTTTAAAAAGGCAAAAAGGGCAAAGAAGGAAACACTACATACACCAGGGAAAATCTAACTCCTGTGCCAAAATTCAAAGTTCCTACCTTAGAAAAAACACTGATAGTTCAGCTGAAAGAACAAAAGAGACTCCCATCTTAAGTTATACTTCCAATTTACCAAAACCACCACTATGTTATCTACTTTAAGAGTCATGCATACCCACCAATTTTATTAATGATGTTAGATCCTCAAAACAGGAATTACTTGATTAATCTGGGTCTTTATTTTAATCTTGTCCATGAGATCAGGAAGTTTCAATGAGCCCAAAGAAATGACAGTGGAACGTTCTTGGGGTGAAAGGGTTCATACCCAACTTTATTCCCACGGTGGCAGGTCAATCACTAGAATCCTGTCCACTCAGAGCAAGTCGGCATGCAGCAAGTCAGTCTCTACCTCTGGACCTCTCTACCCGCACAGCCATCGGTCTCTGTCCTCGGTGCTGCCACCACTCCAGCCTCTGCTCTCCTGCAGCCTTGCAGACCTGCAGCCACGTAGCAGCCATGCCACAGTGTCACCCAGAGCACTGGGCAGAGCTCTTTATATTGAGTCAATAACAACATATTGCCTACACATGTGAGCTAGCCAACCAGGGCCAGGTGAGAATCCTGGCCACAGGAACCTTCATTTTATCCACAATGGGTTTTCTGTGTTAATTCATGTTATTCTGTAGCTTGCCCCACCCCCACTGCACCCAAAAAATAAAAGCAGCAAAAAAAAAAAAATTTAAACCATGATGTGTGGTTCATATGTTTTATTCTGGCTGATCTTTTAAGTACTAAGTCAGAAAAAAAAATGTATTTTATACTAATCATAAGCATTAATACTTTTTTATTTTTGCAGGACAAGACACATTATGTTCAGTAACTAAATTATCTAAAAATGACAATCACATAAACTTTCAACCATTAGGCAACTAAAAGTCGGTTTCTCCCCAAATAGTGGCTCTCAGAAAATACAAAAGTATTTTAATATTAAGCAATTCTTATAAAATTACTAGATAAACATACTAGAGAATGTATACATATGGACAGTATTTATGCACATTAGAGCAAATATACATTTTGTACACTATGTGACACCTATAAATACAGATCACTGAATAAACATAATTGATGTATTAATTCATCTTGAGATTATTAGGTTTATCACTCCACTACATTCCATGGATTAACTGAAGTTTGATAGTCTAATATGAATCAGGATTCCCCAACAGAAATAAAATGTTTTTAAACTCTCCTTCCTATTTCTTTATAATACTCTGATAAATCTTCTGGGGTAAAGTCTATAAAAGATTTTGTAGCACAGTGCCTAACTCGTATCAAATAGTCCCAAAAAATCTATTTAATAACAGATCAAACTATCAGCTCAACAATAAATGAGAAGGGAATTATCAAGTTAAATCAAATGTTCAACATTTAAAATAAATCAGATAGTTGCACTATAACAGGATGGAAAAAGAGGACTGAAATAGCAGGATATATGGATTATAGTCCCAAATTTACTGTTTACTCTTTGGGGTAATCGGGACAATACACTTAACTTATACTGAGCTAAATGTTCTTACCTGAAAAATAAAAGGAGATAGAATAATACAAATTCTTAGCTCCTTTTTAATGGATAAAATTTAAGCAATTTATATAGTATATTAAAAAATTTAAGCAACTTTACTTAAATGGTAACCATGAGGAAGAAAAGCTAAAGGCAGTTATTAAACTCAGCACCTAAAGTATTGTAACTCTTCTACCCCATTCTGCTTTTACTATTTCATCACAATTAATGAAAATATTTCTATACAATCTGCAGGTACCAGAAAAGGTATTTTACTGCTTGGGTTTATGACCAATTGATAAGTAAGAACAGAAAGAGAAAAGAAAGCAATAATCTTGGGGCTATGTCCCTATTATTATAAAAACATCATATAAATAATGACAGTTACATTGATAGTAATTTTATTTAAAAGCAAAAAAAAACCTTACAAGGTACTTTACAGCAGTTTACGCTGAGCTCATTTGTGGTTTCCCCTCATTCATCACAAGATGATAAAAATAATTCTAGTAACTCAATAAATAATCTCCAAAACTAGTTTTTTGAAAGCTTCAATTGTTAGAAAAGTACCTTTCTCTAGAAATTAAAATACTCTATTTTTATTTTGAAAAACATTAACAGGATATCTTATAGTCTAGAAGTGATTAACTATTCAGTTCAAATATCTCAACTGAAAAAAATCAATAAAACTGTGAATGCAAAGGCCAATATGGAAAACCATGAATGTGAATTGTCTTTTCATAATACACTGAAGAGCAAAAGATAATTACTCCATCTTGTAACTTATCAAACCCCAAAACTGCAGAATTCAAACATCTCTTCACTTAAGAAGTATTCTTTAGTGGCAGCAAAAAAGGTTGGCCCAAACTTTCATACCAGAACACGGATAAAAATAATAAAACAGTAATAAAAATATAATACTCAATAGTTAAAAAAAGAAAGAACTCAGGTGGAAATATCTGCTTAACAGTATTGCCTAATCTACTTTTCAAGATTTATAGACATTCATTACCTTTACCTAAAGATATGCCAATTTGCCTATGAAATTCAATTTCAAAATTTTAAGCTTCACACATAAGAACATTTAAATCTCAATATAACACGAAACAATACCTATGTGCATCAGCATATAGACACACTTATATCCTAGCTTTGTCCAATGAGAGGACCTAGAAAAGGTAACACCCCCGTTGCTATGAGTACAATCAATGCCCAGATCTTGGCTTCTAATGTCCTTCTCCAATAAAGGAAAACAGTGGTCTTTAGAGGAATGGCTGATTCTAGAATTGGGCTGAGGAAAACACAAGATAAACCTGGAACTGTAGTAGTACCAGAAAGTTAGAAAGTGCTCAAGAGAAAAAAAGATGCATGCATGTCAAATGGACCTAGAAGCAAACCTGAAAGAGCCCCAATGCCCAAAGATGGAAAAATATGGTAAATAAAATAATGTACTATTAAATTACATCCCAAAATACAAAATAAATACACCTGAATCCATATCAATATATAAAATTATGAGGGATAACAGGTAATCTTCCTTAAAGAATTCCAAATAATTTTATAGATGCTTCCTCCATTCAGGAAGCAGGCTTAAATCCCTTCCTCCCACCCCTTGAGTATGGGTTGGATTTAAAGACTTGCTTCCAAAGAATACAGTATGGAAGGGGGTGTTGAGGGAGATGTAACTTTATAGTCGAGAAACCTGACAAACACTGTCTTAGCCAGGTGATCAAAGTCAACATCAATCATACTAAGTCATGTGACAGCATGTATCCTTGATATTATGTCATGAAAATAGCTCTTTACCTCTGCAGTCTTCCTCCCAAAAACTCATATCCATTGTCTAATCATGAGAAAAGCATCAGACAAACCTCAATTGAGGGACATTCTACAAAATAACTGACAGTCCTCAAAACTACCAATGTTATAAAAAAGCAAGGTAAGTTTGAGAAACAAAAGGCCAGAAGAGACCTAGGAGACATGATGACTGGACTGGAATTTGCCATCCTGGATGGGGTTCTGGATAGAAATTTGCATTTGTGGAAAAACTACTAGAATATGAATAAAGTCAAGAGTTTAATTAATAGTAATGTATTGATGTTGGTTTCTTAGTTTTCATAGACGAATTGTGCTAACATGACACATACAACAGAAGAAACCCAGTAAGCAACGCACAAGGACTCTCTATGCTATCTCTGCAAGTTTTCTGTGATCTAAAGTTATTACAGAATAAAAAATTTACTTCTAAAAAAAATATATCCATCTGAGTAGGTCAGTGAAAAAAAATTTTTACATCACAACTAAAAAATATGACAATGATAAAGAACTTAGATTCAAGCCAGGTAATGATATAGAGTAGAAAGAAGAAATATTTATCATTTCAGAGGCCTAAAAGTTCAAACCACTTTCTTTCTCCTTTCTTCTTAACCACATCCAGTGATGAATACCTACTGATTCTTGTTCCCTGACACCTCCTTTCCCCAGCCATTGGCAAGCATCAAATTTGTTTTCTTCTGTTTAGAGGCAGTAATTTGTCTCTCTGCCATCATTTTCCCACCCTATCAATTTCACACAACTATTATATTTCTGAAATGTCAAACTTCAAAACTTTTGATAACACTGTAAACAGACTTATCACGAGTGATACACATATACATTACACTAAAAGCCACAAAGTAATAACTGATTTCCTCTGAATACCTTTCCCTATCTCTCACTATACCTTCCCCAAGCACCCTATTCTCTAGCCAAAAATTTCCAAAAAACCTACAATACTTCTACTTTTGTTTCTGTTTTTTAATATTTTTCATCCTATATCAGATGAGAACCTAAAAGACAGGGAACAGCAGGTATTACTTATTCATATTTATTCTCACAGTCTAGTAAAGGCCTTTATGAGTAACAGTTCCTTAAAATGTGTTTTTCTTAAAAACTAGGTTTCTATATAATATCAGTTTGAAAATCTAAAAAAAAAAAACCTCCTCAATAATCAGTTAACAAGCTCTGCTCAAAACGGGTCATTTGGCTATACTCAAATCAGCTTCTCAATTCATACCAATTCAGATGAACAGCACCAAACAGAACTAGATGCCTTAGAAAAGCCATTATCTTTGAGCTTCAAGGAACTCTGAGACAACAAAAAAAAATCCCGACAAGCAATAGAACCAAACATTCTTTAGGGAAGTACCATCTGTATGTTCCAGATTTGTGTTGCTGAGGTATGGCCTACCTCTGATACCAGTATTTCTCATCTCCATCTTAGATAAGGTACACTAACACCCCCAAAGGACAGGAATAGGAAAGCACAATATAAATCTCTGATTTATCCAAAAATTTTAGGAAAAAACAGGAGCATAACTTCTTTAGCTAAGCTCTAGTTGTATTCGCTACTCAGATTTCATTACTTGATTACATCCTATTTTTTTTGCTTACTAGAGCTTCCATACAATGATTATCAGTGAGTTCACTGTTAATGAAGGAACAATACAGATTAAATAAGGCCTTCAAACAGAAACCCACAGACAACAAAGGTTCACACTGCTCAGTTGACAAAAATGCTGCGACCAGATGCTTATAGGAACCTAATCTTGTATTTTTCCCTAGGAGCAATGGCTCATTATTTGCTAACTCAGTGTTCTGAGAGAATTCACAGAATATCACAAATAACATGAAAAATTAATACTACTAATAACAGGAACAATGTAACTAATAACAATATAAATTAATACTACTTGATGAACCTTCTAGGATTTGCAAATTCCAGAGCAAAAAACAAAATATTCTTTCTGTAAAAGAACTAAGATTACAGGGGCAATTTTCTACCTCTACCCAACTGTTTTCAGAATAGTATTAATGCCACAACATTTTATAAAGCTTTAAAATTATGTTCTGTTACATCTGCTTGTGATAACCATCTGCCTACTGTGAACTTCTGATTATTACTGTTCTAAAACAAATAAGGGGCAAACCCACCCACTTCTAAACAATTCTATTTTATGAAGTCCAATTCTAAACAAATTGGAAAGTCTCTTAATACCTAAGCAATTTCTGAACACTCACAATACATACAGAAATTATCTATTTAGGGAAATTAACACTAAGAATAAATCTCTAGTTCTTGTTCATCTTTTACCAAAAGAGTCTCTCATAAAAAAAAGGAGGGATAGATGTGGGACAGAAGGAGGAAGACGAAACAGAAAAACTAAAACCGAAATTCTAACGATTTGCTATTTATTTAAAGTCTCCATAATAGTTTTAAGAGCTAATTTTACTTCTTATTCAATGTGTAGATATTTGAGCTCTTTTTTTCTTCTGTTATAGTTTTATTTAAAACAGTACTTCCTGGAGTATGTTTCTTGATGCTTTAGCAAAAGGTTTGCCTGGTCGAATATGTCTGGGGAATACATAGTTTACCCTCTCCCACATTAAAGAGACATGATGCAGGTTTGAAGATCAAGGGTCCAAAAAATGCTGCAGTAAATAACTTTGTTTAATCCAAGTTTAATTTGGATTCAAAATATAGTTTGAACAGGGCACACTCTTTTCAAGAATCATAGTAACAAACATTTTGTAAAATACCAACGTTTGACAAAATAAGACTATAGAGAGAATTTGCAAAAAATTAATAATATGTTTGTAAGGATTAGGTTTACTCTTGTTTCTTCGGGACCTGTCTTGACAATCCCACCAGAATGTAACCAATGGACAAAAGATGTACATTCTACTACTGAGAAAATGTAATATGAATCCAGATTCACCCCAGCACCCAAAGCCTAAGTACAATGAAATCTAAGAGTGGTTTACAAAAAAAAGCATGAAAAAAACAGTGAAATTCCATTCTAAATGGAAAAAGAGTACATATTGAATAGGTAGTTATTAGACAACGTGCTTTATAGATGCCTGAAAATATTTAGAGCCAAATGAAAATAAAATCAGGAAAAATGATTAGAAACAGCATTATATGTAAACCCCCAAATCAGTAAATCATCTAATAGTTTGACTTTCTCTTTATTAAGGGTCACAACACTTTCTGACTCAAAATATAAAAAATGATTAAAAATGAAAACTTTCCTGAAAATATAAGGAACTAGCATATACAATTTTCATCTATTCTTTATTAAACCTCACCTTACCACTTATTTTAAATATTAAAAATAAGCCATAGGATTCAATAAAATATATCTTTATAAATACTATGAAATGTAAATATGGTTGAAGGGCTGTTTCAACACCAAATGAGTGATCCTCTAAATTTTCCAATTCAGTAAGCAATGTAACAATTTCTGATATATCTCATCTAACATCTATCTTTTCTCTAGTTAACCTTAAAGTAAATTAAGCATTTTCCAACCTTTTTAATTCACAAAACATTTCCATTATAGAAAAATATATAGAAAAAATATATTTTAAATCATCTGCAATCCCTTCATCCAGAAAGTGTTTTTTAAAAGATTTTTTAAAACTATTAAACACATATGTCAGGCACTGCAGAAAACTCTCTTGCTTTACATTTAGTTTAATCCTTCTAACTACCTGTAAATTGGTAATAGAATCTCTATAAAGAAAACTAAGGCAGTATAAGAAGTTAGGTGATTAAAGCCACATACCTAGTAAGAAACAAAGCAAAACTTGGAACATGAGTCAGCTGAGGTGATTTCTAATGATTTCGTATGTGAACATATGGTTGTAGTGATGTTTAAACATATACTACAGTACACACTCTGTTTTGTAATCCGCCTTCATCCCTAACATCTACCATAAATATCTGCAGGAGGTAAAAGACTGCAAGATAGTCTTTCACTCCAAATTCTTTATTTGCTCCACCAAGCTATTCATTTTAGATTTTTAAGTTCTCACTATTTTTTTTTGATAACTTCAACAGTGCTGCAATATACATCTGCCACTTAATAATGAGTGACCTTGGGCAAAGCAGCTGACTTTTCAGATCATCACTGAGGGGCTCTGAAAACCGTGTAAATTAAAAAGCAGTTAGCTGGCATATAAATTAAGCCCTAAATGGTATAGCTTGTTCAAATATTCTTACTGCTTTCTTACAACAAATTTCTAGAAGAAAAAAATTGCTCAAAGGGCATATTTAAGGCTTTTAATATATGTTACCAAAGGACCCTCCAAAACTGTTTCAAAACTTACATGCCTAATCATCGCTCTATGAGAGTACCTATTCCTTAAAGTCCAAGGAAAACTGGGTATTATCCTACTTTTTCCAACATTTTTCCAAATTCATGAAAATAAAATGGTATTTCATGCAAACTGTATCTTTAATATCTGGTGAAAATCTTTTTTTCATACATTTTAGGCCATTTGTATTTCTTTTTTTCTTTTTCTTTTTGTTCACTTTTAATATGTTTGCCTTTCCTTATTGAATTCTTTTTATAGTATCCTTTATGTTGCAAATAACTTTCCCCAGTGATGTTCAGTCATTAATGTTTAGTTTCAGATAAAAAGAAAAGGCTGGTTAATAGAAGAGTAATGTAGAAAATAAAAACAAAATTTGTAGGTTAATATAAATGGTGAGTCTCTTCTTTTAAACTTTATTTTGACATAGTTTTGGCAGTTTTTGGAAAAGCTGCTATCTATAACATCCATGCAGAGGTTTCTGTGTGTATGTAAGTTTTCAACTGCTTTAGGTAAATACCAAGGAACAGGATTTGTATGGTATGGGTGTATTTAGTTTTGTAAGAAACCACCAAATTGTCTTCTAAAGTGGTTGTGCCACTTTGCATTACCACCACCAAGGAATGAAAGTTCCTGTTGCTCCACATCCTCCCCAGCATTAGGTGTTGCATTACCAGTATTTCAGATTTTGGCCATTCTAATAGGTATCTTAATGTACCTTTGTTGTTTTAATTTGCTTTACCCTGATGACATCTGATGTGGAACATATTTTCATATGCTTATTTGCCATCTGTATATTTCCTCTGGTAATTGATACTTCTTAAAATTGTGTATTCTACACCTGCTCTAGCCAATGCAGTAGACCCAAGATACATGTGGCTGTGGAATGCTTGAAGTTCTCCTGGTCTTCATGGAGATATGCTATTAAGTGTAAAACACACACTAAATCAAAGACTTGGTATGAAAAGAATAATGTAAAATATCTTAATAGGTTATTATATGACTTACATTTTGAAATGACTATAATTGGATATACTGGTTAAATAAAATGTATTATACCTGTTTCATTTTACATTTTTTAATGTGGCTACTAGAAAATTTTAAATTACATGTGGGGCTTTAGTTAGATTTCTATTAGACTATAGAAATCTACACTAGTCTATACATAGCCTGTATTTTGACAATTCTACTGGGAGAACACTGACTCCTCAGTGGTACTTTCTGAATAGTATTATGATAACCAGGAAATAAAAAATATGAAAGCAAGTTTTTAGTAAGCAAAACCACCAGTGGAACTTGATGAAGAGTATTTAAAAGCTTATAGTTTTGCTTTCTCTATAATCCTAGACATACCAAGATGTTACCTGCAATTTCTTGCAGTGAGGATCCTGTTACTTAACATCTTCTGGAAAATGCGTAACTTAAAAAGGCAATCAGGAAAAAGATGGTTGTGTGAGAGGTGAGACAGAGACTTCCTGCTAAAACCGCAAAAAATGTGAAAATATAATTAATACGACTAATCCTGAAAGAGCAACAGGAAAGAGGGCTGAGATAAACTGTATACACCTGGAGAAAAGAATAAATCTCAAGGAACAGGGTAACATACCAAAGCCATGACCCGGCTGGACCCAAGTCCTTCCCCAACCCTAGCTCACTGGCGGGAAGAAGAGAAACGGAGCGGGGAAGGAGTGGAGGCCTGGGACTGTGGAATACCTAACTCCAGGAATAGGCTCTGGGAGCACAAACCTACATTTCATGGTGCTTTCATGGTACTCTCTTGATTAGGGGGTTGGAAAGCTAAGACAGGCAGAATACCTGGAAAGACTGGGATTCCAGCCACTTGTGGAAAGCAGGGATCCATATCCAGCTGCTCTGGGACAAAAGAAAGGCAAGCAGTCTGAGAGACTTCCTTACAGCAAGAGGCCTGCTAAAGGGGCAAGGATTGCACAGAGCTTACTTCTCAGGAGAAAGGACAGGTAGACAAAATTGTCAGGTGCACTCTGCCTAGCAACTTGGGAACTTTCCTGATCTCAAGTGCTCCAGCTACCTGGCTGGCTACAGAGCTCCAAGGACCCTCTTCATGATACGCAGCTTACTGCGACTTTCTCCCAGCCAGCCCCACCTGGCTCACAAATGAGCAAACCCTATCCTGGTGTTAGGCCAGCCAGAGGGAAGCCCCATCTACAGCAACTACAAATGCAAAGCATAGAGGCATATACCTGTGTGCTCGGCCCACTGGTTCTGGCAGTGGAGGCAGGCACTGCATTGGGGAAGCAGGAAACAACACTTTCCTCCCCCAAGGCACCAATATTGCTTCCCTGTGATGCGTGACATTGCCTGAGGGGCTAAGCAGCACCAGAGAATAGAGCTTCTAGGCACTAGATGGTACCATATACAAAAAGGAAACCCCAAAGAAAAATGGTTTAAAATAAAATTATGAATACAACCCCTGAGAAAGATTCAAATGAAATCGACCTCATGAATCTTCCTGAAAGGGATTTCAAAATAAAAATCATTAACATGCTCATGAAGGTACAGAAAAGTATTCAAGAACTCAGGAATGAATTCCGGTCGGTGATCCAATCGTGAAGAGCACAATGGATTAAAAGCAGATTAGATATGGTGGAGGAGACAATAAATGAAATAGAAATTACAGAAGAGGAATACAAAGAAGCTGAGGTACAGAGAGAAAAAAGAATCTCTAAAAATGAAAGAATATTGAGAAAATCTGTGTGACCATCCAAACAGAACAATATTCGCATTATAGGGGTACGAGAAGAAGAAGAGAGAGAGAAAGGGATAGAAAGTGTCATTGAGGAGGTAATTGCTGAAAACTTCCCAATCTGGGGAAGGAGGTAGTCTCTCAGGTGATGGAGGTGCACAGATCTCCCAACACAAGGGACCCAAAGAAGACAACACCAAGACATATAGTAATTAAAATGGCAAAGATCAAGGATAAGGACAGACTATTAAAAGCAGCCAGAGAGAGAAATAAGATCACATACAAAGGAAAGCCCATCAGGCTATCATCAGACTTCTCAGCAGAAACCTTACAGGACAGAAGGGAGTGGCATGATGTATTTAATGCAATGAAGCATAAGGGCCTCTAAACAAGGATACTTTATCTGGCAGATTATCATTTAAATTTGAAGGAGGGATTAAACAATTTTCAGATAAGCAAAAGCTGAGAGGATTTACCTCCCACAAACCTTCTCTACAGTGTATTCTGGAGGGACTGATACAGATGTAAGTGTTCCTAAGGTTTAATGACTGTCACCAGAGGTAATAAAACCACAGTAAAGAAAGTAGAACAGTTAATTACTAAGCAAATGCAAAACTGAATCAACCAATCCCAAAGTCAATCAAGGGATAGACAAAGAGTACACAATATGATACCTAATATATAAAGAATGGAGGAGGAAGAAAAAGGAGAAAAAAAGAACCTTTAGATTGTGCTGAAATAGCATATTAAGTGAGTTAAGTTAGACTCTTAGATAATAAGGGAGTTAACCTTGAACCTTTGGTAACCACAAATCTGAAGCTTGCAATGGCAGTAAGTACATACTTATCGATAATCACCCTAAATGTAAACTGTCTGAATGCACCAAACAAGATATAGAATCACTGAATGGATAAAAAAAAAAAGACCCATCTATATGCTGGCTACAAAAGACTCACTTTAAAACCAAAGACATAACACAGACTAAAAGTGAAGGGATGGGAAAAGATATTTCATGAAACTAATAGGGAGAAAAAAGTAGGAGTTGCAGTACTTGTATCAGACAAAATAGACTTCGAAACAAAGAAAGTCACAAGAGACAAAAAGGACATTACATAATGATTAAGGGGTCAATCCAACAAGAACATAAAACCATTATAAAAATATATGCACCCAAGGACTCTCTTGTCCCCTCCTGGTGTAAGCCAGGAGCTCTGTCCTTTCACTCTCTCTCTAAATAAAAGCCTGTACCTTGCTCTCCTAAAAAATATATATATATATGCACCCAACACAGGAGCACCGACATATGTGAAACAAATACTAACAGAATTAAAAGGGGTATTGAATGCAATGCATTCATTCTAGGAGACTCCACTCACTCCGAAGGACAAATCAACCAGACAGAAAATAAGTAAGGAGACAGAGGCACCGAACCACACATTAGAACAGATGGACCTAACAGTCATCTACAGAACGCTACACCCAAAAGCAGCAGAATACACATTCTTCTCATGTGCACATGGGAAATTTTCAAGAATAGATCATATACTAGGCCACAAAAAGAGCCTCGGTAAATTCAAAAAGATTGAAATTGTACCAACCAGTTTCTCAGACCACAAAGGTATGAAACAAGAAATAAATTATGGAAAAAAAATGAAAAATCCCACAAACACATGGAGGCGTCACAACATGCTCCTAAATAACCAATGGATCAATGACCAAATAAAAATGGAGATGAAGCAATATATGGAGACAAATGACAACAATAACTCAACACCACAAAATCTGTGGGATGCAGCGAAGGCTGTGCTAAGAGGAAAGTATATTGCAATACAACCCCACCTCAGGAAAGAAGAACAATCCCATATGAGCAGTCTATACTCCCAATTAACAAAACTAGAAAAAGAAGAACAAATGAGGCCCAAAGTCAGTAGAAGGAGGGACATAATAAAGATTAGAGCAGAAATAAATAAAATCGAGAATAAAACAATAGAAAGAATCAATAAAAGCAAGAGCTGCTTCTTTGAGAAAATAAACAAAATAGATAAACCCCTAGCCAGACTTATCTGAAAAGAAAAAAAGAGAGTGTACTCACATAAACAGAATGAGAAACGAGAAAGGAAAAATCACAATGGACACCACAGAAATACAAAGAATTATTAGAAAATACTATGAAAAATTATATGCCAACAAACTGGATAACCTAAAAGAAATGGACAACTTTCTAGAAAAATACAACCTTCCAGTGCTGACCCAGAAAGAAACAGAAAATCTGAACAAATCAATTACCAGCAACAAAATTAATTGGTAATCAAAAAATTACCTAAGAACAAAAATCCTTGGACCGGATGGCTTAACTGCTGAATTTTATCAAACCTTTAGTAAAGACCTAATACCCATTCTCCTTAGAGTTTTCCAAATAGTAGAAGAAGAGTGAATACTTCCAAACTCATTCTATGAGGCCAGCATCACTCTAATACCCAAACCAGGCAAAGACACCACAAAAAAAGAAAATTACAGACCAATATCCCTGATGAACATAGATGCAAAAATACTCAACAAAATATTAGAAAAGTAGCAGGATACAAAATTAATACGCAGAAATCTGTGGCATTCCTATATACTAACAATGAACTAGCAGAAAGAGAAATCAGGAAAACAATTCCATTCACAGTTGCATCAAAAAGAATAAAATACCTAGGAATAAACCTAACCAAGGAAGTGAAAGACCTATACTCTCAAAACTACATGACACTCATAACAGAAATTAAAGAAGATACCAATAAATGGAAACACATCCCGGGCTCATGGATAGGAAGAATTAATATTGTCAAAATCGCCATCCTGCCTAAAGCAATCTACAGATTTAATGCAATTCCTATCAAAATACCAACAGCATTCTTCAATGAACTAGAGAAAATCGTTCTGAAATTCATATGGAACAACAGAAGCCCCCAAATAGCCAAAGCAATCCTGAGAAGGAAGAATAAAAGCTGGGGGGATTATGCTCCCCAACTTCAAGCTCTACTACAAAGCCACAGTAATCAAGACAATTTGGTACTGGCACAAGAACAGACCCATAGACCAATGGAACAGACTACAGAGCCCTGATATAAACACAACCATATATGGTCAATTAATATACAATAAAGAGCCATGGACATACAATGGGGGAATGAAAGCTTCTTCAACAGCTGGTCTTGGCAAAACTGGACAGCTACATGCAAGAGAATGAAACTGGATTATTGTTTAACCCCATACACAAAGTAAACTTGAAATGGATCAAAGACCTGAATGTAAGTCATGAAACTATAAAAACTCTTAGAAAAAAACACAGGCAAAAATCTCCTGAATATAAGCATGAGCAACTTCTTCCTGAACGCATCTCCTCAAGGAAGGGAAATAAAAGCAAAAATGAACACATGGGACTACATCAAACTGAAAAGTTTCTATATGGCTATGGACACCATCAACAGAACAAAAAGGCATCCTACAGTATGGGAGAATATATTTGTAAATGACATATCCGACAAGAGGTTAACATCCAAAATCTATAAAGAACTCACATGCCTCAACACCGAAAAAGCAAATAACCTATTTAAAAAATTGGCAGAGGATATGAAGAGACATTTCTCCAAAGAAGAAATTCAGATGGCCAACAGATACATGAAAAGATGCTCCACATCACTTATCATCAAGGAAATGCAAATTAAAACCACAATGAGATATCACCTCACACCAGTAAGGATGGCCAGGCATCGAAAAGACTAAGAACAACAAATGCTGGTGAGGATGCAGAGAAAGGGGAACCCTCCTATACTGCTGATGGGAATGAAAGCTAGTTCAACCACTGTGGAAAGCAATATGGAGGTTTCTCAAAAAACTAAAAATAGAAATACCATTTGACCCATGAATCCTACTCCTTGGAGTTTACCCAAAGAATACAACTTCTCAGACTCAAAAAGACATATGCACCTCTATGTTTATTGCAGCACTATTTACAATAGCCAACATACGAACCAACCTAAGTGTCCATCAGTAGATGAGTGAATAAAGAAGATGTGGTACATATACACAATGGAATATTATTCAGCCATAAGAAGGAAACAAATCCTACCATTTGCAATAACATGGATGGAACTGGAGGATATTATGCTCAGTGAAATAAGCCAGTCAGAGAAAGACGAGTGCCAAATGATTTCCCCCATTTGTGGAGTATAACAATGAAGCAAAACTAAAGGAACAAAATAGCAGCAGACTCAGAGACTCCAACAAGGGACTAGTGGTTACCAAAGGGGAGGGGTGTGGTTACCAAAGGGGTGGGTCGGGGGAGAGGGAGATGGGGATTGAGGGGTATTATATTTAGTACACATGGTGTGGGAGATCATGGGAAAACAGTGTAGCAGAGAGACAGCAAACAGTGAATCTGTGGCATCTTACTACACTGAAGGACAGTGAAGGGGACTTGATCATATGGATAAATGTAGTAACCACATTGTTTTTTCATGTGAAACCTTCATAAGAGTGTAGATCAATAATACCTTAATAAAAAATAAAAAATAAAAGATAATTAAGAACATCCTGGAACCTGGCCAGGCTACAAGTATCTGGGCAATATGTATTATAGGTCAATTTCACTAGGTTGAATATATGAAGAAAAAAAATGACTGAATGATACTTAAGGCAATTTTTTAAAATAATAAAATGAACAGAGTCCATGACTAAGGGACTGTCATTAATTGTGATACAGTGTACTACTATACACACTAACTAAAATAATGAACCAGATATATGTTAACATGAAGAGGCCTCAAAATATATGGCTGAAAAAAAGGCAACTTTTAGAATTACGTAGGAAGCATGACAGTATTTAGATAAAGTTTAAAAACACAAAACTATGGCTTCTAGGAATGCATATGGAGTAAAAGAATAAAAAATATATAATGTAAGAACACCCACCAAATACTCAACAATTCTCCTGAGGGAATACGAGGCTAGAGAAGGAAAAAAGGGATCTTCCCCTACACTGTTCCATTATTTCTCTATCAGACAGACACACATACACAGGAAAAAAGAATGTGAGAAAAGGAGACTGCAAAAGCTCAATGGCTTCTGGCAACCGTAAAATACCTTCCATGAACAAACTGACTATATACATCTGGACCACACTCTGCTCCCATTGTCCCCACATTCATTGCAGGGCCATATTTTTGTATGTTACTGGAGGCTGCATTTATAGAATCTAAAGGTTTCCGTGGAACAACATGGTCTGTCAAAAAGTGAGGCATTTGTTCAGAGACAGAAAAAACATTTTCCCCCCAAAGCACTCTGCCCATCCAAAAAATAAAAAGCAATAAACACCTATACCATACAACTCACTCCCCATCAATTATCAACTTTAAAGCAACCGTGTAACATCTGATAGAATTCTGACCCAGAGCATTATATATACAATATTCCTGGCAGCTGTAAACAAATTTATAAAATTTGATCTAAGTCTTTAGTGAAGATAAACTATTATATCATATGGTTTTTACAAATCCTCCTTTTATTAACCAACTAGTTATGGATTCAGTGGAAGATTTTGTGCAAAAAAATATATTCTCAAGTATACACTCATGAGTATACAATAAAGTGGAGAAAACAGACATTCCAAACATATGTCTCTCACTTTTAAAGGTTTCCATTTACTGTGGGAGTGCTCACATAATCCTTGTGACCCAAACAAGAGAAGATTAAGATTTGAAACTTGAGTAGCACAAACACCAACTTTTTTTCATCAACAAAATTAGAGGAAATGGATATTTATTGTAGAAAGAGCACATTTCTTCTTAATTAATCATTGAAAAGTACTCAAGGAAAAATTTTTAATGTTTTAAAACTATCTTGTACTTATTTTAACAATACAGGCCCAATTCACAAATTACATGTGTTCCTCTTGATTTCTTGAATCCAAGCTAACACAGTACTTAAGAGCATAAGTTCTAGAATCAGAGTCCCTGGATTCCAAGATCAGCTCTACTACGTACCATCTCTATCAGCCCTGACAAGTCACAGCATTTCCAAAGGCTCTTCTGAAAAATGGGATTATGTCCTTTACATAATGTAAATGAAAATTTTTACACAGAAAGTATTCAACAAATGTTTGCTATTAGTTATTACTACTTATAAGCTAGAATTATTTTTAATTAACCACTGCTTTCTGTAACTTAAGACACTGAAACACTGAAAACCAAAAAATTAGGACTTTTTAGAACTATATATTTTAAATGATCTTTTTTTACTTACTAGCAATAAACTTGCTCACTCTGCCTTTTCATGCCCAAATTCATTTCATATTATTTTTCTATGGGTCTGATGGGGGTTTTTTTATTTTGTTTTTTGGATTTTTTTTTTATAAACCAGGAAATATTCTGGCAAGTAAACCCTTCTTCCACAGCAGCTGTTGTGTGAAACTGACTCATGATATGTAGATGTAGAAATGAAATATTTGATCATCTGGTCCCAACCACTTGCCAATGTACCAGTAGAATTTTCCAACCTATAACTTATTTTCAAATACAGCAAATAAATTGCTTATTGGTTTTGTCAAAAATCAATCTGGATTCATTATATATGAGAAAATGTTCCTCATTTTATCAAAGCTGTAAATCCATTAACAACTTATTATAAAAAGGAAAGAAAGAATAAAATAAGATGTCACCATGATTTTTAATTTCTGAATGGCATTAAGGTATCACTTTTTGTTTTCAAAGTCAAAAAAGAAAAACCAGTGTCCAATTTAAGTCATTTCTCAACTGTTCTAGATAACATTCTATGCTATAAAATAAACTGCTATCCCTAGATGCATACAATTTGAGAAAGAAGTTTGGTCACACATACTCAGAAGGCACAGGGAATTCTTTATGTCTTCTATTCTGCACACATGCCCCAAGCAACACCGATACAGAGATGAACACTTCTCTTACATAACAGAGGTGCTAGGCTTTCAGGATCCCATTGATTGTTGAGCCTGTCTGAGGCTTTTTATATTAAACATTTCTCACTGACACAGGTAAAATTGGCTAAAATTATCTTCAATATTGGCCAGTAAACATTTGAAAATATGTTCACCCTCACTCAGAATCAAACAAATGTTATCTAAACACTGCAATGCAATTTTTCACTTCTCAGATGGGCAAAACTGGAAAAGTTTAATGATAATCTATTGCTAGAGTGGATTTATATACACTGTTGGTGGAAATATAAATTGGTGAAGCTTTATCAATGAACCACTTGGCAGTGTCTATCAAAATGTTAACTACATACACACACACAGACAAACTTGGTAATTAGATTACTACCAGTAATCTAATCTATGTTATCTATTTACATCCACACATAAATAGTGATATTCAACACAGACCTACCTTTAAGGAGATACGGAATTTGGAAACACTAAATGTCCACCCTTGGGGGACAACTGAGATACATGAAGATGCATCCACTGTGTATCCTCTGAACAGAAGGGGCTAACCTCAGAATCACCTCACAGAAATGTTATGTAAAAGGAAAGACAAGAACTGTGTGTATAATAGGCCACTTGCTTTTTTTAAACTAAATATGCTATAGGCTCACAAAACTTTTTTCCATGTATATAAAAACTTATTAGAGATTTGTGGGATGCTGGAATACAGGAAGGAAACTTATTTTTACTTACATTGTTTTAGATTAGGTTCTGAAGATTTTGTATTTTTTAACCAAAAAAATTTCCAGAAAAAAACGAAGCTTTTAAGATCTTCCATTTGACATTACATTGGCACTATCAATGTTAAATTCTCTCTTCCCAACCTCCATCTGCCAAATAACATACTGGTCTTGACTTCGTTTTTTATTTCTTTACCAGAGAATTACCACTGAGACCCTCTACTCATACCAATCCCCCCTACTTAGAAGAGTATTCAACAATACCTTGGTTAACCAGGTCTCTATTTTCCCAGCCCAGAGCAAATCCTGAATTCTCTGATTAATCTTTAACATTCAAAGCTGTCACCGCACAACCTAATATTTAGCAATTATAAAAGAAACCTCCAAAAAATACTTTAAGAAATAGTAATACCACTGGAATTAATAAAAGCTTCCAAAACAACTGCTTTTAAAGAAGGCAGGTTTGTTTGCTGTTTACCTGATGGATATCCAGGAAGAGAGAAGTGCTTTTAAAATATTACAGCTGGCATTTTCCCAACTTTCTTGAATATAAATATATATGTAAATATAAAAACATGTGGCTACACTAAACTACAGGAAATTATACTAACCATTCTACATTATACTAAATCTCTACCTAAAATGAAAAAGCATGTCCTTACTTTAGCCCCAGAATATAGCGAGGCTAAATAAACACCACAATGAATTAATCTGTGAAAATACAACTGACTTAACTTTCAAACCTTTAACCTGCAACATGCAACTGCTAGTAAAGATCATTTATCATCCATAGCAATGATGAAAGAAAAGGCCACCTGGAACTCCATTAAATACAACATTCTTAAAAAGGTATTCATAATGGTGAAATAGTCCATTTAAATTGTCAGAGCAAGGGCCTCTGTTTCCCTTTCAAAAGTCTGTCTCTCAGCACGCAATTCCTGTTTACAGGATTTCATTTTTCCTGTTTAATGACCCCACCCATAGTGTGACAAAACCAAAAACCTTAAGGAATCTATTTATAGAACATTTACTTATGTATTTTCTATTTAATCAACAGGATGCAAAGTTGTTTATGCCTGGCAAAAATATACCTGCTTTGTTCACTGTCCACTTGCTAATGATGAACAAAGGGAAATATTTTTAACATCTCTTATTTAACAAGAGATAACTATAGAATAATTTTGAACTTATTATCCCGCCAATATTTATATTTCTGGATTAAAAATTACCAAAATAGTCTTTAAAGAAAAAAATTTTAATGCTCTGTATATTTTGGGTATATGTAACAATACAGGAAACGTTGCTCAAAAATGCATTAGAAATCTTTTGTCAGTCTCTATTCTAAATGAGGGCTTTACACTGTGTAGGATGTCCTTCTCAAAACCCTAAATATTAAAGAATCATAATCTAGAATGAGACTGAACAAAGTGTATTAGAAGAGACCAGAGAACAATCCTTTAAATAGAAGCAGTTATAGACTCTGCCATTTGACACTTGCACATTCAAGTTCCTTTCACTCTTTCTCATACCTGATTATCACTGTACTTCCACACTACAGTATGAATCCTTCTCCGTAAGTCCTTGCTGCACTGTGAGGTCCTGCACACTCTGTGTATCTCAGCTGTGTATGTCAATGCACATGGCAGCACAGTGCTGCAGAAATGTGTTCAAAAATATTTGACATGTGACAGAGTGCCTCAAGTGCAAGTGTGCACCTCCTACAACTTTACTCTATTTTAATTTAGGTGTGTATCTCCACCTATCCCACATCACAGGTCCTTTCAGGAGTGTCAGGGTGGGATGAAGCAGGTACCACTGTAAAATCTCTTTGGACATATTTCTTATTCCCTAGAGAAAGCTTGTGATTGGTGTATCAGACCATATTATGGGGTAAAATTAAACCATATTCATTAAGGGTCCACTAATTAGTAATTCAGTCTATGCAAAAGTTGATTACACCATGAAAATGCTTAGCAAATGAACTATGCCATTAAATCTCTATGTGGGCACATTTACCCTACTTAACAAAAGAATTTAAGAACCCTAGCACATTAATTGAATGCTAATGAACAATATCTTAATTCACTAAATCAATTCCATCAGGATAAAGAAGTATGTTTAAGTATTATTGTTATTCTCTGCACTTACAGGTAATGAATTGCATGAATTAAAATATTCTAAAATGTAAGCACTTCAGAAATTTAAACTATCCTCCCAGTAAACTTAAATCTTTGCATTGTTTTTGCATTTTTTTTTTTTTTTTTACAAACTCCCTCTCATTTCCTAGAATGATGCCTCAGGTATAAATACCTTTTGAAAAAGATGTGTTCTTTGTTTTTTTCACACACAAGGGAAGTGCAAAATAACCCCAGTATTTTAAGAGGCTAGTGTTAAGTGTTATAAGCTGAACTGTGTTCCCCTAAAATTCATATGGTGAAGCACTAACCCCCCACTGTGATATTTGAATATGGGGCCTTTAGCAAGTAATCAGGGTTAGATGAGAACATGAGGGTAGGGCCTTGGTCCAATGAGGTAGGTGTCCTTATAAAGGAGGCAGAGACACGGGAGCTCTCTTGTTCTGCACTCCCACAGAGGAAAGTCCATGTGAGAAGACAGCAAGAAGGTAGCCTTCAGCAAGCCAGGAAGACAGCCATCACCAGACAGTGAATCAATCAGAACCTTGATCTTGACTTTCTAGTCTCCAGAACTGTGAGAAAATAAATCCTATAATTTAAGCCATTCAGTCTGTTATCTTGTCATGGCAGCCTGAGCAAACTAATTCACTAAGTTTCTTATGCCCAATAAAGTTAAGCCAAAGTCAGATTCAAAAGCACATTAAATAATATATTCAAATGGATCTCTAGGCCTACTGAACAGAGCCAAAAATAGAGTTACTATGAAAACTCTCCATTTTTCTGATTACAAATAATCTATGATGCATATAAATTTAACTTCTACACAGTCTATATACATTAGAAATCAAGATAGCACTTTTGTTAACGGCCAGGAACAGAGTTTATAAGGGGCCACTGTGAGCAGCACCAGCTCAAAGGCATGGACAACTTTTTCACGTCTACACGCTGCTTTTAACATCTACATATTTCCAGAATTTATTGCTTAGGAAGAGTTATCAAATTTTCTCATGACTTAATGAAGTTACATTTTATTGACTTAAAGTTCACTTGAAAGAAAATTATATAATTTCAATACAAGTTATTAGATAGTAAGATATTAAAAAAAACAATATTGAGATTTCTACTTCTAGTCTATTTAAGAAATGTTTATTAAACATCTCTCGCATGACAAGCACTACTAGGCACTGTGTCACTAAGAGCAGCTAAAGATTTCTAAAAAGAGATGTCAAGTGTGAGTTAAAAAGCATTAAAGTCTTAAATCTCTAGCCCAGGGAACTCCATACTGAGGACATCTCTTTCGGTCACAAATCAATATCCCAAGCTCTACTTGTTCTAAAACTGAGCTCCTAATCACTATCACCACCAGTACCACCATCCCATCCCTCTTGATCAATCCAACCTGATCTTCTCGAAGTTCCCTTCTCCCATAAATCCCCATCCTCCAGAAACCTTAAGGTCATCAGTCCTCTCCCTTTGAGGCCCAAATCTAATGTATTTGGTCTGCCCTTCTTTCATCATATATCCAACGAGGGACCATCTCTCTCACCACCTACTCATCACAATCAGTTGATTGCATTAGCCCCGACTGGTCTCCCTGTTTCCACCCTCTCCCCTGTACTGACTATTCTCAACCGCTCAGCATTTAGAGTGATCTTACCACTGCTATTCAGATCTGCCCAACAGTTCCCTAACACCCTCAGAACAAATGCCAAAGTTCCTACTCAATCAGTCCTTCCCTGTTCATTCTTTGATATCAACACCTTCCATTTGCGACTACCTAACTGCTCCAACCCGAAGCCTCCATTCCTTACTTTGCCAAGACAAAATACTACCTAGAAAATCTTTGATGTTTTCTCCTCTATTCACCACAAAGCAGGCTCCATCGCTTCATTCAGTCCTTCTTCAAACACCACTTCATCAGTGAAGCCTTCCAAATGTGGCCTTACTCAATTTAACTTTTTTCTATAAAATTTATCAACACTTGGCATGCTCTATTTTTCTTGTTTGTATGCCTCCCCTCACTAGAATATAAGCTCCATATATGTAGGCAGGGCTTTCTTACTGTTCAGAACTGTATCCTCAATGCTTAAATCGGTGAGTGGTACACAACAGACCCTTGACAAAACCTTCTTAAATTAATTAATTTCTATTACAAGGACTCACAGGAGTAGTGAATGTTTACTGATATCTAAGGTACAAGTATTTCTGTGATAACGTTCACTGTAAAACAAAAAAACTTAAATTTTAAAAATCTGCTTCAATGTGAAAGGTTCCTAGCCCAGACCCCTGATCCTTAGAGGCTTTCTATGCAGCCACATCTTTATGTTTCCAAAGGGTCTTTCCCAGTGTTTGCATAAAAATTAATCTGTCACACAGGGAATATTTCAGCAATAAGAAAATATTTTTTGAGAATATGTCTATAAAACTATGGTGGAATTTAGGGAAAATACAATTTTTCACAACTTTTAAATATGTTCATTTATGCAAGTGGATAATAGAGACCTCTAATGTTATCTACTTTAATCAGTAATAAAAAAAATACATATTTGCATTTAGCCAAAACATTAGAATGAGTAATGACTCTACTATAAATAAAATTTTTATTTTACAGAATTTTGCAAAGTTACAAAGTGGCATTCAATCTGGTAAAGGACTTGTATCGACAATATATAAAGAATTCTCACAACTCAAGAAAAAGCATGTAATTTTTCAAAATGCTAAATGCAATGTGGCATCCTGGATTGGATTCTGAACAGAAAATACATATTTGTGAAAAACTGGTAAAGTGCAAACAAAGCCTGTAATGTCAAAAACAGTACTGTTCCAATATTAATTTCTTAGTTTTGAAAAATATACTATGGTTCTGTAAGGTGTTAACAGTATTAGAACCTGAGTGACTGGTATACAGAAATTCTCTGCTATATTTGGCAACTTTTATTTAAATCTATAATTATTTCAAAATAAAAAGTTGGAGATGACACCAATAAATGGAAATACATGCCATGTTTATGGATAGGAAGAATTAATATTGTCAAAATGGCCATCCTGCCTAAAGCAATCTACAGATTCAATGCAATCCCTATCAAAATACCAACAGCATTCTTCTATGAACTAGAACTAATAGTTCTAAAATTCATATGGAACCACAAAAGACCCAGAATAGCCAAAGCTATGCTGAGAAAGAAGAATAAAGTTGGGGGGATTATGCTCCCTGACTTCAAGCTCTACTACAAAGCCACAGTAATCAAGGCAATTTGATACTGGCACAAGAATAGACCCATACATCAACGGAACAGACTAGAGAGTCCAGTTATAAATCCAAGCATATACAGTCAATTAATATACAATAAAGGAGCCAGGGATATACAATGGGGAAATGAAAGCCTCTTCAACAGCTGGTGTTGGCAAAACTGGACAGCTACATGTAAGAGAATGAAACTGGATTATTGTCTAACCCCATACACAAAAGTAAACTTGAAATGGATCAAAGACCTGAATGTAAGTCATGAAACTACAAAACTCTTAGAAGAAAACATAGGCAAAAATCTCTTGAATATAAACATGAGCAACTTTTTCCTGAACATATCTCCATGGGCAAGGGAAACAAAATCGAAAATGAACAAATGGGACTACATCATGCTAAAAAGCTTCTGTACAGCAAAGGACACCATCAGCAGAACAAAAAGGCATCCTACAGTATGGGAGACTATACTTGTAAATGACATATCCAGTAAGGGTTAATGTCCAAAATTTATAAAGAACTTACATGCCTCAACAACCAAAAAGCAAATAACCCTATTAAAAAATGGGCAGAGGATCTGAACAGACACATCTCCAAAGAAGAAATTCAGATGGCCAACAGACACATGAAAAGATGCTCCACATCGCTAATTATCAGGGAAATGCAAATTAAAACCACAATGAGATATCACCTCACACAAGTCAGAATGGCCAACACAGAAAAGACAAGGAACAACAAATGCTGGTGAGGATGTGGAGAAAAGGGAACCCTCCTACACTGATGGTGGGAATGTAAATTAGTTCAGCCATTGTAGAAAGCAATATGGAAGTTCCTCAAAAAAACTAAAAATAGAAATACATTTGACCCAGGAATTCCACTCCTAGGAATTCACCCAAAGAAAACAAGATCCCAGATTCAAAAAGACATATGCACCCCTATGTTTATTGCAGCATTATTTACAACAGCCAAGATACGGAAGCAACCTAAGTGTCCATCAGTAGATGAATGGATAAAGAAGAGGTGGTACATATACACAATGGAATATTATTCAGCCATAGGAAGAAAACAAATTATACCATTTGCAACAACATGGATGGAGCTAGAGGGTATTATGCTCAGTGAAGTAAGCCAGGTGGAGAAAGACAAGTACCAAATGATTTCCCTCATTTTGGGAGTATAACAACAAAGCAAAACTGAAGGAACAAAACAGCAGCAGACTCACAAACTCCAAGAAGGGACTAGTGGTTACCAAAGGGAAGTGGGTTGGGAGGGTAGGTGGCGAGGGAAGGAGAAGAGGATTAAAAAGCATTATGATTAACACACATAATGTAGGGGGGGTCACAGGGAAGGCAGTACAGCACAGGAAAGACAAGTAGTGACTCTATAGCATCTTACTACAACTACACTAATGGACAGTGACTGCAATGGAATATTGGGGGTCAGGGGGACTTGATAATATGGGTGAATGTAGTAACCACAATGTTGCTCATGTGAAACCTTTAAAAGATGTGTATCAATGACACCTTAATAAAAAAAAGTTGGGGGGAGGGGGACACCAAATATTTGTAAAGACTTTCCCCAAGGATATCTTAATGAATAATAAGAGTATGAAAAGATGCTCCTCATTAATCACTAAGGAAACACAAACTTGTACATGAATGTTTATAGCAGCATTATTATTATAGAAACAACCCACTGTCCATCAACTGATGAATGGATTAACAAAATGTGGTATATCCACATGATGAAATCTATTTGGTCATAAAAAGGAATGAAGTGCTGATACATACTACAATATGGATGAACCTGGAACATATACTAAATGAAAGCAGCTCATCACACACACAAAAAAAAAACACATTCCATTCATATGAAATGTCAAGAATAGGAAAATCTAAGAGACAGAAAGATACAAGATTGTTTGGATGGGATGGGGGAGTAGAGGACAGAGATGATAGCTAAAGGGTGCAGGGATTTTCTTTCTGAGGTTATGATGAAAATGTTCTAAAACTGTGGTGACAGGTGCACATATCTGTAAATATAGTAAAAGCCACTGATTGTACACTTTAAACTTGTGAATTTTATGACATGTTAATTATATCTCAATAAAGAGATTCTTTTAAAAATGTAACTAGGCACCATACACACCTATTAAATGGCTTAAGAAATAAAACTGACAAATGCAAATGCTGACTAGAGTGCAGAACAACTGGAACTTTCATACACTACTGATGGAAACATGTATGATACAGCTGCTTTGCGGAAGACTGTCAGTTTCTCATAAAGGTAAACATACACTTACCATATATCTCAGCAATCCCACATGTAGGTATTTGCCAAGAAAAGTCAAAATACATATCCACATAAATACTTCTACATGAATGTTTATAGCAGCTTTATTCACAATTGCCAGAAACTGGAAGCAATGAAAATACCCATCAATTGAAGAATGGATAAACAAAATTTAGTACATCCATATAATGAAATACTATCCAGTAATGGAAAGAAATAAATTACTGATATATGACACAGAGTGACTCAGTCTCAAAAACATTATGCTTAATGAAAAAAGTCATACAAAAATATTGAATACTATATTATTCCACATACATGACATTCTGGAAAAAGCAAAACATATAGGAACAGAAATCAGATCAATGGTTACAAGAGGCAGGGCTAATCAGAAGAGACGTTACTATAAAAAAGGACAAGGAAACTTCAGAGTGATGAAAATGTATTTTGATTGTGATGGTGGTGATGTGACTGCAGACATGTTAAAACTTGGAGAATTTTACACTAAAAAAGGTTAATTATTACTATATATAAATTATATCTGACTTTTGAAAAAGTTTTATCCAACTTAACTGCAACTTGATTTTTTTTTTAATCCTAGTACAATGATAGCAGTATGGAAACTGCTACTATACTTACTACCAAAGTTCAAAGTCCAGGCACTCTTTGGCCCAGCAGAAACAGACCAGATCACATATGTAAGTATGTTCATGGTAATACTGTGAATACACTGTAATGGCTAAACACAAAGACACAGACACCACAAGGGAGTCTTCATGTTCCATTCTATAGAGTCCCAAATTATATTTTATGTCATAAGCAAGGGACGGATATGTAGATATAATTTTGGGGGTAAGAGAATATATTTTGCATGGGTCTGTATATATATTTTTTTTTAGAAGAATAAACAAGCAACTAAAATCACCTGCTATCATTAGGGGATTAGGAATTAGGCAAATGTAGAATACTTTTTTATGCTTTTTGATGTGTAAACCATGCAAAAAAAGAACTAAATATTTAGAACACTATGTTTAAAAATATACAGTTTAAGTACAAATTATGAACATTTTTGGAAACTGAAAATATTCCAGAGACAGACATTATCATGTACTTTTACAAGTTAACTTTCAATTACCAGAAGAAAATAAGCAATCCACATAGGAGAGACTATGCACTTAACCTTTCTTTGTGACCTCAGCACTCCACAAAAATAGAAGAAAATAAAAAGTATAAGAAATGGAGAACAAAGAATGTTTTAGAAGGAAAAGGTACATTTTTTTAAAGGAAGCATAAATGAAAAATATTAAGAAAGCCAAGAACTTGTTATACCTTTAAAAACTCCATTATCATTCTGTCCTGGAGGCTGTGCTCTTCCATCCCTAAAAGTGTTTTCTATGTCTTACGAGGGCCAAAGAGAGATAACTAGGGCTTCTTGCCACAGACAAAAAGTAACACATGTCCTGTGCAACTGAAAAACTCAAAGACATCATTTAAACAGAGATACACACCAGCACAACCAGAGCATCTGGGTGGGTTATTTTAAGATTCCAGAAGCACTTGAAACTCTTTAAGATACCACCTTCACAAATCTAGCAATCTTTCATTCTGTAGTTGTGAGTGTGAAGCTATAACTTCAGATAAACAGTATCTCTGTGCAAGATATATAGGCTGATGAATTAATTTTTAGCATACATGAATAATGTTTCTCAATTCTGGTCAAATCTTAGGCTGATCAGCCCCTTTCTAGTGTGGCCAGACAACAAAGTTCACTTAACAAGCGAAGACCTCCTCATGGCAATAGTTAGAAAAGCCAGGAATGTTTCACCCTCCGACTTACTAGTTTCAAAAACCCATAACCCTTCAAAAACCTGGGTTGCAGTCTTCTGATAGCACTCGCCCAAACCTCTCCCCTGGCTTTTTCAGTCAGCACTAAAAACCAAGACTCCCAGCTACATTCATATATAGAAAGGGTAAGTATTTAAATTCCATATTGAAACTTCATAAGCAATGGAAATAAGAGGCAGACCAATTCTGTACTAACAAAACAAAGAGCCTGGTTGCACTACTGCTAAGAAAAACTGGTTGCTTTCCCCAATACAGAACAACCCAAAAGGCCTCAAGCTAGTCCAGTCCTAAAGATGAAAGAACTCTAACTGGACTTAATAGTTACAACCCTCTTCAATTGGCAAAAAATCTCTTATAGTGTAATTGACTATTAAAAAAAAAGCTGAGAACCAAAACCAACAGTACCTAATCAGAAGATGTCAGAAGATATCAACATAATACATTTACATCTTTAACATGATATTTGGTGACAAAATTAACAATCAATAAATATTAGATGCTATTAAAACCATCATGTGAAACTCTGTACTATTTTCTGAAGATTAAGACAAACTATTTAAAAGGTATAGTTTTACTGAGATTGATCTATCTTATCTGCTAAGCACCTGGATCTAATTTAAAAGTAGACCTTCCAGCCACACTCTGTATACTCCAATTTAAAAGTTAAAATTTTAATTAAATTATACTTTAGAACTGAAGCTCATCTTTAAAGGGTAAGTAACCTGGTGGAGTATTTTGAATAAAGAAAAACAAACTTTGCAAACCAAAACTTCATTTTGTATTAACAGCAACACAGACATTTCAACCCAATCTAACTGTAGAGTACAGTACAATGGAAAAAAAGCATGACTTTGAAATCAGTGTCCTTAAGCAAATTACTTAACCTCTCTGTATCTCAGTTCTTTCCCTGGTGTACTGAAGACAGCACCTCCTGCTTAGTTGGGCTGATGTAAAAACTAACTAAAACAATGAGAAAACACTTAAACTTCCTGGCACATAAGAGTTATTTATAAACGTCAATTGTTTTTCCATATCTTTCCTCAGCTGTCCTTTCTGAGTTACTTTCTCCCTAAATAAAAATAAAGTGAAGAACAAACAACACAAAGTAAATTATGTATCATTACAAGGACAGGCATCTTGAAACAGCTAATGTGGCACTTTCGGAAGGGCCACTTTAAAAAAGTAACTCTTACTTAAGGATGATTAGAGGCATAATTTAAGGATTCATGCACTGTTGCACTTTTCAATGGTGAACATTTACATTATAAAAGTAATTCAAATTCCTCTTTAAATTCTTCAGAAACACTCATGAGATTTCTATTCCATATTCTTATTAACAGTCATGCAATTTTCTGGCTGTCTCAGACAGCATTCAAATTTAAACACAGAATGATGACAGAGTTCAATAATCAAAAAGAAAATGTATTCATTCATAGTATATAATTACAAAGCTTTTATTCTAAATATATGTATTCTGATAAACACACTTAGAACATACATGTTACACAAATGGAAAGACTTTGCCACTCTTAAGCACTTTTGAAAGTGAAAAATTTTGCATTCAGCTTTTTTATTCAAAACACAGATCAAAACTATTTGAGATACACTGGTGTAGATGAGTTTTACACAGTGGTTCTTTGAAGTCTGAAAATACTATAACAAAGAAAATCTCTTTACAAAACTCAACACGAAGGCTATGCTTCTAAAATGATCCAGATAATTATTAACCTTGGCAACCAAATAAAGAAATAATTTGAAAACATGGTTTTACTGATGTACAAACACCAAAAAGCTGTATACTTCTATAAATAACACTAGCTAAATATTAAAAGGATCTTACCCTATTGTCCATCAGTAGATGAATGGATAAAGAAGATGTGGTATATATACACAATGGAATATTATTCAGCCATAAGAAGAAAACAAATCCTACCATTTGCAACAACATGGATGGAGCTAGAGGGTGTTATGCTCAGTGAAATAAGCCAGGCAGAGAAAGACAAGTACCAAATGATTTCACTCATATGTGGAGTATAAGAACAAAGAAAAAACTGAAGGAACACAACAGCAGCAGACTCACAGAACCCAAGAATGGACTAACAGTTACCAAAGGGAAAAGGACTGGGGAAGATGGGTAGGAAGGGAGGGATAAGGGGGAAAAAGAGCTATTACAATTAGCACACATAATGTAGCGGGTGTGGGGGTGGGGTGGGGGGATACAGTGAAGGCAGTATAACACAGAGAAGACAAGTAGTGATTCTATAACATCCTTCTATGCTGATGGACAGTGACTGCAATGGTGTATGTGGTGGGGACTTGATAATAGGGGTAGTCTAGTAACCATAATGTTGCTCATATAATTGTATATTAATAATAGCAAAATAAAAAATAAATTAGAGACTTCCGGGAAGATGGCGGTGTGAGCAGGGCGGCAGAAATCTCCTCCCAACACTATATTTATCTACGAAAACACAGAAAATACATCTATTCCTAAAAGAGAGACGAGAATAAACAGGAAAGTGCACAGCGTGCAGCTACACCCGAGAGGGCTCAGCATCCCAAGAGGCGGGTAAGATACGGAGCCGCGACCCGGCGGGACCCGAGCCCTCCCCTACCCCAGCGCACCGGCAGGAGGAGAGGATTCAGAGCCGGGAGGGAGTGGAAGTACACCCCGCGAAGTAGTAGCCAGCCCCGGTGATCTGCACGGGTAGCGCTGACCCACATTGCGCAGTGCAGCGGAGACTGGAGAGACAGAGGGGCAGGATCTGAGCGGGGAACGCGCCAGGGGGCTTGCAGCCGGCTCCGGGAAGGAAAAAAAAAGTGCGCGCTTTCCTCAGCGGTCTTAAAGAGACAGGAGCCCAGCGGAGGAGCCGGATCGCCCCAGCACACTCAGCCCAGCAGGCTGGGAGTCCTGGGGAGTTTCAGACACCTTAGCTGGCGACTGAGGAAGCGTAGCCATACTTAACACTTCTCACTGAGATCAACAGCCTCCTATTCGTTCCCACCCCTGCCAGAGCGATAAAGGGCCCTGCGGAGCGGCACAGTCACAGCTGTGGAATAGTGGGGCAATAGCGCCACCTAGAGCATTCCCACAGAATCTACGTCCGGTGGGCATTTTTTGTTTTGTTTTGTTTTTGTTTTTTCTTTTCTTTCTTTTTTTCTTTTTTTTTTTTTTCTCTTTTTTTCTTTTTCTCTTTTTTTCTTCTCTTTTTAAAGTCTTAAAGAGCCCAGCTGACATACGTGGCAACTATCAGTGACCAATTATATAGCCATGAAAAGACAGAGGAATATGGTTCAGACCAAAATCAACCAGACAACCCCAGAGAGGGAGTCTGAAGGGATGGAAATGCACAGCCTCCCTGAAAAAGAATTCAGAATAAAAGTCATAACCATACTGATGGACCTACAGAGAAATGTGCAAGAGCTGAGGGAGGAAGTGAGGGAACTGAGGAAAGACAATGCAGAAATCAGACAAGCGATCGACGGGCTTAACAGCAGAATGGATGAGATGCAAGAGACTGTTAATGGAATAGAAAACAGAGAACAGGAGTACAGAGCAGCTGAGGCAGAGAGAGATAAAGGATTTCTAGGAATGAAAGAATATTAAGAGAACTGTGTGACCAATCCAAACGGAACAATATTCGCATTATAGGAGTACCAGAGGAAGAAGAGAGAGAAAAAGGGATAGAAAGTGTCTTTGAAGAAATAATTGCTGAAAACTTTCCCTCGCTGGGGAAGGAAATAGTCTCGCAGTCCACCGAAGCCCACAGATCTTCCAACACAAGGGACCCAAGGAAGACAACACCAAGACACATAATAATTAAGATGGCAAAGATCGAAGATAAAGACAGGGTATTAAAGGCAGCTAGAGAGAGAAAAAAGATCACCTACAAAGGAAAACCCATCAGACTATCATCAGACTTCTCAACAGAAACCTCACAGGCCAGAAGAGAATGGCATGATATATTTAACGTTATGAAACAGAAGGGCCTCGAACCAAGAATATTGTATCCAACACGATTATCATTTAAATATGATGGAGGGATTAAACAATTTCCAGATAAACGAAAGTTAAGAGAGTTTGCCTCTCATAAACCACCACGACAGGATATCTTAAATGGACTGCTCTAGAGGGAAGCACACCTAAGGCTAAAAAGATGTCACCAGAGAAAAAAAAATCATAGCAAAGAAAGCAGACCATCCAAATACCAACTAAAGGCAAAGAATAAAACACCTATTATAGAAAGAATGGAGGAGGAGGAATAAGAAGGGAGAGAAAGAAAGAAACATCAGACTGTGTTTACAATAACTTAACATTAAAGTTAAGTTAGATTGTTAGATAGTAAAGAAGCAACCCTTGAACCCTTGGTAACCACGAATCTAAAGCCAGCAATGGCAATAAGTACATATCTATCAATAATCACCCTAAATGTAAATGGACTGAATGCACCAATCAAAAGACACAGAGTAACAGAACGGATAAAAAAGCAAGACACATCAATGTGCTGCCTACAAGAAACTCACCTTAAATCCAAAGATACCACACAGACTAAAAGTGAAGGGATGGAAAAAGATATTTCATGCAAACAACAAAGAGAAAAAGCAGGCGTTGCAGTACTTGTATCAGACAAAATAGACTTCAAAACGAAGAAAGTAGCAAAAGATAAAGGAAAGGACATTACATAATGATAAAGGGGTCAGTCCAACAAGAGAAGATATAACCATTATAAATATATATGCACCCAACACAGGAGCGCCAGCATATGTGAGACAAATACTAACAGAATTAAAGGAGGGAAATAGACAGCAATGCATTCATCTTAGGAGACTTCAACACACCACTCACTCCAGAGGACAGATCAACCAGACACAAAATAAGTAAAGACACAGAGGCACTGAACAACACACTAGAACAGATGGATTCTAACAGACATCTACAGAACTCTACACCCAAAAGCAACAGGATACACATTCTTCTCAAGTGCACATGGAACATTTTCCAGAATAGACCACATACTAGGCCACAAAAAGAACCTCAGTAATTTCAAAAAATATTGAAATCCTACCAACCAACTTCTCAGATCACCAAGGTATAAAACTAGAAATAAATTTTAGAAAGAAATCAAAAAGGCTCACAAATACATGGAGACTTAACAACACTCTCCTAATTAATCAATGGGTTAACGACCAGATCAAAACAGAAATCAAAGAATATATGGAAACTAATGACAACAACAACACAAAGCCACAACTTCTGTGGGACGCAGCAAAGGCAGTTCTAAGAGGAAAGTATATTGCAATCCAGCCCTATTTAAAGAAGGAAGAACATTCCCAAATGAATAGTCTAAACAATTACTGAAATTGGGAAAAGAAGAACAAATGAGGCCCAAAGTCACCAGAAGGAGGGACATAATAAAGATTAGAGAAGAAATAAATAAAATTGAGAAGAATAAAACAATAGAAAAAATCAATAAAACCAAGAGCTGGTTCTTTGAAAAAATAAACAAAATAGATAAACCCCTAGCCAGACTCATTGAGAGAAAAAGAGAATCTACACACATAAACACAATCAGAAATGAGAAAGGAAAAATCACGACGGACCCCACAGAAATACAAAAATCATAAGAGAATATTATGAGAATCTATATGCTAACAAGCTGGAAAACATAGAAGAAATGGACAACTTCTTAGAAAAATACAACCTTCCAAGACTGACCAAGCAAGAAACAGTAAAATTAAACAGACCAATCACCAGTGACAAAATCGAATTGGTAATCAAAAAACTACCCAAGACCAAACCCCCCGGGCCTGATCGATTCATCTCTGAATTCTACCAGACATATAGAGAAGAAATAACACCGATTCTCCTTAAAGTTTTCCAAAAAATGGAAGAGGAGGGAATACTTCCAAACTCATTCTATGAAGCCAGCATCACTCTAATACCAAAACCTGGCAAAGACCTCACCAAAAAAGAAAATTACAGACCAATATCCCTGATGAACGTAGATGCAAAAATACTCAACAAAATATTAGCAAACCGAATTCAAAAATACATCAAGAGGATCATACACCATGATCAAGTGGGATTCATCCCAGGGATGCAAGGATGGTACAACATTCGAAAATCCATCAACATCATCCACATCAACAAAAAGAAGAACAAAAACCACATGATCATCTCCATAGATGCTGAAAAAGCATTTGACAAAATTCAGCATCCATTCCTGATTAAAACTCTCAACAAAATGGGTATAGACAGCAAGTACCTCAACATCATAAAGGCTATATATGACAAACCCACAGCTAACATCATACTTAACGGCGAGACGCTGAAAGCTTTTCATCTAAGATCGGGAACAAGACAGGGATGCCCACTCTCTCCACTGTTATTCAACATAGTACTGGAGGTCCTAGCCACAGCAATCAGACAAAACAAAGACATACACAGCATCCAGATGGTAAAGAAGAAGTCAAATTGTCACTATTTGCAGATGACATGATACTGTACATAAAAAACCCTAAAGACTCCATTCCAAAACTGCTGGAACTAATATCTGAATTCAGCAAAGTTGCAGGATACGAAATTAACACACAGAAATCTGTTGCTTTCCTATACACTAATGATGAACTAACAGAAAGAGAAATCAGAAAAACAATTCCATTCACAATTTTATCAAAAAGAATAAAATACCTAGGAATAAACCTAACAAAGGAAGTGAAAGACCTGTACTCTGAAAACTACAAGACACTCCTAAGAGAAATTAAAGAGGACACTAACAAATGGAAATATATCCCATGCTCTTGGCTAGGAAGAATAAATATTGTCAAAATGGCTATACTACCAAAGCAATCTACAGATTCAATGCAATCCCGACCAAACTACCAACAGCTTTCTTCAATGAACTGGAACAAATCATTCTAAAATTCATATGGAACCACAAAAGACCCCGAATAGCCAGAGCAATCCTGAAAAGGAGGAATAAAACAGGGGGAATTACACTCCCTGACTTCAAGCTCTACTACAAAGCCACAGTAATCAAGACAATTTGGTATTGGCACAAAAACAGACCCACCGACCAGTGGAACAGAATAGAAAATCCAAACATTAACCCAAACATATACAGTCAATTAATATTTGATAAAGGAGCCTTGGATATACAATGGGGAGATGACAGCCTCTTCAGCAGCTGGTGTTAGAAAAACTGGACAGCTCCATGTAAGAGAATGAAACTGGACTACTGTCTAGCCCCATACACAAAGGTAAACTCAAGGTGGATCAAAGACCTGAATGTAAGTCATGAAACCATAAAACTCTTAGAAAAAAACATAGGCAAAAATCTCTTGCACATAAACATGAGCGACTTCTTCATGAAATATCTCCCCGGGCAAGGGAAACAAAAGCAAAAATGAACAAGTGGGACTATATCAAGCTGAAAAGCTTCTGTACAGCAAAGGACACCATCAGTAGAACAAAAAGACATCCTACAGTATGGAAGAATATATTCATAAATAGCATATCTGATAATGGGTTGACATCCAAAATATATAAAGAACTCATGCACCTTAACAAACAGAAAGCAAATAATCCAATTAAGAAATGGGCAGAGGACATGAATAGACACTTCTCTAAAGAAGAAATTCAGATGGCCAACAGGCACATGAAAAGATGCTCCACATCGCTAATCATCAGAGAAATGCAGATTAAAACCACAATGAGATATCACCTCACACCAGTGAGGATGGCCAACATCCAAAACACAAACAACAGCAAATGTTGGCGAGGATGTGGAGAAAAGGGAACCCTCCTACACAGCTGGTGGGACTGCAAATTAGTTCAACCATTGTGGAAAGCAGTATGGAGGTTCCTCAAAAAACTCAAAATAGAAATACCATTTGACCCAGGAATTCCACTCCTAGGAATTTACCCTAAGAATGCAGCAGCCCAATTTGAAAAGGACAGATGCACCCCTATGTTTATTGCAGCACTATTTACAATAGCCAAGAAATGGAAGCAACCTAAGTGTCCATCAGTAGATGAATGGATAAAGAAGATGTGGTACATATACACAATGGAATATTATTCAGCCATAAGAAGAAAACAAATCCTACCATTTGCAACAACATGGATGGAGCTAGAGGGTATTATGCTCAGTGAAATAAGCCAAGCCGAAAAAGACAAGTATCAAATGATTTCACTCATATGTGGAGTATAAGAACAAAGAAAAAATACTGAAGGAACAAAACAGCAGCAGACTCACAGAACCCAAGAACGGACTAATAGTTACCAAAGGGAAAGGGACTGGGGAAAATGGGTGGGAAGGGAGGGATAAGAGGGAAAAAGGGGCATTACGATTAGCAGATGTAATGTTGGGGGGGCACGGGGAGGGCAGTACAACTCAGAGAAGACAAGAAGTGATTCTATAGCATCTCACTACGCTGATGGACAGTGACTGTAATGGGGTTGGTGGGGGGGACCTGATGAAGGGGTAGTTTAATAACCATAATATTGCACATGTAATTGTAGATTAATGATAATAAAATAAATTATATTTTTTTAAAAAAAGAAAGAAATCAGGAAAACAATTCCATTCACAATTTCATCAAAAAGAATAAAATACCTAGGAATAAACCTAACCAAGGAAGTGAAAGACCTATACTCTGAAAATACAAGATACTCTTAAGAGAAATTAAAGAGGACACTAACAAAAGGAAACTCACCCGATGCTCTTGGGTAGGAAGAATTAACATTATCAAAATGGCTATCTTGCCCAAAGCAATGTACAGATTCAATGCAATCCCTATCAAAATACCAACAGCATTCTTCAATGAACTGGAACAAATAGTTCTAAAATTCATATGGAACCACAAAAGACCCTGAATAGCCAAAGCAATCCTGAGAAGGAAGAATAAAGCAGGGGCAATCTCGCTTCCCAACTTCAAGCTCTACTACAAAGCCACAGTAATCAAGACAATTTGGTACTGGCACAAGAATAGACCCATAGACCAGTGGAATAGAATAGAGAGTCCAGATATTAACCCAAGCATATATGGTCAATTGATATATGATAAAGGAGCCATGGATATACAATGGGGAAATGACAGCTTCTTCAACAGCTGGTGCTCGCAAAACTGGACAGCTACATGTAAAAGAATGAAACTGGATTACTGTCTTACTCTATGTACAATAGTATCCTCGAAATGGATCAAAGACCTGAATGTAAGTCATGAAACCATAAAACTCTTAGAAGAAAACATAGGCAAAACTCTGTTGAATATAAACATGAGCAACCTCTTCATGAATGTATCTCCCCAGGCAAGGGAAACAAAGGCAAAAATGAACAAGTGGGACTATATCAAACTAAAAAGCCTCTGTACAGCAAAGGACACCATCAGAAGAACAAAAAGGCATCCTACAGTATGGGAGAATACATTCAAAAATGACATATCCGATAAGGGGTTGACATCCAAAATATATAAAGAGCTCACAGCTCCAACAAACAAAAAGCAAATAATCCAATTAAAAAATAGGTAGAGGATCTGAACAGACACTTCTCCAAAGAAGAAATTCAGATGGCCAACAAGCACATGAAAAGATGCTCCAAGTCACTAATCATCAAAGATATGCAAATTATAACCACAATGAGATTATCACCTCACACCAGTTAGGGTAGCCAACATCCAAAAGACAAACAACAACAAATGTTGATGAGGATGTGGAGAAAGGGGAAACCTCCTACACTGCTGGTGGGAATGTAAAGTAGTTCAACCATTGTGGAAAGCAATATGGACATTCCTCAAGAAACTCAAAATAGAAATACCATTTGACCCAGGAATTCCACTTCTAGGAATTTGCCCTAAGAATGCCAGAGCCCAATTTCAAAAAGACATATGCACCCCTATGTTTATCACAGCACTATTTACAATAGCCAAGAAATGGAAGCAACCTAAGTGTCCATCAGTAGATGAATGGATAAAGAAGATGTGGTACATATATACACAATGGAATATTATTCAGCCATAAGAAGAAAATAAATCCTACCATTTGCAACAACATGGATGGAGCTAGAGGGTATTATGCTCAGTGAAATAAGCCAGGTGGAGAAAGACAAGTACCAAATGACTTCACTCATCTGTGGAGTATAATAACAAAGGAAAAACTGAAGGAACAAAACAGCAGCGGACTCACAGAACCCAAGAATGGACTAACAGTTACCAATGGGAAAGGGACTGGGGAGGGTAGGTGGTGATGGAGGGATAAGGGGAATAAGGGTCATTATGATTAGCACACAGAATGTAGTGGGGGGGCATGGGGAAGGCAGTACAACACAGAGAAGACAACTAGTGATTCTATAGCATCTTACTACATTGATGGACAGTGACTATAATGGGGTATGTGGTGGGGATTTGATAATGGGGGGAATCTAGTAACCACAATGTTGCTCATGTAATTGTATATTAATGATACCAAAAAAAATCATCCTGGATTTAGAGTAAGCCTTAAATCCAATGACTAGTGTTCTTGTTAGAAGAGGAGAGGCCATAGACATACAGAGAAGGCAGTGTGAAGACAGAGGCAGAGATCAGAGTGATCACAGCTACAAGGCGGACTGCTGAGAATTATCAGAAGCTAGGGATTAAGCAAGGTAGAATTCTTCCCTAGAGCCTACAGAGGGAGCATGGCTCTGCTGATACCTTGATTTCAGATTTCTAGCCCAGGAATATGAGAGAATAAATTTTGTTGTTTTAAGCCACACGGTTTATGGTAATTTGTTACAGCACCCTAGGAAGCAGATACAGTGAGTTTTGGATAAAAAAATACTAAAATCTAGAAAAATCTAAGTATTAATTTTGCTCTTCTGGCTAATGTTAAATTACTTTCCTTTTCTGTCTTCCAAAATCTAAAAAATATCAATCCTGGAAACCCAGAAGTGATCCTTATATTTCTTCCCTACACCATCTTCTTTTTAGTTTATTTATTTTTTGATTTTTTTATTTAAGTGCAGTTGATATATAATATTTTATCAGTTTCAAGTAGACAACATAGTGACTCAACGGTTGTGTACATTATTAAATGCTCACCCTAACTAGTGAAGTTACTGTCAACATAGAAAGATGTTACAGAATTACTGACTATATCCTCTATGCTGTACTTCATTTCCATGACTAATTTATATTATGATGGAGATTTTGTGCCTCTTTATCCCCTTCTTTGTCCTCACCCATCAACCCTTCCTCCATGTTAACCACCAGTCATTTCTCAGTGTCTATGAGTAATGTTTTGCTCATTTTCTTTTGTTTTGTTTTTAGATTCCACATGTAAGTGAAATCATACAATGTTTGTCTTTCTTTGCCTGGCTTATTTCACTGAGTGTAATACCCTCTAAGTCTATCCATGTTGTTACAAATGGCAGGATTTATTTCTTTTTAATGGCTGAATAATATTCTGTTGTGTATATGCACCATGTTTTCTTTATCCATTCATCTATTGACAGACACTTTGATTTTTTCTGTATCTTGGCTATTGTAAATAACAGAGCAATAAACGTAGGGGTGCATATATCTTTTGAGATCAGAGATTTTGTTTCCTTTGGATAACATTCTAGAAGTAGAATCACTGGGTCCATATGGTATTTCTACTTTTAGTTTTTTGAGGAACCTCCATACTGCTTTCCATAGTGGCTACACCAATTTACATTCCCACCAAGTGTAGAAAGGTTCCCTTTTCTCCACATCCTTACCAACACTTGTTATTTCTTGTCTTTTGGATAGTGGCCATTCTGACTTGTGTGAGGTAATATCTCATTGTGGTTTTGATTTGCATTTTCCTGATGATTAGCAACATGGAGTATCTTTTTCATTTATTTGTGTCTTCTTTCTTTCATCAATGTCTTACAGTTTTCAGAGTAGATCTTTCACCTTCTTGGTTAGGTTTATTCCTAGGTATTTTATTCTTTTTTTTTGTAATCATAAATGGAATTCTTTTCTTGATTTCTCTTTCTGCTAGTTCATTGTTAGTGTATTTTCTATTCGGATTTCTGTATATTGATTTTGTATCCTACAACTTTGCTGAATCCAGTTATTTTTTCTAATAGTTTTTTGGTGGAGTATTTGAGGTTTCCTATATATACTATCATGTTGGCTGTAAATACTAACAGTTTTACTTCTTCCTTACCAATTTGGATGCCTTTTATCTCTTTTTCTTGTCTGATTGCTGTGGCTAAGACTTCCAGTACTATGTTGAATAAAAGTCCCATTCCTGTCTTCAAATCTATTGCCAAATGTTGCCAGTTCTACTTAAAATAACCTCTTCGATTTATTCACTTATCATTTCCACCAAGCTACTATCATCTCTCTTACCTAAACTATTGAAATGGCCTTCTAATTTGTTTTATTCCATATGACCCATTTTCTATAGGCAGCTAAAGTGATCTTTTTAAAAATATACATCTGATCTAATGACTTACCTGTTTAAATCTTTCAATGTTTTTTTTTCTTTGCAGGTAGGCTATTATAAGATCCTACATCATCTAGCCTCTGCCCAAATCCAATCTCATTTCATACCACCCTCTCTCTCCTTCAGTATGTACTTGGTCTTTAATTTCTTGAGCATGTTTTTTACTACCTCTGGACCATTGCACTATATAGTCCTTCTGTGCAAAATGCTCCTCCCCAATTCTGCCAAGCTAATGCATCAGAAAGGAAGGGTGGCAGGGGAGGTATATGTGGTATACAGAGCACAGGCTTTGAATCCGTCACAACAGTTAGACACCCAGCTTCCCTGCTTATAATCCTTGTGCCCTTGGGCAAGTTACTTGACTTCTCTAAGTATCAGTGTTTTTATCTGTAAACTGGAATTAATAATACCCACCTCACTGGATAACATTGAGTTTTAAATGAGTTAATATAAAAGATCATAGGATTAAGTGATACAGTACTGAATAGTACCTGGCAAGAGTAAGCATATAAACAAGGAAAAAGATTACTGCCATTATAAAAGTGGTACCAGAGTTGTAGTTTAATATATATATATATAACCTCTTATTTTTCTAAAGTATGTTGCATTACTAATATGTCATTAAGTTTCACAAATTTCTCTTTAAAATCCTTCTTTTTAGAAGGGAAGATACAACTGATTATTCTATCTTATTTGAAATTATTTTCTCCTTGTTTCCTCTTCAATACAATAAGAAGAAGAATCTAAGGTCACCTACCTTGTACACCCTGTATTCTATTTATGAAATGGTTAAAATATGATCTGAATTTTATTCCTCAGTGGGATGATAATTCTTGGAGGGCAAGGACCCTATTTCTTTTTCATTGCTTTATTCCCATTGCCAACGTAGTGTTGGTTCATTGTAAGTTCATAGTTAAGTGTTGAATGAATGAAGTACAAAGGTATATTAATCTACCTATAGCTTATTATTTGATAAACACTGATGTTCTATTTACTCTAGGATTAAAATCAGTAAAAGGTAAACTGTCACTTAAATATTGATATTTTGGAGTTCAAATATGGTTTTTAGTAAAATAATTGCTTGTGGCATATTTTCATTTACTCACCCTCTTACCAGAGCTTGGGAAATTGAAATATGCTATCATGTCTATTTGTGTAATGTTGTGTGTACCACACAGTCATTTGGCTGACAAATAGGTCAAGGTTGCTATGAATAGCATGTCTGCAAAAATGGTATGAATTATGGCACATCATCTTTCCAATTTTTGTGTGAAAGTTTAAAATTAGGTCTTAGGGAAAAAAATGGTCTCTCAGAATCCAACTTCATAAATAGGAACATTCAGTGTTTTTGATAGACTGACTCTCAAACCTCATTTTTATAACTCTCTGTGCTACCTTTGCCACCAAAACTGGCCACTTTTGAACCTGCTTGTATTTCAGTCAGAATTAAATTTCCTTTAGTTTATTACTACAATATTCCACCTGTGTTTTTTTTTATTAAGGTATCATTGATATACAATCTTATGAAGGTTTCACATGTGCAACATTGTTCCACCTGTGTTTCTTAGGCATCAGGTGATGCTTTCTTCTAGTACCAGATTAGGGGCACTAGTCCTGCCATGTGTCCCTTATATATATAACATCCTACACCATACTGGGGATTTGAAAGGCTGCATGCTTGTTTCTTCCAGGCAAGTAGTGGTGGTTGCTGCTCGTTAAGATGCCAGTTACTAACCGTAAAACCTTGGGCAAGTTATTTTAGGACCCCAGTTTCATCAAATGAGCTTACACTAGAGTACTTTAAAGGTTCTTCCTTTTTGAAGTTATGGGACTTCAATGGAATAGTTAATAAAGTGGTTTATAAAGTCCTGTAGTCATCTGTCTCCCTCACATGAAATGTATTATGCTTGTAAGAGGTTTGATTAGGTTCCAGTTTGCCATATCACCTTAGCAAATGAAAGGAACCATTTGTATTTAATTGACAAAGCATTTTGAATATTTTTTCTCTGAGGTAAAATTGTTTTGCCTATCTGTTCCCATTATCTAAAAGGGTGGTTTTTCAGCCAAGGGTAATTTTGACCCCCTCAAGACATTTGACAATGTCTAGAGCCACTTTTGGATGGCACCAGTAGAGGAAGGCTCCTGGTATCTAGAGGGTAGGGGACATGGTCGCTGCTAACAGCCCCCAAACCTCACCAAAAAAGTATCAAGCTCAAACTGTCAAAGTGCAGGAGTTGAGAAACCATGATCTAAAGCTAAATATTTTATATTCATCAGCATGGCCTTAGGTATGTTACACTGAAAGTAGTTGCCTACATTTTTAACCTTAAGTTTATTCTTTCATATTCTAAGGGATCAGATCCAATTGACACTAGTAGGTCAACTTCTTTAGAATCAACAAACCAAAGAAAATGTTAATTTGGGACTCTATAGAATTGGCAATTAATTTTACATAAACATTTTTTAAAGTAGATTTCTCAATTTAAAAAATAAATTGAATACTAAGAAATATTCCTTACAATGCTAAGACTAAAAGATGATCCTTATTTAAGTTACAAAAGTAAAATCAGATGTATGGAATACTCATTCAGCAAAATATTTATTGAACCACCTACTATGTACCAGACACTATTTTAGATGATGGGAATATAATAGTGATCAAAACAAAAAATTCTATAACCTCATGGAACTTAATTCTAATAGCATCAGAAGTGAATTTAAAGAAGCTGCTGTCTTTTATTTTAGCTAAAAGTTTAAAACCTAAAAACAAATCTGCCATCTCATCTTACTACATGTAACTATAAATGTTCCCAGTTCATGCAGTTTAGTGTTTTTCTGAAGCCAAGTCACAATATGTAATTTTTAATCCTCTGAAACAAAGAAAAAATAAAGGCCTACTTCCAAAATGAGAGACTTGCTATGAGAAACTCTCAAGCTTGAGCCTGTCGAGAGGCAAACAGCAAAAGGAACCAAATCATGGGCTGCTAACACCTTTCTTCCCGTCCCGCCAGGCCTGCAGATCAGCAGCACAGGCTCTCTGAATAGAACCAGTGACCAACAGAGAAGTGACAGGACTCAGAATGGCAATCATGGAGCCGTCTCTGAGAACCTTTCAATTCTGCAGCCTAATGAATAAGTCAGTCATTTATCTCATCATATCCACCATTATTTTATAATCTAATGTCATATATACCTTTTGATTGGTTTTCTCCATATTGAAGAGGAGTTTATTATTTTCCTTTTAATGGCGAAAGACATCCATCCCTTTGACCACTTTAGAAGCTTTTTTAGAACCCCCGCCCCCACTTTTATCTTTGATGAAATTCAATTTCTAGAACACCTTGCATTATTCTGGTTTCATTCTCAGAATGATTTTTATGACAGTGGAAGAGCCTGCTGTTGTCTTTGTTTTGTTATTCTGGAATCCTCACTTCTGATGACAAGCAAATTCTTGACTGAAGCAGCCCCTGGGGCTGTCTTCAGAATGCTGTCCACACTAACTCCTACATTAATTTCTTGGAATACCAGTGAAGTTCTGAGCCTAAAAGCTCATTACAATTCTTGGACTTTTTTTCCATTTAATTACAAAGGTGTAATGTATTATGTTTAGCCCATAATGAAGTTTTATCTCCTATGTTTGTCAGCATTAGCTATTTGTATAAATTGACCTCGATCTACTTGAGAAGAGCTAGAAGCTGTCTAATAATGTGGAGATTTAACTTGTCAATTTAACATTGGCATTAGCCAGTTTTAACCTAGCTGAAGACACTTACAGTTTAAAAGAAGAAGTAAAAGAAAAATCTAGATAACAACAGTACAGAGCAAAATATGGTGAGTTCTGTTAAAAGGAGGAAGTGATCATTCAGATTTTTATTCAAGGGGTGGGAGAAAAGGCTGTAAAGTACTGTATTTATTCTATCCTAAGGTACTTTTTTTCACAATTTAATATCTCTGAAATTGCAAGCATTTTATAATTGACGATTACAAAATTCTGTTACAGTCTTACTGGCAACGTTTTTCTTAATTGTGTATATTTTTCAAAAAAGTACACTTTACATTCATAACAAGTTAGATTTGTTACACTCTCACAGAATTAGAACATCAGTAGGCTCCAATAGAGGACAGAAAGGAGAAATTTTGAACAAAGGCATCCAACTAGGAAAATACAAACCTTTGAAGGATATTAGATAAATCGGAATTGCTGTGAAGAAGCAATAAAGGAAGGCACTAATATATGAGAAGGACTTGAATAGCAGGCTAAGGCAGCTGTTAAGAAATAACCTTCGTGTTTTACCAGATAAGCTGAATTTGAAAATCTCCACAAAGTTTTTGTTGTCTTAAACAAACAAACCTTGAAATGGTTCTGTTCTATTCTTTCCATCCTTGAACATATTTTTTGCCCTCTGATCAAGTCCCATGATTATTTTAGAGAAGCTTTTGGAGTTCTTGAAATTTCTTGATCTAATTTGTCATCCCCTAAAATTTTCCCTGTGTTCCTCTAAGTAGTCATTCCATCCTTCTGGTTGGCTCTTTCATTGATTACATTCTATTGCCAGAAAAAAATGGAGACTTTATTTACTAATATGTGTGTACATTATTATTATATACATAAAATATTTTTAAGAAATAATTGTTATTAATTATAATATTGTTTAGAATATGAAGCATTGTGATTAATATTTAACTAATTTTTATATTATATATAATAAGTATTAATAAACATTAATAGACATTATTTGTTTAGTGGCAAAAAAAGCATTGATTTTCATGTTTATTAATAGCTCTATGAAAAAAGATTAAGGAGCTCCAGCTACTATAATTTCACCAAGAAAAGAAAATGGTTGGAATTAATCAGTGGGAAAAATGCATATATTGAACATTTAAATAATGTATATTAAAAAGTGACGTTCCATCTTGAATATCAGAGCACAGTCATTCAATTAAAACAGACCATTATGAGTGATCATATAGGTAAAGAAGATAGAAGATAGATATGACAGCCTTGTAAGTCCTTTAAAAAATGGTATGTTTCTCATAACTTTGAGAGAAGAGCATTTAATGGGAATGAGTATGGATTACTTTTTCTGCTGACACCAAAATTTGCAAGGACATTATTCAGAATTGCAATTTTTCCATGCAAGAGACTTATCTGATACACACTACCTGTTCCAATCCCATTAATAACAATAATTGTGTGTATGTGAAAGAAAGATCTACACAGACCTCTTAAAAGTCTGAGACACTTAAATACCTTAGGTCTCTTAGGAAGCTGAAGTTCAAGTCTAGCCTCCTATTTCATGACAAAAGAAAATTATCATGTTCTTATGATCAAAGTTAGTGTGCAGTATTTTTTTAGATGTGATTGTTACTATGTACATTAGTCCTGTGTTAATCTGTGGACTGCCTGGATCCAGCACCACAGCAGAACTTGGCACACTGGCACAGAAAACCACACAGCAATGGCACATATACAAATGTATGCAACAAATTGTTGGTAATGTGTTCAGTAGTGTCATTTTCCATTTATAGTAGGAGATTTGTTGTTACAAAGAACTAATCAAACTGCTGATTGTCGGATAGCACATTGCTGCACCTTGTTTTCTGGAGTCGAACCAAGGTAGAATAATTCTCCTATTCTTGGTCTACTACAGAAACTATTTTGGTTATCCTGTGTAAAACTTAAGAGGTTTTTTTTGGCATAAAAGGATCCTTACACTGTTACGTAGAACAGTGCATCTCAAGCTTTTATATGTATCTAAATCACCTGGGCATCTTATGAAATGTCCCTTCTCATTCGGGGGGTGTGGGATGGGGCCTGAGATTCTGCATTTGTAACAGGCTCCCAGGCGAGGCAGACTGCTGCTGGTCCATGGACCACTCTGGATTAGCGAGAGTATAAAGAACTGGACCTCAGGTGGAGGTAGGACAAAAGGCGTAACCAATTGTGAATGCCTTTATCAAAAACGTGGTTATTTTCTGTGTCCCTTTGATAAGAGACGCTCCTCCTAAATTTCTACAAGGATTTGAAGTAGACTTTGGAACACGCAGGAGGGATGCTTAGGTACAGAATGTATTGGGACAAAACAACAGATTAAATAAAGCCTCCTTAAGTTTATGGAAAAGAGCCTCCTTTGAGAGAGATATACTCCACGTCTGAGCTCCCACCTAAGGCTAAATTAGAGTGCTCTCCTCCACTGTATATTCCTGAGAGAATGAGAGTAAAAAAGGCAAAAAAATATCTTATTATGACAATAGTTTTGACTTCATGGACCCCTGAAAACCTTTCCAGGACCTTCCAGAGATTTCAGGGCCATACTTGAGAAATGCTGGCATATAGGAAACTATACACTGTATGTTTGTGCCTATTGCAAGTAATGGGGTAAATCTATCATGAAAGGAGCCAGTGAATCCTAAAGCACCTAAAACGCAGGTAGTTTTGGCTCCTCCCCATTAATATAAGCCCTTTTTAATTGTCCTGATTGAAACCATACCCTTGATATTCCACAGTACATAGAAATGAAATGGAAATTTATTCAAAATACCTCAGTGGCCAAGTAATTAGAAAGTTTATATTTGGAGAAGGTTATAGGAATTAGCTGTGGGGGTGGGGGGAGTGGAGACAACACTTAGAACAAAGAAACAAGAACTAAGTCTAAGCATATGGTCAGAAGATACGGTTTCCTGATGCAGTGGTTTGGCCGGTTAGCAAGGGATTGGAGACACTGCTTGTTTAGTAGAGAGAATTATAATTTTAAGTGTTACTTTCTGTCACAGTAATTGTCAAAGATTATGAGGTTGCACATTTATGTTCTCTTTCGCTATTTTCCTCATTAATGTTAGTGATCAGAAGGAAAACTGGGCTGGGAAAACGATTTAAGTAAAAGACTGAAAAGCTGTTATATTATCTTGATACTGTGACACATTTTACAAAACTATGTTAGTTTTCCATGTGCTAGGTAGAATAAATTAGAATCTGTTAGATAGATGTAATTTCCCCGATATTCTGTTTTTTATTATGGCTGCTTAAATTTCTCTATCTGCCCTTAAAAGGTAGATAAAAGATCTATTTTACCTCTTTTATGAGCTTATTAATCAGTTTTTATGGTTTGAAATTAACATTATGTTTTAATATAAAATATTCTTCATTTCTATATTGGTATCTGAATTTTTAAAACTCTTTTCTTAATTCAGCAGGCACTTCAGAGGAGCTTACCTTCAGCTGAAACATAAAAACCAGCTGGTTAGAAAAGTCCAGGACTGTTTTTTAAACAATTACGCCAGCTAAATATACTTACACATTAAGAAAAAGTAGTAGTAAATACTACTTACATATCAAGTAGTAAGATAAAACTGACTAAAGATTGAGAAAAATTGAGTTGGTTGAATCATTTAGCTTTTAAATCAGTTAATAAGGAAAATATATCTAATTTATAATGGATAGAAAATTTGCATCACTATTAGCTTAGATAGCTTAGATCATTGTTAAGATTGTTCTTAAAATAACATACAGCTTGAAAAAATTTAAAACACGAGACTCAGGAAGCCCATAAAGGTACACATGGAGGTAGGATTTAAAAAATGTTAGGAGTCACTGATAGGAAATTATGGTAGCTTTGGTTAGAAATACTCTCTCTCTTTTCAGAAAAAAAGACAAAATGCTAGAAAATTCACAAGTACTAGGAATCTGAAACATTTTTTATTTTATTTAATATCTTTTTAAAAGAAAAGGTAAACCTTCTAAATAATGTCTCAATTTTAAAGAATACATAGGTGAATATTTGATTCTTGTTCTTTTTTTCCTGGCTTTTGAATTTGCAATGTCCAAAAACTTTCTTTTTTTTTTAATTTAATATTTTATTAAGGTATTCTTGATATAAACTCTTACGAAGGTTTCACATGAAAATGCAATGTGGTTACTACATTTACCCATATTATCAAGTCCCCACCCATACCCCAGTGCAGTCACTGTCCATCAGTGTAGTAAGATGCCACAGATTCACTATTTGCCTTCATTGTGCTACACTGTTTTCCCCGTGACCCCTCACACCATGTGTCCTAAACATAATACCCCTCAATCCCCTTCTCCCACCCTCCCCACTCGCCCTCCCACACCCCTCCGCTTTGATAACCACTATTTCCTTCTTGGAGTCTCTGAGTCTGCTGCTATTTTGTTCCTTCAGTTTTGCTGTGTTGTTATACTCCACAAATGAGGGAAATCATTAGGCACTTGTCTTTCTCCACCTGGCTTATTTCACTGAGCATAATATCATCCAGCTCCCTCCATGTTGTTGCAAATGGCAGGATTGTTTCCGTCTTATGGCTGAATAGTATTCCATTGTGTATATGTACCACCTCTTCTTTATCCATTCATCTACTGATGGACACATAGGTTGCTTCCATATCTTGGCTATTGTAAAAAGTGCTGTGATAAACATAGGGGTGCATATGTCTTTTTGAATCTGGGAAGCTGTATTCTTTGGGTAAATTCCAAGGAGTGGAATTCCCAGGTCAAATGGTATTTCTATTTTTAGTTTTTTGAGGAACCTCCATATTGCTTTCCACAATCGTTGAACTAGCTTACATTCCCACCAGCAGTGTAGGAGGGTTCCCCTTTCTCCACATCCTCACCAGCATTTGTTGTTAGTCTTTTGGATGCTGGTCATCCTTACTGGTATGAGGTGATATCTCACTGTGGTTTTAATTTGCATTTCCCAGATGATTAGTGATGTGGAGCATCTTTTCAAGTGTCTGTTGGCCATCTGAATTTCTTCTTTGGAGAATTGTCTCTTCATATCCTCTGCCCATTATTTAATCGGGTTATTTGCTTTTTGAGTGTTGAGGCATGTAAGTTCTTTATATATTTTGGATGTGAACCCCTTGTCGGATGTGTCATTTACAACTATATTCTCCCATACTTTAGGATGCCTTTTCATTCTGTTGATGGTGTCCTTTGTCGTAAAGAAACTTTTTAGTTTGTTGTAGTCCCATGACGTCATTCTTGCTTTTGTTTCCCTTGCTCAAGGGGATGCATTCAGGAAAAAGTTGCTCATGCTTATATTCAGGAGATTTTTGCCTATGTTGTCTAATAAGAGTTTTATGGTTTCATGACTTACATTCAGGTCTTTGATCAATTTCGAGTTTACTTTTGTATATGGGGTTAAACAATAATCCAGTTTCATTCTCTCACATGTAGTGTCCAGTTTTGCCAACACCACCTGTTGAAGAGGCTGTCATTTCCTCATTGTATGTCCATGGCTCCTTTATCATATATTAATTGACCATATATGGTTGGGTTTATATCAGGGCTCTCTTGTCTGTTCCATTGATCTATGGGTCTGTTCTTGTGCCAGTACCAAATTGTCTTGATTACTGTGGCTTTGTAGTAGATTTTGAAGTTGGGGGGCATAATCCCCCCAGCTTCATTCTTCCTTCCCAGGATTGCTTTGGCTATTTGGGGTCTTTTGTGGTTCCATATGAATGTTAGAACGATTTTCTCTAGTTCGTTGAAGAATGCTGTTGGTATTTTGATAGGAATTGCATTGAATCTGTAAATTGCTTTAGGCAGGATGGCCATTTTGACAATATTAATTCTTCCTATCCATGAGCAGAGGATGTGTTTCCATATATTGGTATTTTCTGTAATTTCTCTCAAGAGTGTCTTGTAGTTTTCAGAGTATAGGTCTTTCACTTCCTTGGTTAGGTTTATTCCTAGGTATTTTATTCTTTTTTATGCAACTTTGAATGGAATTGTTTTCCTGATTTCTCTCTCTGCTAGTTCATTGTTAGTGTATAGGAATGCCACAGATTTCTGCGTATTAATTTTGTATCTCACAACTTTGCTGAATTCAGATATTGGATCTAATAGTTTTGGAGTGGATTCCTTAGGGTTTTTTAATGTACAATATCATGTCATCTGCAAACAGGGACAGTTTAACTTCTTCCTTGCCAATCTGGATGCCTTTTATTTCTTTGTGTTGTCTGATTGCCATGGTTAGGACATCCAGTACTATGTTGAATAGAACTGGGAGAGTGGGCATCCTTGTCTTGCTCCTGATCTTAAAGGAAAAGCTTTCAGCTTCTTGCTGTTAAGTATAATGTTGGCTGTGGGTTTGTCATATATGGCCTTTATTATATTGAGGTACTTGCCCTCTATTCCCATTTTCTGGAGAGTTTTTATCATGAATGAGTGTTGAACTTTGTAAAATGCTTTTTCAGCATCTATGGATGTGGTTTTTCTCCTTCTTTTTGTTGCTGTGGTGGATGATGTTGATGGATTTTCGAATGTTGTACCATCCTTGCATCCCTGGAATAAATCCTATTTGAACATGATGGATGATCTTTTTGATGTATTTTTGAATTCGGTTTGCTAATATTTTGTTGAGTATTTTTGCATCTATGTTCATCAGTGATATTGGTCTGTAATTTTATTTTTTTGTGGTGTCTTTGCCTGGTTTTGGTATGAGAGTGATGCTGGCCTCATAGAATGAGTTTGGAAATATTCCCTCTTCTTCTACTCTTTGGAAAACTTTAAGGAGGATGGGTATTAGCTCTTCACTAAATGTTCAATAAAATTCAGCGGTGAAGCCTTCTGGTCCAGGCGTTTTGTTCTTAGGTAGGTTTTTGATTACCAGTTCAATTTCATTGCTGGTAATTGGCCTGTTAAGATATTCTGTTTCTTTATGGGCCAGCCATGGAAGGTTGTATTTTTCTAGAAAGTTGTCCATTTCTTCTAGGTTATCCAGTTTGTTAGCATATAATTTTTCATAGTATTCTCTCATAATTCTTTGTATTTCTGTGGTGTCTGTAGTGATTTTTCCTTTCTCATTTCTGATTCTGTTTATGTGAGTAGACTCTTTTTTTCTTGATAAGTGTGGCTAGGGGTTTATCCATTTTGTTTATTTTCTCAAAGAACCAGCTCTTGCTTTCATTGATTTTTTCTATTGTTTTATTCTTCTCGATTTTATTTATTTATGTTCTAATCTTTATTATGTCCCTCCTTCTGCTGACTTTGGGCCTCATTTGTTCTTCTTTTTTTAGTTTCGTTAATTATGAGTTTAGGCTGCTCATGTGGGATTGTTCTTCTTTCCTGAGGTAGGCCTGTATTGCAAAATACTTTCCTCTTAGCACGGCCTTTGCTGCATCCCACAGATTTTGCGGTGTTGAATTACTGTTGTCATTTATCTCCATATATTGCTGAATCTCTGTTTTTATTTGGTCATTGATCCATTGGTTATTTTGGAGCATGTTGTGAAGCCTCCATGTGTTTGTGGGATTTTTCTTTTTTTTTGCATAATTTATTGCTATTTTCATACTTGTGGTCTGCAAAACTGGTTGGTACAATTTCAATCTTTTTGAATTTATTGAGGCTCTTTTTGTGCCCAGTACATGATCTCTTCTTGAAAAAGTTCCATGTGCACTTGAGAAGAATGTGTATTCTGCTGCTTTTGGGATTAGAATTCTGTTGATGTCTGTTAGGTCCATCTGTTCTAACGTGTTGTTCAGTGCCTCTGTCTCCTTACTTATTTTCTTTCTGGTTGATCTGTCCTTCAGAGTGAGTGGAGTATTGAAGTTTCCTAGAATGAATGCATTGCATTCTATTTCCCCTTTTAATTCTGTGAGTATTTGTTTCACATATGTAGGTGCTCCTGTGTTGGGCGCATAGATATTTATAATGGTTATATCTTCTTTTTGGATTGACCCTTTTATCATTATGTAATGTCCTTTGTCTCTTGAGACTTTCTTTGTTTTGATGTCTATTTTGTCTGATACAAGTACTGCACCTCCTGCTTTTTTCTCCCTGTTAGCTGCATGAAATATCTTTTTTCATCCCTTCACTTTTAGTCTATGTATGTCTTTGGGTTTAAAGTGAGTCTCTTGTAGGCAGCATATAGATGGGTCTTGCTTTCTTATCCATTCAGTAACTCTATGTCTTTTGATTGGTGCATTCAGTCCATTTACATTTAGGGTGATTATCGATAGGTATGTACTTATTGCCATTGCAGGCTTTAGATTCATGGTTACCAAAGGTTCAAGGTTAACTTCCTTAGTATCTAAGAGTCTAACTTATCTCACTTAATATGCTATTACAAACATAATCTAAATGTTCTTTTTTTTCTCCTCCTTTTTCTTCCTCCTCCATTCTTTTATATTAGGTACCATATTCAGTACTCTTTCTCTATCCCTTGATTGACTTTGGGGATAGTTAATTTAATTTTGCATATGCTTTGTAATTAGCTGTTCTACTTTCTTTACTGTGGTTTTATTACATCTGGTGACAGCTATTAAACCTTAGGAACACTTCCATCTATAGCAGTCCCTCCAAAATACAGTGTAGAGATTGTTTATGTGAGGTAAATTCTCTCAGCTTTTGTTTATCTGGAAATTGTTTAATCCCTCCTTGAAATTTATATGATAATCTTGCCGGATAAAGTAATCTTGCTTCGAGGCCCAACTGCTTCATTGCATTAAATACGTCATGCCACTCCTTTCTGGCCTGTAAGGTTTCTGCTGAGAAGTTTGATGATAGCCTGATGGACTTTCCTTTGTATGTGATCTTATTTCTCTCTCTGGCTGCTTTTAATAATCTCTCCTTATCCTTGATCTTTGCCATTTTAATTACTATATGTCTTCGTGTTATCTCCCTTGGGTCCCTTGTGTTGGGAGATCTGTGTATCTGCATGGCCTAGATACTATCTCCTTCCCCAGATTGGGGAAGTTTTCAGCAATTACCTCCTCAAAGATACTTTCTATCCCTTTTTCTCTTTCTTCTTCTTCTGTTACCCCTATAATGTGAATATTGCTTCGTTTGGATTGATCACACAATTCTCTCAATATTCTTTCATTCTTAGACATCCTTGTTTATTTCTGTGCCTCAGCTTCTTTGTATCCTCTTCTCTAGTTTCTATTTCATTTATCGTCTCCACCATATCTAATCTGCTTTTAATACCCTCCATTGTGCTCCTCAATGATTGGATGTCAGACCAGAATTCATTCCTGAGTTCTTGAGTATCTTTCTGTACCTCCATGAGCATTTAAATGATTTTTATTTTGAACTCCCTTTCAGGAATATTCATGAGGTCAGTGTCATTTAAATCTTTCTCTGGAGTTGTATTAATAATTTTACTTTGAACCAGGTTCCTCTGGCGTTTCATATTTGGATATGGCGCCCTCTAGTGCCCAGAAACTCTACTCTCTGGAGCTGCTCAGCCCTTGAAGCAATGTCAGGGGTTGCAGGGGAGTGGTATTGGTGCCTGGGGGAAGGAAAGAGCTGTTTCCTGCTTCCTGGCTGCTATACCTGACTCTACTGCCTGAACTAGTGGGCTGAGCACACAGGTATAAGCCTCTGTGCTTTGTGTTTTTAGTTGCTATAGAAATATCTTCCCTCTGGCTGGCCTATCACCAGGGTAGGTTTTGCCGGTTTGTGAGCCAGGTGGGGCTGGCTGGGAGAAAGGCACAGTAGGCTGTGTATCATGGAGGTGTCCTTGGAGCTGTGTAGCCAGCCAGGGAGCTGGAGCTCCTGAAGATCGTGAAAGCTCCCAACCTGCTGGGCACAGTGCACCCAGATAATTTTGTCTACCTGTCCTTTCTCCTGAGCAGTAAGCTCTGTGAAATCCTTGCCCCTTTAGCAGCCTTCTTGCTAAGGGCTTCCTTGTTAGGAAGTCTATCAAATTGCCCATCTTTCTTTTGTCCCAGAGCAGCTGCATATGGATCCCTGCTTTCCACAAGCAGCTGGAATCTCAGTCTCTCCAGGAATTCTGCCTGTCCTAGCTTTCCAACCCCCTAATTATGATAGTATCATGCAAGCACCATGAAATGTAGGTTTGTGCTCCCAGAGCAGATCTCTGGAGTTAGGTATTCAGCAATCCCAGGCTTCCACTCCCTCCCCACTCCATTTCTCTTCCTCCCCCCGGTGAGCTGGGCTGGGGGAAGGGCTTGAGTCCTGCCATGCCACAGCTTTGATACATTACTCTGTTCCATGAGGTCTGCTGTTTTCTCCAGGTGTATGCAGTCTGGTGCAGTCCTCTTTCCTGTCGCTCTTTCACGAGTAGTTGTATTAATTATATTTTCGTATTATATGTGGTTTTGGGAGGAAGCCTCTGTCTCATCTCTCACTCCGCCATTTTCTCCAATAACTTTCTTAATGAGATCTAGTATAGTTAGTTGGAACATTTACATGACAGAGTTTTAAAATGGTTTCCCTGTGCTTATATTTCTGCTTTGTAAGTTTTCTAAACATTTTTAATACCTTACAATATATCTCTCTGTTTGCCCCCTCAGCAATCGTGTGGAAGCATGGACAAGAGATGTAGATTTCTTACTCAAACAAGAGGGTAGGCCTATGGTTAATCTGATCCCTAAAAAGACTAAAATAAGAGTAATGGAAAGGGACTGGGAAAATACAGACAGAGCAGTAAACTGGTTAAGAAAGGAAGCAGTTAATTACACTCAACCATTTGTTCTGTATTTGGGATTAAATTTACCACACCCATATCCTTCACCATCTTCAGGAGAAAATTTTGGATCTTCAACATTTCACACTTCTCTTTATTGGCTTAAAAAGGTAAGCATACCATGTGTGCTCAGAAGTACACAGTTACATTAGAGTCTGCTGTTGGTATTTGATCAATGTTTCTTGTATTATCACTTTTAAAGAAAATTTTGAAAATTGTATATTCTCAGTAAATCAACCATGAACAAAAACTGGTTGACAAAAACTACAGGAGCAGTTTTTACAAAATAAAATAGATGTTGAAACTCAGAAACCTAGTTCTAAGTTGAATATATATTTACATATAACATGTCTAAAGAAGAGAAACTGAAAGACACATTCCCTCAGGAGCTCAGGCAGTCCTCACTTGGCACAGTTCCCGATGGTGTAAATGGCCACGGCAAGCTGTGACTGTAGAAAGAGATGTAATAATCAATTGGGAAAATGACCATTTTTCTAGGACTCTTAAAAACATTTGTCAAAACATTTAAAAACTCTGTTTTGGGTTATAAATGTATAGGGAAATGAAACAAACTGTAAAACTAATGTTTATATAATTCACTGTAATTGAAAACCCTAGAAACTTGGAGAATTAAAGTGTTTTGTAAAAAATGAATCAACACTAGTTTGAACAGTGCTTACCCTCTCATTGTATAACTTAAGATTCAGGGCAAGCATCTTCTTTATGTCTTGACAAATTGTCATATTCTTTTCTAAATTGCGATCACCTTCCAATATTTTACCCTTTGCATGCCAATGTCATGCTATATTTCTGAGAGTTCCATTAATGTGAAGATCTTTTGCCACTGTCACCTCCTCTAGGACATGTTTATCCTTTTCTTCACAATGACCATCCTCATCCATATCAATGAGCATGTCTTCACTAAGTTCCTCTAGCTGCATAACTAGAGTGTATCAAATCGTGCCAATGACAGATTCCCAGGTCAGCTATTTCTTCTGTAACTCCAGTTAATGTTTAATTAAATTTCATATCCAGTGTTATCAACTTATTTCTTTATTGTACATTCATTGGTGTCAACCAATTCCCTCTTCAGAGTATCCATTTTCACAAAATGTCACATGGATTTACCACTAGGAGACAAGGAGAGAGCACAACGACATACTGCTGTAGGTGTGTGCACTGAATAAAAGATGTTTGGTGACCGTCACTGACAGATTTTGAAAGAAATTATGGGATTAGTCACTGATTGTGATACACATCTGTAATTTATACAATGATTTGTAGACTAAAGAGCTGGCAGCATTTGAATGTGAAAATTTGTTCTTTATGCAATAACTCACAGTTAATATACCTTGGTAACTAAAACTTGAACCCTGTTGTTGGGGGCCTGGTGTTATTTAAACAGTGGTAACTGAAATCCATGCATATCTGGACCCTGCTAAGTAAGGACTGCCTGTGATTTGAAATGTATCATCTTGAATCAAATTTAAAAATTCTAATCAGAGATGCTATTTAGTGAACCCTATTTTAAAGGAAACAATGTCAAATTTTTAGATAGTTTATGTCTTCTTAAAAAGTTCTAACTGGGTCTGTCTTGAAAAATTTGTCTGAAATTAACTATTAGTCTAATGAATTGAGTCAAATGACTTTTAAGTAAATAGTAAGTAGATATTTGACATTTTTAAAGTTACATGACTAAAGATACCTATAACTTAATTGTCTTAATTATTTTATCTAAAACTAAGCATTTATATGTATTAAAAAGTTGTATTTGTTTTTAACAAATATTTAGCTACTTCACTAGATACTGGCATTTTTATTAGTGAACTATTGGGAAAAACAAGTCTAGATTCTTAGGTTATTGATTCTGGGGTTTTGAACTGGTCACACAACTATGTTAAAGTGCTTGGACACTTTTTCTGAACTAGAATACTATCTAATGTAGGTCATGTTTTTTCACTGACGTATAATTTAAAAAATATTTTTTATAACTGTTTCATGATAGATATAGAGACGTATATATATGTTTTGTTGTTACTGGGAGTATTAACAATTTGTTCCTACTTTCTGTATTTGGCTACTATTTACATAATTCATAACCATTCTTTTCTACTATCCTAAGTCATTAAACATTGTCTAGTCCACCATACATACTTGTTGGAGGAAAGGACTATTACTACTATGTTTTTCTCTCCTTTTTAGGTGTCTTATGATGCCATCAAAATCCCAAAGTGGTTACCTCTGTCAGAAATGCACCCTACTGATTATTACTCTTCTTATACAAAAAACTGCACTGAGAAATTTACAGAAAAAGAAATTAAGAATATTAGAGCATTTTATTATGCTATGTGTGCTGAGACAGATGCCATGCTTGGTAGGTGATATAATTAATAAGCAATTACATGAAGAAGAAGTATAATATTTTTCCAACAAACTGCGATCATGCTGGTTGTTGACGAACATCCTTAGATAATGTCCAACAGTTGCTTAGACACTTCAGATTTAGAATTGTAAAAATCTTGACACATACAGAAATGGGATAATTCAGTAATGGAACAAAAAGCCTTTTTTATCTTAATTATGCATAAGTCAATAAACATTCAGATATGTTCATACATAAAGGCAGGGCCATAGAAGGCTATCATCTGCTTGAAACAAAATGTCTTACCATCTTTATTAAGGAATCAGTATTCAGCCAAAGACAGGTTATGCATGTGACAGGGAATTGTAAAACAGCTTCGGTTCTAGGAGATGAGAGTTTATTCATAGAATCTTGTGACTTCTTCCCAGACTTAAAATAACTGCAAAACAAATCCATTCTCCTCAGGCTCTTTAGAACAAGGCTTAACTACACTGAAATCAATTTTCCCATGCATGTTATGGTTCAGAATTATACTGAATTTCCTTCCCTAACTCAGCTCAAAACCAAGTCTGCCTCCATAAAGTGATTGTCAAGAAAGTGTTTTGCCTATTTACTTGTAAACAGCAGTTTCCAGTTCAGTTGTGGAAAAACCTTGGTTTAAAATGTATCAGTTTTTCTAACAAGTTATTTTCATAAAACTGTATCATTTATTTTGCTACACTTTGGAGTAGAGCACAGCTGCTTTAATGAGTGTGGGTAGCACTTCTTCTGTACAAAGTAAACCTTGAGAGTTAACAAGTTAATCGCTATTTCTTAAAAAACATTCATTGGGTAAAAATAGAAAAGTATAAAGCATAAAGCAAAAAAGTCAAGTAGATAAATTATTATAATATAGCAAGATAATGTGTATTAAAAGTCCTAAGGACCTTGCAAGTACTCAATCTTAAATGCAAATAAGATTTTAAGTTAAATTTCTTTAGTCCTAAATCCAGAGATGTTGCCTTGTATTTTAGTATTTTTCTGTTGTTAGTAAATAGTCACCCATTTGTACTCTGGAAAGTATTGTTTTGAAAGTTTGCAGCTCTCTATTCATCCACATCTATTAAAGTGAAGTACTATATATATATATAATGTTGCTGCAGCTTGTTGGGAATACTTGTTGAAGTCTCTTCAGAGAAAAAAAATGCAGCATCTCACTTCAAGTTACAAAGTTTATGGAATATATTGTACCTTTTTTGTTAAATCTATACTAGTTTGGCCACCAAATACTGTTCACTGTGTTCAACGTTTAGTGCCTACCAGCTCTCAGACATTAAGTTGGACATTATTAAGAAATCATGGAAGATAACAGAATAGGAAGGCAAGGCAGAAACCTCCTTCCAAAAATACATAAAAGAAAATACAGCAAATACAACTAAACCTGAAAACAACCTGAAGACTACAGAACAAACCAGCTAAACCTGAGGAAAAGAGAGGACCTCACAGAAAGGGTAAAGTAGCAGAGCCAAGAATGAGTGGGACCCAAGCCCTCCCCTGACCTCAGTCTTCAGGCAGGAGAAAGAGGAATGGAATGGGGAGGACCTAGGAGCCAAGGAGCGCTGCACACCTGCCTTGGAGATCTGCCCTGAGATCACGGGTCCACATTACATTGGGTTCTGGTGATTATCGGGGCTGGACACCAAGGACAGCTGGAACATTCTGGGAGGCTGAGACTCCAGCCAGTGTGGGGAGCAGGCACGCCCTACCAGTCCTGAGACCTAAAACAGAGGTGGCAATTTGAAAGACTTGTCAGCAGCAGGAGGGGTGCCAGAAGGGTGAGGGTTGGACAGAACTCTCCTCAGGAGAAAGGTCAGGTGGATCATACTTCCCCAGCCCTCCACTGGCCCAACAGATCAGGGACTCTCGGGACCCCCAGATGCTCCATCCCCCTTGCTGGCAACACAGCTCCGAGGCTCCTCCCTGTGCACGCTGCTGGAGCCAACACACTTGGCCCAGTGGCAGCATCAGACTTTTCTGCCTGGCAGGCAAAGGAGAATGCTCAGCTTCCTTGGCTCCATTTCAGCCCAACCAGGGAGAAACCTACTGGAGCCATCCCCAAGAGCTCCTTCCTCCCTGCAAGTGCCCAAACTTAGTGCTGTGCCTCTGGCTAGGGGAGAGCCACACATCAGTCCACCCAACCCACTAACCCTGCAGCCCTGCCAATCCTACAGGCCAGGCAGAGGGTGGCACAGCCCACAGCAAGCTCAACAGAAACTCCTGAACTGATCACAAAGGCGCAGCCGAAGCAAACTGACCACCCAACTTAGATCACTACAGAAGCCAGACAGACAGGCGGCCCTGCCCACGGCATGCCAACAGCTGGGCCCCCACAAAACAGAACCAGATCTCAGGGAGGATTTCAACAAAGAGATAGAAAACCTAGCTAGAAAGGAGCCAATCATCACTGAAGAATACAGGATCTGAAATGAAACAGACAATGGAAGGACTTAGAGTAGACTAGAACTTGCAGAGGAGATGGTAAATGAAATGGAAATTAGAGAACAGGAAAACAAAGAAGCTGAGGAACAGAGAGAAAAAAGGATCTCTAGGAGTGAAAGAATGATAAGAGAACTATGTGACCAATCCACATGAAACAATATTCACATAATAGGGGTATCAGAAGGAGAAGAGAGAGACAAAGGGATAGAAAGTCTCTTTAATTGTTGTAAACTTCCCCAATCTGGGGAAGGAAATAGACACTCAGGTCATGGAATGATTTCCCCTCACTAAAGGAACCTCAGGAAGACAACACCACGACATATAATTAAAATTGCAAAGATCAAGGATAAGGAGAAAGTATTGAAAGCAGCCAGAGAGAGAAAAAGGATCACTTATAAAGGAAAGCCCATCAGGCTATCAGCAGACTTCTCAGCAGAAACCTTACAGGCCAGAAGAGAATGGCATGGTATATTTAATGTACTGAAACAGAAGAACCTCCAACCAAGAATCCTCTACCTGGTAAGATTATCATTTCATTTGAAGCTGGTATTAAACAATTCCAAGATAAACAAAAATTGAAGGAATTCACCACCACTAAGCCAGCCTTACAGGATATGTTGAAGGAACTGCTGTAGATGGAAAAAAACCTAAGGCTAAATAGCTTTCACCAGTGAAAATAAAACCCACAGGAAAAAAAAAAAACTAAGTACCAAGCAAGTACAAAATTAGAACAAAACAAAGAAACAAAGTCAACTATACACAAAATCAGTCAAGGAATACACAAAAAGTGCAGATTATAACATCTAATATGAAAAATGTGGAGGAGGAAGATGAAGAAAAAAAAGTACCTTTAGACTGTGTTTGAAATAGAGTAATTGCAATTTAAGATAAACTATTATATAGTAAGGAAACTATCCTTGAACCTTTGGTAATCTCAAAACTAAAGCCTACAATACACACACATAAAAATAAATAAATTTTTAAAAAAGAGAAATCCAATTACAAAACTAAATAAAAGCATCCATAACAAGAGAAGAGAATAAGGGACAAACAAAGGAACAGAGAGGAACTATAAAAAACAGCCAGAAAACAATTAATAAAATGGCAATAAGTACATACCTATCAATAATCAGCTTAAATATAAAGACTGAATGCAACAATCAAAAGACATAGAGTAGCAGAATGGATAAAAAAAGAAAAACCCCATCTATATGCTGCCTACAAGAGACTCATTTCAGACCCAAAGACATACACAGACTAAAAGTGCAGGATGGAAAAAGATATTCCCTGCAAATAGTAAGAGAAGAAAGCAGGAGTAGCAGTATTTACATCAGACAAAATTGATTTCAAAACAAAGAAAGTAACAAGAGACAAAAAAGGACATTACATAATGATAAAGGGATCAATCCAACAAGAGGATATAATGATTATAAATATCTATGCACCCAACATAGGAGCACTTAGATATGTAAAATAAATACTAACAGAATTAAAGAGGGAAATAGATTGCAACACATTCATTTTAGGAAACTTTAATACACCATTCACATCAATAGATCAACCAGACAGAAAATAAAGAAACAGAGGCACTGAACAATACATTAGATCAAATGGACTTAACATATATCTACAGAACATTACACCCAAAAGCAGCGGGATACACATTTTTCTCAAGTATACATGGAATATTCTTCAGAATTGCTCACATAGTATACCATAAGAATAACCTCAATAAATTTAAAAAGATTGAAATTGTATCAAGTAGCTTCTCAGACCACAATGGTATGAAACTAGAAATAAATCAAAGAAAACAAAAAGACCTACAAATACATGGAGGCTAAACAACATGCTTCTATGTAATCAATGGATCAATGAACAAATTAAAACAGAAATCAAGCAACACATGGAGACAAATGAAAACAAAAATATAACAGCCCCAAATCTGTGGAAGGTGGCAAAAGCAGTTCTAAAAGGAAAGTACACAGCAAAATAGGCTTACTTAAAAAAATAATAATAATCCCAAGTAAAGTCTATACTCACAATTAAAGAAACTAGAAAAATAATAAATGAAGCCAAAAGTCAGTAGGAGGGACATAATAAAGATCAGAGCAGAAATAAATAGAGAAGAATAAACAACAGAAAAAAATCAATGAAACTAGATGCTGGTTCTTTGAGAAAATAAACAAAATAGATGAATCCATAGCCAGACTTACCAAGAAAAAAAGAGAGTGTATACACATAAACAGAATCAGAAACAAAAAAGGAATAATCACAGTGGACACCACAGAAATACAAAGACTTATTAGAGAATACTATGAAAAATTATATGCCAATAAATTGCACAAACTAGAAGAAATGGACAACTTCCTAGAAAAATACAAGATTGACCCAGGAAGAAACAGAAAATCTGAACAGACCAGTTACCAGCAATGAAATCAAATTGGTAAACAAAAACTCCCAAAAAACAAAACCCAGGTTCAGATGACTTCACAGATGAATTCTACCAAACATTTAAAAAAGAGCTAATAGCCATCTTTCTTAAAGTATTCCAAAAAGTAGAAGAGAAGGGAATACTTCCAAACTCATTCTATGAGGTCAGCATCACTCTAATACCAAAACCAAAGACACCACAAAAATAGAAAATTACAGACCAATATCCCTGATGAACAAAGATGCAAAAATCCTCAACAAAATGTTAGCAAACTCAATCGAAAAATACCTCAAAACAATCATGACCAAGTGGGATTTATTCCAGGGATGCAAGGATGGTACAATATTCATAAATCAATCAATATAATATACCACATTAACAAAAGGAATGATAAAAGCTACATGATCATCTCAATAGATGCTGAAAAAGCACTGGACAAAATTCAATCCATTCATGATAAAAACTCTCAACAAGATAGGTATAGAGGGTAAGTACCTTAACATAATAAAGGCCATATATGACAAACCCACAGCCAACATTGTGCTTAATACTCTAAGATTGGGAACAAGACAAGGATGCCCACTCTCACCACTTTTATTTAACATAGTACTGAGGCCTAGCCATGGCAATTAGACAACACAAAGAGATAAAATGCATCCAAATTGGTAAGGAAGAAGTTAAACTGTCACTATTTGCAAATGACATGATATTATACAAGAAAATCCTAAAGAATCCATCCCAAACTGCTAGAACTAATAACTGAATTCAGCAAAGTTGCAGGTTACAAAATATAGAGAAATCTGTTGAATTCCTATAACCTAATAACAAACTAGCAGAAAGAGAAATCAGGAAAACAGTTCCATTCACAGTTGCATCAAAAAGAATAAAATACCTAGGAATAAACCTAACAAAGGAGGTGAAAGACCTATACCCTGAAAATTCCAAGACACTCATGAGAGAAATTAAAGAAGACACCAATAAATGGAAATACATCCCATGCTCATGGATAGGAAGAATTAATATTGTCAAAATGGCCATCCTGCCTAAAGCAATTTACAGATTCAATGCAATCCTTATCAAAATACCAACAGCATTCTTCAATGAACTAGAACAAATAATTCTAAAATTCATATGGAACCACAAAAGACCCTGAATAGCCAAAGCAATCCTGAGAAGGAAGAATAAAGCAGGGGGATTATGCTCCCTGACTTCAAACTCTACTACAAAGCCACAGTAATCAAGACAATTTGGTACTGGCACAAGAACAGACCCATAGATCAATGGAACAGAATAGAGAGCCCAGATATAAACCCAACCATATGTGGTCAATTAATATATGATAAAGGAGCCATGAAATACAATGGGGACAAGACAGCCTCTTCAAGAACTGGTGTTGGCAAAACTGGACAACTACATGTTAGAGAGTAAAACTGGATTATTGTCTAACCCCATAGACAAAAGTAAACTCAAAATGGATCAAAGACCCGAATGTAAGTCATGAAACCATAAAATTCTTAGAAGAAAACATAGGCAAAAATCTCTTGAACTTAGGCACAGCAAGTTTTTCCTGGACATATCTCCTCGGACAAGGGAAACAAAATAAAAAATGAAGACGTGGGACTGCATCAAACCAAAAAGCTTCTGTACAGCAAGGGACACCATCAGCAGAACAAAAAGGCACCCTACATTATGGGAGAATATATTCCTAAATGACTCATATGATAAAGGGTTAGCATCCAAAATATATAAAGAATTCATATACCTCAAAACCAAAAAACAAATAATCCAATTAGAAAATGGGTGGAGGACCTGAACAGACCTTCTCCAAAGAAGAAATACAAATGCCTACCAGGCAAGTGAAAAGATGCTCCACAGGATTAATTATCAGGGAAATGCAGATTAAAACCACAATGAGACTTCACACCAGTCAGAAAGGCCACCATCCAAAAGACAAGAAACAACAAATGCTGGTGGAGAGGATACAGAGAATGGGGAACCCTCCAGAGTGGGAATGCAAATTGGTGCAACCACTGTGAAAAGCTGTATGGAGATTCCTCAAAAAACTAAAAATAGAAATACCATTTGACCCAGTAATTCCAGTCCTAGGAATTTACCTGAAGAAAACAAATTCCATGATTTGAAAAAATATATGTACCCCTATGTTTATCTCTGCACTATTTGCAATAGCAAAGATACGGAAGCAACCTAAGTGTCCATCAACAGATGAACTGATAAAGAAGATGTGGTACATATACACAGTCTAATATTATTCAGCCATAAAAAGAAAAAGAAATCCTCCCATTTGCGACAGTGTGGATCATCTAAAGGGTATTATGCTCAGTGAAATAAGCCAGGTGGAGAAATACAAACACCATATGATTTCACTTATTTGTGGAATATAAAAACAAAACAAAACAAAAGGAACAAAACAGCATTAGTCTCATAGACACTGAGAAGTGACTAGTGGTTACCAAGGGGAAGGGGGGTGGCGGGGGTGGTACAGAGGGGAGGGGGATAAAAGGGCACAATAATGAATTTGCAATCACAATATAAATTGATCCTGGGGACTGTTCAACCACTGTGATGTACATTTGAAACCAACATAACATTTTATATTAATGATACTTTAATAAAAAATAATTTTAAAAAATGACACATTAATTAAAAACACTCTATCATCCCACCTCAGGGCCTTTATATTTGCTGTGCCCTCTGCCCGAGATGCCCTTCCCTTTGCTTTTTACGTGGCTGGCTATTCTGTCTTTAGTTCCCAGCTCAAATAGCATCTCCTCCTCTATGGTCTTTCCAACCACCAGAACTTAGTGTAGCAGCCCCATCATCCTACTTGCTCTATATCTTACCATCTTATTTGTTTATATAATAACCTTTAATTGTCTTGTCTGTTTACTTGCTTACTGTCCATTTCCCTTGAAGAATGTGAACTTAATGAGGGCAGGGACTTGTTTTTTCAACATTGCATCCTAGGTGTGTAACTTTTCATCCATAGTGCCTGGCACATAGTAAAGACTTGTTAAACATTTATTGATTGAGTGTAAACACCAGCAATTATCACATGTTGTTGTAACTACAGTAGTATACAAATTGAAGGGTTTGGGGGGACTGAATGATTCACTCTCCCTGGAGGAGCAGGGAATGCTTCATCAGGGAGGTAATATTTCAGCGGGGTCATAAAGGAAGAATGGGAGTTTGCCAAGCAGACAGTAGGAGAAAGGGTAAGAAAGTCTAAACTATTATTAGTTCAGGGAATTCTGAGTAGTTCAGGATAGTGGAAGGTAAAGGTCTTGGGGTAGCTGAGTGTGTTGAAGCTTGCTAAAGAATGAGACAGTGGGAAGCTGTGAAAAAGCTCTAAGTGAGTGTGCGACAGGGTCGGGTATTTTAGAAAGACAGCCACCAGGGTGTTACAAGGGATGGTGTAGAGGGGAAAGAGGAATGGAGGCAAGAAGACCACTTAGGAAGAAATTACAGTTGTCCAGCCAAAAGATCCTGATGCTCTGAACTCTGTAAATAACTACATAGAGCAGTGGGTCTCAGTTCTCACTGGACCTCAGAATCGCTTGTGGGTTGGTTGGTTGGTTTTATTAATACAGACCCTGTTGGCCAGATTCAGGAACTGCCAAAATAGGGATGACTCTTCTCTGGACTTAGCCTTAGGATGATTCTCTTAATTACAGTGAGGAGGAAGTTTCAGGACACTAAGAGACAGGGCGTGGACAGAGGAATTTTACTGTCCAGTTATTCCTTATCCAAGAATATGCTGAATCACATTCATATCCTGTCTGTACTGCCTGTAGATCCTCTTCGAAGCTGGGATTTCCATAACCCTCAGCCAACTTCATCAGCATTATCTGATGATTGGCTATTTAGAAGAAAAGGTAGCAGGGAGGAGGAGTTCTGATCCCTCACATCCCGTGCCATTGGGCAGAAATTGTGGGTTGGTGATAGAAGTCCTTTCATCATCTGAGACATGAACAGTGCTGACATCCCAACTTGCCTTTCTCTTTTCATTCGAGTCACTATTCGGAAAATCTTTTTTCTCTGTTCCCTGATAGAAACATAGAAAGCAAGCTAGCATGATCTCCAAATAAAGAAACTTATCCTACATATATTTTCTCCTTCCTCCCTCTAGTCTGTCAACTGAGGACCAGGCACATGAAACTTGGCATAACTTGCTTAAGAACAGTAAATAACATTCGGATATTAAGCACCTTGACAAACTCTCATAGGGTACAGTATTTATAAACTTACTGGGACAGAATAAAACAACAACTAAAAGCTAATTAAGATTTATCCCAATTTATGTTGTAGGTGAAATTATTTTGGCTCTTCACCAGTTAGATCTTCTTCAGAAAACTGTTGTCATATACACCTCTGACCACGGAGAACTTGCCATGGAACATCGTCAGTTTTATAAAGTGAGTATGTACAAAGCTAGTTCCCATGTTCCACTCTTGATAATGGGACCGGGAATTAAGGCTAACCTACAAGTATCAACTGTGGTTTCTCTTGTGGATATTTACCCTACTATGCTTGGTAAGTAATGCAATTTTGTACATATTTATTTGTAACAATACTGGAGAATGAATAAGCAAAGCAGTCAGGCCCTGCTGACATTTTTTATAACCTGGAGCAACTCATGTAACTGTGAGTCAAATCTGTATCTGAAAAATATTCCTCAGGTTCCTTTGTCCTTCACTTAACTACATTTTTCCTTCAAAAGATTCATAATCAGGATATGACTGTAAAGTAAGCCACATAAGATATTCAGGATCAAAACTTTATAGATATGACTCCTGTATCATTTGGTTCTCTACCTCCCGAAAATGTAATCATTTCCCTTCTGGATTATTCCATCCACTTTGAAACTACCAATTTTGTACAGTGTTAGAAAAGTTCCCCTAATCTGATACTACGAACATATATATTTCTCTTCAGAATATTTATATTGTTCTGTACTATTTGCTTTACATGCTTCTTCATGTCTATGACCATAACCTTAGGTCTAGAACAGCAACATTTGGAAGGGTAGTGAGCAGTTTTGTTAAAGGTAATAGAATAATACCATCAGAGAAAATTATATAGAACTGTCAGTTTCTAATTTAGCAGAGCACTTTTAATTCAATAACATTTAATTACCGTTATACTTCTGTTCTAAGACACCATCAATTGTAAAAAAATACCATCAATTTGTACATAGATTTTGGTGAAAGAAAAAGATAATGCAACAAGATATGTATGTTTAATATGTACATACTAATATGTGAAAAAAATCTGAAAATCAAAGAAATAAGAAAGTTCTTTTTATTTCCTTCCTCTTGCTACAATGTCTTTCCCTTTATTTAACTAAAGACTATTTCAGGGTCTTAAATTTATTTAGTTAATTTGTGTCAGTGCCCTTTCCTTTTATTTCACGTCACTTACACGTCTGAACACACTTTGCTGTTCTTTTGCCTGATGTCTATGTTTAATCTCTTCAGTTTCTTAGTCCTCTTTTGCTGGTTCCCCTCTATTCCAAAGCAGTTATCACAGTTAGCTATATCTCTGTCACTTTCTGGTTCCATCAATTTCCAGGCAATCCCTATTCCTCATTTTTATTTTTATAAAAAAAAAATATGGACAATATGTATATTTTTAAGTGTGCCTCTTATGATCATCTTTATAGCTTTATGAATATATGCTCCTTTATGGTAGCATTTCTTAACATTTTTCTCCCCTAGTTTTTCCTCATACAGAACTCCCCACCCCATTTCTAAGTTTGTTTAGCTTTTTAGCCTTTTCTGTTTCCTTGAGGTACAGTGACCAGAACTGCAAAAGATTGTGAAAGGTTGAGATGATTCTTTCTAGGTTTTCCTCAGTACATTTTGTAGTGAGATTTGGTATTTTGGCATATTTAACCCCAGTGGCTAAATTGTCCATTATCTGTGGGGAGCTGTCTGCACTGAGTCCCAGTCTTCTTGTCAGTCTATCATCTTTTATGTTAGTTGATCAATATGCATTGTTTAAGTCATTTTTCTTTAACCATTGTTTTATATTTGTCTACAATGCAAATTTTCTACTTGATACACCATCATCACTACTTGCCATTTCCTGCATCACAAAAGTCAAAAGTCATCTGCAAACTGGAGTACTTCATAAAGTATTTATCTAAGAGATTATAAGAAAATACCAAATAAAGTTGGTCAGAATGAGAGGATTTATTTATTCACCTGGAAAGACTCCTGCCTATCCCCACCTAGTTTATATTACTTGACATTAAGCATTTCTTCAGCCAAAACAAAGCATTCCCTGAAACTCCTCTGCATTCCTCCCTACTCTTCTATAAATAATGTAGGTTCTTGTGTAAGTTTTTTTCTGCAATTTGTCCATTATTTTAATTTTCTAAAACTCATAGTTCTACATAGATTTTTATTTATTTTTATCTTTCACTGATTCTTAAAAATAGACTCCTTCTGAGTCACATTTCCCTGCAGAGTATATTTTATTAACACCATTTAGATCATGTATTGATGAGATCTGCCCAACTAGAGTCAAGGCAGTAAAGGCAAAAAGCAGTGTCTTTCCATTTCTAAACTAACATCTTTAAGGCATATTAACATCTTTAAAGCATAGCATGGTTTATAATGTATTTCATAATAAACGTTTTCATTACTAAGAGAGAAAAGTTACTTTTATATGATTGTGGGTAGAGAGTGGTGGAGAAAATATGTGCTCGGGTCTTTAAATAAAACACAAAACATCCTATTAACCAGATGTTAACTAGAGAAAAGGTAGAAAGAAAAGGAAGCAGTGGGGTACCGAAACTTATGTTGGACCCAGGAAACAACATTACAATATTATTTATCTAAAATTAACCTTTTAACAATGATAAAGGGTTAATATAGTTCTTACACATCTGTAAGACAAAGAGAAATATCCTATTAACAAACTGACTGAAAGATAAAACAAGCAATTTGCAACATAAGATACAAAATGGCAGGGGGTATAGCTCAGGGGTAGAGCATTTGACTGCAAAATGGCCAAGCTATTTTTAAAGGTTCAAACCCAGTAGTTAGAAAAATATTAAAACAAGAAGGTACCATTGTTCTTTCACTTAGAGTTTGAAGAGATTAAAAAGAATTAGAAAACCTTATACTGGAAATAGGCCTTCTCATATAGGGAGTATACACTGGCATAGATTTTCTGGAGGCAAAGGTGGCATTATGTTCCAAATTACTTACAAATGTACATCCCTTTGACCTAGAAATTCCAATTTCAGAAAGTAACCTATAGATATATACAAAGATTTGTATCCATGGATATTTATATTATTATATTAAAGAACTAGAAACAGTATTAATGTCTACTAATGGATTAGGTAGAATATATCAATTTATTTTAAAGGTGACAGGATATGTGAAAAGGGCCCCCATGTACTGAAAAGAAAATGTAGGCTTTAAAAGTGTATAAACAGGTTTTTGTTTTGGTTTGGATTTGTTTATTGCTATAGGGTGCCCATCTAATTTATTGTCCAAATCAGCACACTTTTTTAGATGAACAGGGTGCTATTAACAATTACAACAGGATTAACAGGAATAAACTGAGTCTGTTGCCTTGCTGAACTGCCTTACCAGGCCAGCAAGGCAAAGATAACTCTGATGGTCTATGTTTAATCTGATGTTCAGTTCAACATTTTAAAATGAAATTTCTCAGTGCTAGAACAGTTCAAAGCTACCTCAGCAGTGATTAATTCTAAAATTAGACCTGTGGAATAGTATGTTCTATTTCACTTTTGCTTAGTAAACATAAACAGATTTTGATAAAGTACCTACAAAGGATTTCTTCTGTGATTCTGCTAACCAATTAGGAGCTTAAAATAGATATAAAACATAATCTATTCTTAGAAACATAAAGATCCTTTATGAGCTTAGCCATAACTGTATTATTTTGTATGAACACACTTGACACACAAAATATAGGGGATTACTCAGCCATAAAAAAATATGAAATCTTGCCATTTGCAACAACATGGATGGACTAGAAATTATTATGCAAAGTGAAATAAGCCAGGCAGAAAAAAACAAATGCCCTATGATTTCACTCATATGTGGAATCTAAAAAACAAAAGAAACAAATAAACAAAACAGAGAGAGACTCTTAGACACAGAGAACAGACTGCTAGTTGCCATAGGGGAGAGGGGTGGGGAATAGGTGAAATAGGGGGAGGGTAAAAAACTTAATGAGAATGCTTGATATCTTGATCTGGGTAGTGGTCGCCTGAGTGTGCACACACGCCAAAATGTATCGACCTGTACACTAACATTTGTGCATTTTATTGGGTGACCTTTAAAAACTTCAAAAAGTTTTTTAAAGAATGAACAGAAGTGGAGATCCGAAGAATAGACTTCTTTTCTAATAAATATGAGAGAAAGCATTAAAAAAATATATCAGGATTAAAATTTTTCAGATCAGAGTCTCAAGTGAGACCTCCCCTTTCCCTTCCATTCTGTGGACCTTAGGAATATCACATAAAAGATGTGGTTTCAAAAAATCTTAAACAGAAAGACATTGAAAAGGAAAAACCAATTGGGATTCCTGGGTTAATAAACCTACATGAGCATAAAGAGTCTGTTGAACTTTATGAATTTCAAATTGTTTTTTGAAATTTAAATTTGTTAGTTTACAACCAAAATTTACAAATATTTTTTACAGGTGTTTTAAAAGAGTGCATTTTCTATAAACTGTATTTTTATGATAAAGTAGGAAAAATATTCTTAGTCTATTTGTCATTGTAGGTCCTTTAGAGTATACTGTCATCTTACCATTTTCTAATACTGGCAGAAAAATGCCATTTTTATGAACAGGAATTCTTTATACTATTAAAGTTAATATCATTATTTCAGAGATTATTCTTTATAAATAACTCCCCAAAATATTTTCTTCTCTAATAATCTACTACCAGCATGCTTTATTTAGTTCAGTTAGAAATAAAGGTAGTCTTGTTCTAAAATTAAAATTATTTTGATTTTACCTTTTAAACTTATTTTCATGTGAATATTTTTCTTTTAATAGTTGATCATTTTTGTAAAACACCTGCCTTCCTCTCACATAAAGGATAAATCCAGATTTTTTTGAATTGTGAAAAATGTAATTATATAAAAATACTGTTGTGTTTAAAAGAATGCTAAATTGCTAGTGATTTTAATTGCAAAACCCTCCTTATTACAGGTCTTAGTGGAGGGTTGAAAGAGACATTCTACATAGCCCATTTGGTTTTTATTGGCTGAAAAATAGTGAAAAGTTGAATAACTACAGTAAAGAAATATTTGTGTTGTAGTACTGAAGAGTCCAGGCATCCTGGAGTCAAACTGCCTAAATTCAAGTCCCTCCTTCAGTATTTGCAAACTGTATGGCATTGGGCAAGTTACTTAACATCTCTGGTTTTCAATTTTCTTAGCAATAAAATGTAAATGGTACTGGCTATTCCATAGCTTAGAATAATGACTGAACATAGTCAACAAGTAAATGTTAGATATTATTATTAATATTTTCTATTCTTCTTAGGTATGCCCTAAAAAAAGTACATAGTTTGCATCATTGCCATCCCAGTCCAATTCTCATGTACTCATATGGTCAGAAAGAAATATTATCTTGTATCTCTTGAGGAGGCCATCACTTATATCCAGGTCTGCATTTTTACCCATTTGTATATTGTTTTAAATTTAAGGCACTCTATTAAGAATTATTTAATAAAGTTACTTCTAATCTTTGCTTATACTACCAAGAAAGATGAAACTTCCTTAAAATGGAATTGAAGTGACAGATATGCCTGAAGAAAAAAAGTATGAAAAGTGATTTTAAACAAAGAGCAAAGAGCTTTTTGAAAAGCAGTTTAAGGTAAAGTGCTTTTAAGAAAACCATTGGCAAATATGTGAGAAACAAACACCCCATTTCCTGAAGTGCAGGAAAGTTAATAAATATTGAAATATTTATTAAATACTATGTGAAAGAAGAGAGGGGATGTGAACTCAACAGTCCAAGCAGGTTTATTGCTGAACCTGAGAGGGCCCCCTCTGTCCTGCCCAGCAGAACAAAGGAAAAAGAGGGTCTCTAACAGGTCAAGAGGCTTTTTATGGCCAGGGCTTTGGCGGGCTCTTTGAGGGGAGGGGTCAGTGGAAAAAGTGGGCTTTTGGCTTGCTGATGTGTCCTCTGGAGGATGCTTCTACCTAAGTAAGATGAAACCTAGGTCTCTCTAAGATGGTGGGTGGACTTATTCAAAAGGCAATATTCAGGTCCGGATTCTATCACTATGAATATTTGATGTGTTTTGTTCTTCAACATCAGCTTACAATTTACTGATAATAAATACACTGGAGATAAGTCACCATTATCTCATGCCTGAACTCCCTGCAGTAGCTTCCAACTCCTACCTTCTGCCCAAACCCACTTTTAGCCAACTTACCATGCAGTAATTAGCATCAGGCTATGTCATGCTCCTGCTCAAAATCCTCTACTAGTTTCCCATTTCACTTAAAGTAAAACCCAAAATCTCTAATTGGACCTGGGAGTCCAGTATGATCTCCTCCCCCTGCAACTCATCTTACACAATTTACCCCTCCCTTACTCTGCTCCAGCCATGCAGAACTCCTTCGTGTTTGGGGAATGAACCAAGCAGGCTCCTGCCTCAGGTTCTCTACACCTGCTACTCCCTGGGGGAATGCCTTTACCCACCCACCCCCCGCCCCCCAGATATCTATAAGACTCACTCTGGCCCTTCCTCAGGTCTCTATTTAAACATTACCACATTGGAGAGGCCTTCTCTGACCACACTATATGAAACAGCACATAAACATGTACTGACCATCATGCTCTATCTCCCTGTCCTGCTTATTTTTCTTCATTGCACTTACCACTATCTGACTTATTTCTCCGTCTCCTCACATTAGAGAATAAGCTTTGAAACAGCCTATCTGCTTTGTCCACTGCTGTTTTCCTACACCTAGAACTGCACCTAGTTTGTTAAATGAATTTTTAAAATTAATACTTAAATGAATTTTATCCCAGTTTACTGACTTATATAAGCAGAGGAGAAACACATAAATTTTCTTAAGTGATTCAAGCTTCTTTAGGAAAGTTAGGCTAAGAATAGATCTGAAATAAGGTATTTCTAAGTATTAAAGTTTATTAAAATGCCAAACACAGGAACTTCCCAGTCATGGGGATATGCCAACTGGTCCCTGCTTCCCAACCATCTTCAAAGTCCCCTTTCCCCGCCTCCTGTGCCTCTCTGGCGGTGCCACCTGGTGGCTGACCGGCAGAGCAGCGTGACCCAGCCTGTTCCCCCGCTCCCCTTTGGCCTCCCAGTAAGCCTGGCCACAGCCTGCTGTCCTGTAGCTCAGTCACTTCTGCGCAGTCCCCTTCCCCTCGCGCACATCCTCTTTAACGTCTTTGCTCCTCCTCCTTTGGTTTTTAACCAGTACCCTGAAATACTTCTCTCTTTCCTTCATTCTTTCTTCTTTCTTTTGTTCTTTCATTCGGTCATTCATTCTTTCTCAAAAACGTCCCTGATTATCATTGGTTGGCAGGAGATTACTTGTAATATGCCCTTTCCATGGAAATGGAAGACACATCTTTAAAAATAAAGTGTAAATGTTTAATTAAATGTAAAATAAGTACCTCTAGAAAATTTATAGAGGTCTTTGTCTACTTTCTTATTCTCCGTTAATTAACCTGTTTTTCCTCAAATACAGTCAAATTAATTTTCCTGTTCAATTTTATTTAATTTCTAGCACTGCAGATACATGACTTTCTATTTTTTATTGAGAATACTTAGTTATACCTGGGAACATAGAGCACTGAAACCAGAAAAGGGATGGAGAGGCAACTGCGGAGTCATTTGAACTACCCTAAGTACCCAGTCATGTTTAATGGTAATTTTTCTATAGGAAAAAGATAGTTTGAGTCACAAATATCTTTAAAAAATTTTAATATACAACCTTTTTTTAAGTTAGACATTTCTCATGTTATTGTTTTATATGTCTACGTTTGATAAATAAAAAGTAAATTTTTTTTTCCTAAATCATTATAATCCAGGATTTCCCAACATCTGTTCTGCAAAATACTAGTCCCTTAAGATGCCACTTGGGGGTTAAGAAAAATGTTCTATCATCAAATAACGTTAGGACACATTGCATACTATATACCACCTTGAAAGTGTGTGATACACATCAGCAATAAATTTATATCAATAAATTTACTGATTTTATTTTAATCATTGTTTGCAAACATATATGACTACTAAACCCCTTTCTTGTATAGGTCTTATTAATATCCCATGGAACAAATATGAGAAACAACTGTGATTAATCATTCAGAAATAAAGGACTAATGACATTAACTAATATTTGTTGAGGGTTTCCTATGTGCCAGGCACTGATCTCAGAATTTTACATAAGTTATCATATTTAAACCTAAAATAAACCTACTCCATACAGGTAATATTATAATTCCCCTTTTACGTATGATGAAATTGAGGTTCCGAATGGTTAATAACATGCTCAGGGTCACATGGCTAGTAAAGAAAGTGTTTGGATCTAGACAGTATTTACAAAATCCGTATACAGCCTCTAGTCTCTGTGATCTTTAATGATGTCATTTGTGAATGTTCAACTAATGAAGGGTAAGTCATTGAAAATACCGTTTTGTTACATAGATATTGCTGGAATTCCTCTGCTTCAGAACCTGAGTGGATACTCTTTGTTACCATTATCATCAGAAACATTTAAGAATGAACATAAATGCAAAACCTTACGTCCACCTTGGATTCTGAGTGAATTCCATGGATGCAATGTAAATGCTTCCACCTACAGTCTTCGAACTAACCAGTGGAAGTATATAGCCTACTCTGATGGTGCTTCAGTAATGCCTCAGCTCTTCGGTAAATTTGTTGATATATTTTTTAAGTATAGTATTATTATTATATGTAATGAGCTGACCTAGATCTTCTTGCCCAAGAGATGATCCAATAATCATCATGAAATAAATAAGTATCTGCTGCTTAGCATGCTGGGACAGTATATAAAAGATTGCCCATGTGAGGAGCAGCTTGTTTGCAAATCAGCATCTGAATTCCAGAGTAAATTGTCATAAGATCGTTGATTTGCTGTTTTTCCAATTAAACTGGCCTCCCAGGTATATACTCTGTCTTCCTACATCATAGGTAAAGAGGGTGTTTATAATAATGAAATATTCATCATTATTTTCTTTATGGCAGTGATTGAAAGTTTTTATTTCCATGGCTATTTGCTGAAATGAACAGTACTGATGAATCTAACTCAAAAATCCAAGCACACAATGCTAATATATATAGAAAACTAGGAGTGAGTGAAGTTGCAAGAACATGAATTGGGTATATAAATAACTTAACAGCTGCAAAGTTTGGGGCTATTGAAGTGGCCGATGTAAACATTACTCTTTTTTTCTTTGCATGTCAGAGTAAACAGGGTATCAGAAACAGGAAGAATTAGGGTTAAGCCAGCTTACTAGTGGTAAGAGTGACTGTTTCTGCCATCTAAGAATGGATAAGAAAAGAATTGGAACAGCAGGATGATGGTAAGAATGAAGATAATTAAATACACATTTTAGAGGGGTATTTGACTTTTGGAATATTATTTTACCATTTATACTGTCCTTCATCTTACTAGACTAAGAGGAACTGAAAATAGAAATAAATTCAAATACATTATCTGTCACAGAGTAATGACATTCTAAAATATGTTTTCACAGCAGGTAACTATTTTAACAGGTATTTATTTATTTTTCTTTCAGATCTTTCCTTGGATCCAGATGAACTAACAAATGTTGCTGCAGAATTTCCAGAAATAACTTATTCTTTGGATCAGAAGCTTCGTACCATCATTAACTACCCTCAGGTTTCTGCTTCTGTCCACCAATACAATAAAGAGCAGTTTATCAAGTGGAAACAAAGTGTAGGGCAAAACTATTTCAGGGTGATAGCAAACCTCAGGTGGCATCAGGTCTGGCTGAGAGAGCCAAGGAAATATGAAAGGGTGATTGATGAGTGGCTTCAAAACCACACTAAGCCAAACAAGTTTTGAACGATAATAAGAAAGTAATATTCTGGAGCTATATAGAAATATGTTAAAAGATCATAATTTTAGTTTTAAATGTTAGTTTTAATCATTACTGATTTTTAGTTACTTTGAAAGGATGTAGTCTATTTTAAAATAGGATACTAAAGTCATTATAATATTATATAGTTTCAAACATGATTACTATAAAGACTCATTCTTACCAACTTCTAACAGTTTAAATGGGAGTATTAAAAGGAAGCAAATAGTATAATATACAGTTAGGTTCCTGTGAATAATATGGACTGTAGACTATTTTTAATAATTGAGTATTACTTATAAACCATAAAATAATTACTTGTGACTATTTGATGGTGTCTGATGAGTTATTTGTATCTGGTGGCACAGAGACCATTTGGATGTATTTGATGGGAGTATTTGGAGTATTTGACGAGACATAGACCCTGGATATAGCTGACTTTAATACTTTTTAAAAATATAGGTAATATATGCACAAGGGACAAGTCTTGAAAGGTACAAATGATTTAATAGTGAGTGTGAAGTCTCCTTTCCCAGTCCCCCAGCCACCCAGGACCCCTGGAAGCAACTACTGTAACCATAACCACCTTCCTACCTATCCTTTTAGAAACAGACCCTGCATCTACAAAGTCTATTATTCTTTTTCCCCTCAACATAAATGGTAGCATACTATACAAAATGTTCTGTATCTTGCTCTTTTTTTTTTCCACTTAGCAGTAGACACTAGAAGTGAAATTGCTGGACAATATCTAGCAAAGTTACACTGGATACTAGGAAGTTGCCCTTAAAGAAGTTATACCAATTTAAACTCTCACCCTCAATGCATGCTCTCACATCCTTTGCCAACCTAATTGAAAATATATTATTTTTGTTTTTATTTTTCTTATTATGAGTAAGGTTGATCACATTATCATCTATTTCTATTCCTGTTCTGTCTCTTATTCCTCTGTCTCCCCTTCCTCCTAACCTACTGGGATGAAAGCTTCATACAGGCAGGGCTTTTTAATCTTTTTATTTCCTAAAGTATCTCAAGGGCCTGACATAGTAGAAGCTTAATAATACTTGAGTTAATTTGCTGAGAATTCGAGTTTTTCAGATAACACACTGGATTAGAAAACCAACATAACAGGCCATGATGGGGTGAAAGGGAATAGCCTTTTCAATACAACAGAGCCTCCTGGAAATAGTAAATTCTAACAAAGCCTGTATGAGAGAGTTGACAAAGGGACTCTACTCTCTTTGTTTAGACCTTTTTTTTTTAATGAAAAAGGCCAGATCCTAAATATTTTAAGCTTTGTGAGCAATATGGTCTCTTTCACAACTACTCAATTCTGTCACAGTAGCATGAAAGCAGCAACAGATAATATATAAACAAATGAGCATGGCTATGTTCCAACAAAATTTGTTTACAAACACAGGATTTGACCTGCGGGCCACAGTTTGCTAACTACAAGTCTACAACAATGGTTCACAACTTTACTGCAAACAGAATCATCTGAGGATGTTTAAAAATTATGTATGCCTCGCTCCTACCTCCAAAAATTAGTATTTTTAAAAGCTTCTCATGATTCTAATATGCAGCCAAATTTGGAAACCATGGGTCTGGAACCTTGTCACAGGTATAGCTCGTTTTATTGTACTTTGCTTTATTACACTTTACAGATACTGCACTTTTTACAAATTGAAGGTTTTAGTAACCCTGTGTTGACCAAGTCTATCAGCACCATTTTGCCAAAAGTATATACTCACTTCATGTCTGCATCACATTTTGGTGATTCTCACAATATTTCAAACTCTTATTACTGTTTTATTTGCTTTGGTGATCTGTGCTTACTGATCTATGGCACTACCTTGTAATTGTTTTGGGCACCACAAACCACAACCATTTAAGAAGGCAAACTTAATAAATGACACATACTATGGAAATTAAGCAAATTGATTGCACATCTCCCACTTTAAGTCAAAAGCTAGAACTGATTAAGTTTAGTGAGGAAGGCATGTCAAAAGTCAAGAGAGGCCTAAAGCCAGGCCTCTTGATCCAGTTAGCCAAGTTGTGAATGCAAAGGAAAAGTTCTTAAAGGAAATGAAAAGGGCTGCTCCAGTGAACGCCTTTTTGCTGATATAAAGAATGTTTTAGTGGTCTGGGTAAAAGATCAAATCAGCCACATCTCCTTAAACCAAAGCCTAATATAGAACAAGGCCCTCTCTTCAATTCCATGAAGGCTGAGTGAGGTGAAGAAGCTGCAGAAGGAAAGTTGGAAGCTAGCAGGGGTGGTTTTCATGAGGTTAAAGGAAAGAAGCCATCTCCATAACATAAAAGCGCCGGGTGAAGCAGCAGGTGATGATGTAGAAGCCCAGCAAGTTACATAGAAGATCTTGCTAAGATAATAGAGATGGCTACACCAAGCAACAGATCTGCAATGTAGAAGAAAGGGCTCTCTATTGGAAGAAGATGCCATCTGGACTTTCATAGAGAGAAGTCAATTCCTGACTTCAACACTTCAAATAACAGGCCGACTCTCTTGTTAGGGGCTAACAAGATCCATTCTGCACCCATAGATCAAGGAGTGATTTCAACTTCACAGACTTATTATTTAAGAAATACATTCCATAAGGCTATAATTGTCATAGATAGTGATTCCTCTGATGGGTCTGGGAAAGCAGCTGGTGATTTTAAGTTGAAGCCAATGCTCACTGACCATTTTGAAAATCCTAGGGCCCTCAAGAGATATGCTAAATGTACTCTGCCCATGCTCTGTAAATAGAACAACAAAGCCTGGATGACAACACATCTCTTTACAAGATTTACTGAGTCTTTTAAGCCCATTGTTGAAAACCTACTGCTCAGAAAAAAATATTCCTTTCAAAATACTACTTGCTCATGGACAATGCACATGGTCACCTAACAGCTCTGATGGAGATGGACAAGATGAATGTTGTTTTCATGCCTGCTAATACAATATTGTCTTGCCAATGGGTTTCAGTCCCAGGCAAGTTTGCTATGGATTCAATGTGACCAAAGAAATTGACAGCAAAACTGTTCTTGGGGTGAAAGGGTTATACCCAACTTTATTTCTAGGGTGGCAGGTCAGTCACTAAAATCCCGTTCACTCAGAGCAAGTCTGTATGAGTAAGCCGGTCTCTGACTGTGGGCCCCTCTGTCTGCACAGCCATCCTCTGGGCCTCTCTGCCTGCACAGCCGTCCCACACAGCCGTCCTCTGGGCCTTTCTGCACAGCCGTCCCGCACAGTCATCCCACACAGCTGTTCTCTGGGCCTCTGTCCTCAGTGCTGCCACAATTCCAGCCTCTGCTGTGCTCTCCTGCAGCCTTGCAGCCGTGCCACTGTGTCACGTGCAGAGCACTGGGCAGACCTCTTTATATAGAGTCAACAGCCATGTATTGCCCACAAGTGTGCAGTGAGCTAGTCAACCAGGGCCAGGTGAGAATCCTGGCCAAAGGAACTCTCATTTTATCCACAATATCCATTCTGCAACCCACAGATCAAGGAGTAATTTCAACTTTACAGTCTTATTATTTAAGAAATACATTCCATAAGGCTATAATTGTCATAGATAGTGATTCCTCTAATGGGTCTGGGAAAGTAAATTGAAAATGCTCTAGAAAGGATTCACCATTCTAGATGCCATTAAGAACATTAGTGATTCATGGGAAAATGTCAAAATATCAACATAAACAGGAGTTTGGAAGATGATTCCAACTTCATGGATGACTTGGAGGGGTTCAAGACTTCAGTGGAGGAAGTCACTGCTGTCTTGCCAATGGGTTTCAGCCCCAGGCAAGTTCGCTATGGATTCAACGTGACCAAAGAAATTGACAGCAAAACGTTCTTTGGGGTGGAAGGGTTTATTACCCGGCTTGCTCTCCTGGTGGGAGGTGGAGCACTAGCGTCTCTGCCTCTGCCCAGAGCACTGGGCCGAGCTCTCTATATAGCACAATTATCACTTATTGCCTAAAGGTGTGGAAGCGGTAGCCAACAACAGGCCAGTAAAGTCATCAAGTGGTTCAAGTTCAGTGAGGATCCTGGCCAGAGGAACCCCAACTTCCCCACACTCCACCCCTCCAGGATTCTTGCCTTACAATCTACACACTTTCAATTTTCCACAATGGTCCCTGTGCGAGAAAGCTGGAGCACTGTAACCACATTCTACAATAGCAACAGAGGATAACAAGTTAGAGATAATAAAAATTAAGATACAACAGATTTTGATACAGGTAACAAAAATTATAATAATCCTCAAGCCAGAGGAGATTCCTAATAACAAAAAATTATAATACTACTCAAGCCAGAGAAAGTTCCCAATCCAAAAAGACTTCAGGGGTGATGATAAGACACATTTTAATGACACCAACATAGGCAAATCTTGTCCATTAGGTAGGATGCATGCAAGAGAGTGGTCCTGTGATAGGACTGTAGCAGGAAGGGCGTCCCATCCAGGTCTAGTATACCAACCTTTAACTCCTTTCCTTGTGGGGGTTACTGAAGTCTATATATAGTGCTACTAGAAGTGCACACACTGGCCATAATGATAAAACAAAACTCCCTGGTAAGATACTCCCACCTTCTGGCCGTTCAGGATATACTACTGTGACCTTTGGTGGCCACTCTGCTGTTGTTCCAGGAATACAGAGGAGGCCAGCTTCCAGGCCTTGTCCCCAAGGTGCCAGAAGAACCAGCCATCATTGGTCCATGTGTCCAAAGGTCCAAGGCCTTATCCACTCAATGGAGTCTCCAGGGTTCAGTGCAGTTGGTGCTGGCAGCAAAATGTTATTCTGGTGGTCGAACCTTGGTTTCAGTGATTCTTCCTTGGTTTGTACTTGCAGTTGTATAGGGGAGGCAGCCATATGTGTTAACATGTCTATGGGGCTCAGGGCTCCCTTTCAGGGTCTCTTGGTCAAACACCATAGCATGGTTCATAAGCAGCTTGACCATCCCTGCAGACTACTGATATCTGACTTTAGTCCAGATTTTAACAAGCCATTGTGCCTCTCTATCATGCCTGCTGTGGTAGGATTGTATGGCACATGAAACTTCCATTTGATTTCCAGCTGTTGCACCCATTCTTGCAGTGTATGTCCGGTAAAATGGGTGCCCTGATCACTCTCAATTACCTGTGGTTGGCCATAAGCAGCAGAGATGCTCCAGGCTTCTTTTGGTTGTCTGCTGGTCTGCACAACGGGTAGGAAAAGCAACCAGAAGTCCAGTAGCTGTGTCCACACAAGTCATCACATACCGATATCCTTTTGACACAGGTAGAGGCCCAATATAGTCTATGTGCCACCTGACAAGGGGTATAGGCCCCTTGGCTATTGTCCCATGTTGCTGTGGAACTTGGTGTAAGTCTCTTTTGGAGCACAGGACACACTCCTGCCGGGCTCTACTAACTTCTTCAAAGGTCAAAGGCAAGCCCCATTGACGGGCTACAGCCCACATTGTCTTATGCCCCACATGCAACAAACCCTGATGTAACCATTGGGCTACATCAGAGGCAGGCTTTCCTTTTAACCAATGTATGTGGGCCAATTTATCTGCTTCATCATTTTCCTTCTTTGGGGAATCCACAGAGGTTTGCAGCTTGCGTTCTCGTGCTACCATTTCTTGGGTCTCTTCTGTAGACCTTTTTAATACTGTGAGAAGCAGCCCACCCACAGTTCCCACTGCCTCACGGGCACTCTGTTTCTCAAAGGATTTACTTACTATAGCAAGGGCCACCCCTACTGCCTCAGCTGTCACCTCCACTTACCTCCAGTCCTGGGGTGGAGCCCAGTCCTCTAGGAGGCAAGCCACCTCAGGGCACATACCCATTGTGGGACAATCCACTGTCTCCCCATTCACAGGGGCAGCCCGCTGAAGCACCCCTCCCATAAGGGCAGCCTGTCTTTTTCCTTGGTCAACAATGAACCCTGCCAACTTTTGTCAATTGTCTTGACAAATTCAGCCTCGGGTAAGTTCACTATGGATTCAATGTGACTAAAGAAATTGACAGCCAAACGTTCTTTGGGGTGAAAGGGTTTATTACCCGGCTTGTTCTCCCAGTGGTAGGTCGAGCACTAGAGTCTCTGCCCATGCCCAGAGCACTGGGCTGAGCTCTCTATATAGCGCAGTAATAGCTTATTGCCTAAAGGTGTGGAAATGGTAGCCTAGCAACAGGCCAGTTACATCATCAGGTGGTTTAAATTCAGTGAGGATCCTGGCCATAGGAACCCCAACTTCTCCACACTGCAGATGTGGTGGAAATAGCAAGAGGACTAGAATTAGAAGGGGAGCCTGAAGATGTGACTGAATTGCTGAAATCTGATGATAAAAATTTAATGGACAAGGAGGTGTTTCTTACAGATGAGCAAAGAAAATGGTTTCTTGAGATGGGATGTATTACTGGTAAAGATGCTGTAAAAATTGTTGAAATGACAACAAAGGATTTAGAATATTCCATAAACTTAGTTGATAAAGGAGTGGCAGCGTTTAAGAGGATTGACTCCAAATTTGAAAGGACTTCTGTGAGGAAAATGCTATCAAACTGTATCACATGCTACAGAGAAATTTTTCATGAAAGGAAGAGTCCCTTGATGCAGCAAACATCATTGCTGTCTTATCTGAAGAAACTGCATAGTCACCCCAATCTTCAGCAACCACCACACTTATGAGTCAGCAATCAATACCAAGGCAAGACTCTCCACCAGCAAAAAGATTACAGCTCACTGAAAGCTGAGATGATGGTAAGCATTTTCTAACAATAAAGTATCTTTTAATTAAGGTATGCCTATTGTTTTTTAGACACAATACTATTGCACATCTAATAGACTCCGGTGCATGTCTAATAGACTACGGTGTATTATTGTGTAAACATAACTTTTATATGCACTGCAAAACCAAAATATTCATTTGACTTGCTTTTTTGCAGTGGCCTGGACCTAAACCCGCAATAACTCCCCAATATCTCCAAGGTGTGCTTGTATTCAAATTATGGTCCTTGGACCAGAAGCAATCACATCAGCTGGGAGCCTTATACATTTTTATTTGTCTTTGTTTTTTTAAGTAGATTTTGTATTTATTCTTTCTAGAATTTTTGGTTTTCCATTTCATTAAACCTAGGAGATTGTAGTAAAAATCATTAGAGTTATTAAAATTTGTTAAATGACTGCATATATAAAAATCAATATATATTTGTTAGAATAATCAATAGGAAATTAGGATAGGATTCCACTCACATTATGCCATTCTATAAAATAAATTTTAACAAGAGGCACAAACCTAGATGAAAACAATTAGACTTCTACTCAAGTGTACAAACAAGATAACACAGAATAACAGCATGTTCTTGGATAGGAGGATCTAACATTAAAATTCCACATCTCCAGAATTAATGTATAAATTTCACACAATCGTGATTTTAATCCTAACAATGTGTTTTGTTTTGTTTTTCTAATATAATTTATTTTGGTATCATTAATCTACAATTACATATGCAATATTATGGTTATTAATCTACCCCTTCATCAGGTCCCCCCCACCAACCCCATTACAGTCAACAATGTGTTTTTTTTAACTGGACTAAATGATCTGAACATTTTCATGGAAAAGGGATGTCTAAATTAGCTAATAAAATTATGGGAAGAGAATACTGAGGTGGGATTATTCTTACTGATTCTTAAAGCATATTGTAAATGTCTTGCCAATGGGTTTCAGCCCCAGGCAAGTTCACTATGGATTCGGTGTGACCAAAGAAATGACAGTAGAACGTTCTTGGGGAGAAAGGGTTATACCCAACTTTATTCCCACGGTGGCAGGTAAATCACTAAAATCCCATCCACTCAGAGTGAGTCTGAATGCAGCAAGCCCATCTCTGCCTCTGGGCCTCTAGGCCCACACAGCCATCCTCTGGGCCTCTGTCCTTGGTGCTGCCACCACTTCAGCCTCTGCTCTGCTCTCCTGCAGCCTTGCAGCTGTGCCACTGTGTTGCCCAGAGCACTGGGCAGAGCTCTTTATATAGAGTCAGTAGCAATGTATTGCCCACGTGTGTGTAGTGAGCCAGACAACCAGGGCCAGGTGACAATCCTGGCCACAAGAACTTTCATTTTATCCACAGTAAACCACTGAATTAAACTATGAACTTAGTGAGAGGGACTATGAGCAAGAAAGAGATGTCTCAACACAAGAAAGAGGAAGCCCAAGGGAAAGCAGAAAAGATCTAGACCTATGCTAGAACTATTCCCTTCTACACTCGTCATATATTCTGTGCATGTGTCTGGGTTGTTTACAATTATGTATATTAATTTCTCAGATAAGATTTTTAAACACCCCTTTTTAAATTTTAAAGCAACAAAGTAGAATATTAAGTAATTCTTTGATTGACAAATTACACTACAGGCTATTTTTAAAATAACAAAAATGAGAAAACTCAGAACATATGACACAACCAAAACTGTACTCAGAAGTGTAAGACTGGAGGTATCAGAGGAAGGGACAGGTCTCACTGGAGGAACCCAACTCGAGCCCAATAAGGAAGAGAATGGCGAATGTCACTCAAATGATTCAACAGAAGGTCCTTAGCCACTGGTCCCACCTAAAACACATGTCACAGTACTCTCTCCCCAGCAACCCAGCATGACCAATCATCGGTGATCACGACACCCACACCGGCCAATTAGCTCTGTCCATACCCTCAGAGCTCTCCCAGAACCCTTGATAAGCCTGTCACCCCTACTACCAGGCGTGACTTCCCTGGCCTGTGGATCCACTGACCAGCGAACCTCACCCTGGATTGCACTAATAAATTTTTTTTTGGCTCCTTTGTTACCGCTTGCTGGTCTGGTTTCGTCTACCTCACAAGAATATTCTTAGCCTTAAACTTTCTATTATTAAGAGGAAATAAAAATGAACTATTCAATTCAAGAAATTAGAACACAAAATAAGCATAAATTTTATGATATTTATGGTAAGGATTGGTATCCTTGCATGGAAAATGGAAGTTCCTGTGGCCAGGATCCTCACCTGACCCCAATCTACTTGATGATGTAATTGGCCTACTGCTAGGCTAATGTTTACACACCCTTAGCATTGAGCCATTATTGTTGTTTCTATATAAAGAGCTCCACCCAGTGCTCTGCCCTGAGTCACAGAGAGGGAGACTGGGTTGTGAACTTGCCAGGGCCGATGTGATCCTAGCACTTGACCTGCCACTGTGAGAATACAGCTTGGTATAAACCCTTTTACCCCCAGTGTTCTGTTGTTATTTGGTCTCACCAGATCCAGAGTGAACTTGCCCAGGGCTGAAACCCTCAGGCAAGATAATCCTTAAACAATGTTTTGAGAGTTCTGTTTCCTTACAGGATAGGGAAAGCTGCCAGGGAAGAGTGCTCCCAAGGTAACAAAAACCAAAAGGGGGAAAAAAAAAACAAGATAATCTGCAAAATCAAAACTTTTTTGAGCCCATCAGAGGCCTGAGGCTGCAAGGCAACAGGTGAACTGACTTCAAAATAGAGGCAAGCCCCTCTGAGGGGACATGAGACATTCAAAGTGTTTTCACCTTTGGCAGAACACAGGAGGAAAAACTAGCTACCAAAAGAGTGGGTAAGTAAACAACTTATATTTTGACAAATTCTCAAAATCCAAATATGGGTGTAAATAACAGTAAAAACACTGGGTGCCCTCCACACAAGGGAGCCCACCCCAGTAATGACCTCTTTTTCATGGACCTCAACCAGCACTCATGAGAAGGATTGGGAGGAGAGCAGAGACCCGATGGTGCCCCTTCAGTGGGACAGGGGTAAAGATGACTGTCTCTGAGAACAAGCAGAAGTCCAGAACCTCTTATCATACAAAGCAAACTCATCTGCCTCTTAGGCAAGAGTAGGAAACCTCACTCACAGTTCTTAGCAAAAGGTCAGCTGTCACTGGGAAGGGGCAGCTTATAGCAGAGGCTAATCACTGCTGGGGAGAGGCAGAAACCCAGGCATTCAGAATTCTGCACTGATAGACAGAAAAGATCTCTTGCAGCAGGGATAGGAACGGGACACTTACATGTGCAAGTTACAAAACAAGAGTTCAACTGCCACAGGGGGAAGGGACAGGAATGTGGAGACAGTCCCACACTTGAGGCTCAGGCCCCCAGGGCCTGCATCAGACAAGCTAGAATAGGAAAGCCAAGAAAACCAGCCTTCACCCGTCATGAGCAACAGCAAGCTATTTCTGGGAGACACAAAAGCATGAGAGAGAAGCCTCCCACCCTGACCTGTGGCCAGGTATGCTGAATGGTGGGGATGGAAAGTAACACTAAGGAAATCCCTTTAGCATTCCAGGCCTCACACTAATGTGAGAGCTCAGCAGCATGGAGGACCGTGAAGTCTGAAGGAAAATAACACTAACAATAGCAACCACAGAACCCAAACCTAGCTCAAATACTGACCAGATTTAGTCAGCCACCAACCCTACTGGCCTGGCAGATGAAGAGGCCCGCCCAGGTACAGAAGTAAGCACCATTTACATCTGTCAAGGGTATTCCCGACATATAATGCCTGCCATTCACTCAAGCTTACAAGGCAGAAATGACCCATTGTCAAGAAATAAAGCAGTAAACGGAGCCAGATTGTGAGATGGCCCAGAAGTTGAAACTGTCAGAAACTGACTTGAAAATACTATGATTAATCTGTTGAAAGATCCAGGGGAAATATGAACATGAATGAGCACACAGGGAATTTCAGCAGAGAGACTGAAACTATAAAAAAGGAATAAAAGTGATTCACTAGAAATGAAAAACATGTTATGAAGGATGAAGAATTCCTTCAAATGCCTCACCAGAGACCAGACACAGAATTAGTGAACTTGAAAAAAATACTAGTGAACCTTTGTCCAAAAATGGGTTATTTAAATAATTATAATCCATTCACATTAAATAGATAATTACATCACTTTTGTATTAATTGACATGGAATGCTATCAAATATAATCTTAACTGGAAAAACAGACTATAAAACACTATATATAGTATGTATTTTTGTAAACATATAGATCTGGTCATCATTTGAAGGATATGTAAGTAGTAACAGTGGTTATGTGATTTTTGTTGTTAATCTGTATTGTTTATTTTTTCTGCAATGAATATGTACTAGTTAATTAATAAAAATATATATATCAAGCTGAACATCACCAATACTGAGACAGTCAAGCATTGTGTACCCCTGAAATGATGCACTGGGTGTTACCTATGTAGTATTTTGGCCCAAAAAGTCTAATCCAAATTTAATTAGAGACAACAAATACAACTTTAGACACATTCTTCAGAACACGTGTTACAGACCCTTCAGATCTGCCAGTGTCATGGAAGGAAAAAGAAAGGCTGAGAAACTGTTCCAGATCAAACGCCACTAGAGAAATACTGCAATTCAATACAACTCAGGATCCTTGATTACGCCCAACACAATGGATGAAAATCGACTCTTGGCAAAACATTTCTGTGAAATTCGTCAGAAACAAAGAAAAGAATCAATAAATTTCTAGAACAGAAAAAACAATGATTATATTCAAACAAATCAGGAATCCAAATGGCATTAGGCTTCTCAACCCAAATGCTTAGAAACCAGAAAGCAGCTGAGCAATGCCATCAAAATTCAGAAGGAAAACATTTCCAATACAGAACTGTAAAGCCTGTTAAATAATCAGTTAAGCATGAGGGGGAAACAAATTTTCAGACATGCAAGATCCAAAAAATTACCCTTTCTTAAGAAGCCACTAACGGATGCTTTTTTCCCAAGCAAGGAAATAAGCCAAGAAAGAAAAAAAAAATACACTGAAATTAGAAGGCAGGAGAACCAGTTGAGATAAGTTCTGACAAAAGGAATCTCCTGATGACAGTAAAGGGAGGTGTCCAGGTGACAGGGGACACAGAGGATTCAATCTACATGACTCAAGCAGAGTAGTAGGCACAATCATGGTTCTCACTGCTATGCCCTTGGCCTCCACACAGTCTTTTTAACCCTATGACATATTGGATATTGTGTTCTGCCAAAAGGGAAGAAACCAAGAAAAAAGACCAGAGATCCAAGAAGCAGGGGCTCCCACACAAAACAAAGGCAGAGCATTTCAAGGGCGACAACAAATGGACACTGCAGGATAATAGTTATGCAGCAGGCCTAGGGAGAAGCCAGCCCACACAGGAGGGAAATGAAGGTCTCTGGTAGGAAGGTTTCTAAGAAAAAAAACAATTGGAATTGCTTTATCATGTTATAAAACTGCCCTTGTAGAAATTGTACTGGGGGACTATTTAACGGTATAGGAAGAATTAGCTAGGGAAACAATGAAAATTAAGAAAAGGCCATTATTAACTGTAACAAAAAATATAATAATATTCACAACATACTACTGAGAATATTTTATTCCATGATACTGTAAACACTGAATGTAGCTCTAACCCAAAATTATATTACTGTATTAATAGTATATGGGAAAAGGAGAAACAGGACAGAGGTGTGAGAGCTAATACTCTAATCTTATCTAACAAAGTGACTAGATAATATCTAAAGTCATTGAATCAATAAAAAGCATTACACACTTAACATTTAGAATTGTGGAATTAAAAAAATGCTAGAAGAAACAGCATATAGAATCTAAGTCGGTTCTCTTTAGAAGAGAGGAAGGAGAAGTGGATGTGTGTGCACAGGGAATTCTCTATTTCATTATCAGCCCCCTAGTTCTTTAACTTTTCAAACTGTGTGCATGTATTAGTTTGAGAAGAATCATTTTTTTAAATCATTGTTTTATCAGGGCTTAGCAAAGTTGAGCTCTGTGAAGTGTAATTTCACTGGTGGAGTCTTGTTTTCCTACATGAGAGCATTTCAACAAATTTGAGCCAAATTATAGAACAACCTTGAGAAATATTAAACTGATATTGGCCAGGGGAATCATTGAATTATGGGTATTGCTCAGAGAGAGCTCCCTGAAAGAAGTGGACCATAAGCTGGAGTCAGTGATGTATGTTACAAAAAAAAAGTCCACTGGCCAAACCCTCTGAGGAGAGAATGTGAAAATTAAACCAGGAGTTTAATTTCCCAAAGCTATCACTCTACCTCTTTCTTCAGTGTTTTACCAAGAATAGCTAGCTATTCCTACATCTCCCCAGAGCTTCCCTGGACTCTTCTGGATGATTTGGCATAGGTATGAAAGGCATTTTTTTCTTAGCCTGATGGATTTAAAGTCAAGGCAGGAATATTTGCTCAGTTATCTGAAATGCATCATACATCCATTATTTCATCAACTCAAACATATTCACTGATATCTACTATGTGTCAGGCCTGGTGCTAAGCCCTGAGAATATAATGATGAAAATGACAAAGGTCCTTGGCCGAAGGACAAGAGCTCAGGAAATGAGATTCCTACAGCAACTGGCAGGACTGTCATCTGCACCCACCAAACACTCCTATCCCCTGTGTCTTAGTGTCAAATGTTTTCTCAGCCTGGAAACGTGGACCCTAGCAGACGCCCAGGGCAGGAAGCACAGGAAGTCATCTTTCACCAAGACTAATGTGGAGGGTGCATAAAAGACAAACTGATGCTTCCAACAAAATTAAAGTTTGTTTGTGAAGAGGTAGGGCTAAATTGAAAAAGGCAGCATTTAATCTAAACCATTTCCTGTGACTTGGATTTCTTTTTTAAAAATTGGCTGCCTTATCATTTTCTTAGTCACCTTTTCTCTAGGCTTATTGGAGGCATAGTCCCTCCTAGCAACCTCCCATCTGTTGGAAAGCAGAATCAACAGACTGAGGAACCACGATGACACAGCCATCCCTGGATGAAAAGACGAAGAGGAAAGCAATAAATGTACTACCATGTGCATAAAAACTATTAATGGCCTCCTCAGAATAGTGAAATGAATTTTACATAGAGAGCAGCTGGGATCCACTGCTTCTAGTAATGAGTATTTGAAACATCTCCAAACCACTGCTCCTCAATTGCCAAGCAACATCACTGACTTCAGTTCTTTCCAAGTATAATACTCTCACTGATGGAAGAGGAAGACAACTCTTTATCAAAGATTCATCTGCTGGGCTCCTCTTTGCTCAAAACGCTGTTACGTTTCTGGTGTTCCCATTTTTCTCATGCTAGTGCAGATCCATGGCATTTCAAATCTTTTTTTTTTAAATAAACACTAGAGTGTCTATTTTTTTTCCTACTGGCAATCCGAAACCATTTTGAGTGGTACCATCTCCTTCAGGACCTTCCTCTCTCTGGTGTGTTGGTCCCGAGTTAACATGAGCCTTTACAACAGCCAGGCAAAGCGACCTTCTGCCGTCTGTGCTCTACAGATAAAGAGCAACCGACAGAGGTTCCCAGAACCCAGCGGTCCACCGCTCCCGCGAGCGCAGCGTGGGAGCCGCGGCAGAGACTGGAAGGGGATCCACCAGAATTGGGAGGGGAGACGCGGAGAAGGTGGAGAATAGGAATCATGTGTGTTCCTCGAGTGTACAACCCACATTTGAGTGACAAATGACGAGGACAACCTATAAAAAACAACTAAGTGCAAATCCTCCCTCATCCATCTCCCTCCAGGTGCGTGTGCGTTTTCAACTAACTTTGAGAACTCGGAGACCCGGCGTCTGGCCCCGTGCACCTCTCCCTACCTCGGTTTCCCGCGCCCTGGCGGCCCCCTTCGGTACCTCCTCTTCCTCCAGGCTAAGGATGGAATACAGCCCCCCAATTCTGTCGGCGGCGCCCAACCTCTCCGGAGCAGTCGCACTGGGCTGGGGTCTCAACTTGACTTCCGGACAGGGAAGCCCGGCCCCGTGGCCCCCGACGCCTCCGCCTCCCGGGCCTCCCAACCGCCGCGTCCGCCTGGTCCTCCTGGGTGTCCTCCTGATGGTGGCGGTGGCCGGCAACGCCACGGTGCTGAGCCGCCTGTGCGGCGGCCGCGGGCCCTGGGTGGGTCCCAAGCGTCGCAAGATGGACTTCCTGCTGGTGCAGCTGGCTCTGGCCTACCTGTACGCGTGCGGAGGCACCGCGCTGTGGCAGCTGGCCAGCGAGCTGCTGGGCGAGCCGCGCCGGGCCGCAGGGGACCAGGCGTGCCGCTTCAGGCCGCTGCTGCTGGGGTCCGGCCGCGGCGCCTCGGCCCACCTCGTGGCGCTCATCGCCCTCGAACGCCAGCGCGCCGTGCGCCGTCCGCAGGCCCCACCGCTGCCCGCGCGCGCCCTCGCCGCCCTGGGCTGGCTGCTGGCGCTTCTGCTGGCGCTGCCCCCGGCTTTCGTGGTGCGCGGGGGCGCCCCCTCACTGCACCCCGACGCGCCCCAGGCCCCTCGCGCCTGGCCCGGGGAGCGTCGCTGCCACGACATCTTCGCGCCGCTGCCGCGCTGGCACCTGCAGGTCTACGCGCTCTACGAAGTTGTCGCGGGCTTCGTGGCGCCGGCCTCGGTCATGGGCGTCGCTTGCAGCCGCCTGCTCTGCGCCTGGTGGCATCCCGTCCCAGGCCCCCGTGGCTGCGGCGCCCTGGTCGGCGAGTCCCTGCCGAGCTCCGGCGCCCAGCGCGTTGCCCCACACCAAGGTACAGAGGCTGAAGATGAGCCTGGTGCTGGCGCTGCTGTTCGTGGGTTGCGAGCTGCCGGACTTTGCTGCTCGGCTGGCGGCCGCGTGGTCGTCTGCACCGGTGGGAAACTGGGAGGCTGAGGACCGGGCGGTGGCGCTGCGCCTCGTGGGGGTGGCCAACAGCGCTCTCAATCCCTTCGTCTACCTCTTCTTCCAGGCGGGAGACTGCCAACTCCGGCGGCAGCTGCGGAGGCGCCTGGGCGCGGTCTGCTGCGCGCTGGAGGGAGTCGCGGAGGAAGGCGAGGGGGCCCGGGACCACCGGGCTCTCCACCGCCACCGCTGGCCCCACCCCCACTATCACCACGCTCGGCGGGAGCAGCCAAAGGGGGGCTGCTTGCGCCCACCCCCGCCGCGCCTCCGGCAGCCGCCCTGCTCCTGCGAAAGCGCCTTCTAGGTGCTCGATGGCCGGAGACAGGTCATCTTTCTCTGCCCAGCCCTCCACGAACGCGAGGCCGGCCTGGGTCTAACTACATCAAAACCGGCAGGAAGGTCCCCGAGAGAGTCACACTGAGGCTGTCCCCTTCTTCCACCTCTCCTATTATATTTCTTTATAAGATTTTTTTCCAACACTCCTCCAGCTCCTCTCACATTTTTCCATTTGAAGACGGGACAGCGAACCATTAGGGAGTTGTATAAACAAAGTTATGTTATAGTTACGATTGATTGACAATTACCTTTAACGCTCCCATACTGTTCTGGATAAGATCTTTTGTGTTAGCTAGATTGCCAGGCTATCGTTATTTGTTGTTATCATCTGTTTTTACTTATTTTGAATCGTGTTTAAATCATGTGTACCTTCAGGACAAGAGAATTTGCCTTTCTTTCCAGGAGGACAATCCCCATATTGCTCTCCCCAGAGGACCCTGGAAACTGTGTTAGCAATACTGTCAGAAATATAAGCGTGCTGTCAATTCAGAGCCACAGAGAATTTGTAAAATAAAAACATTTCCCACAGAGCTATTAGTACTTTTCTTTACATGGTAATGCGTTTTCTCAGAAGAAAATCAGTGTGGCTTTTATTTCCAGTCTAGTTTCCACTTCAACAGAAGCTGCAATCGTAGGAGGGAAACATAAAAGCTTCCCTTTCAAATGTGCCCAGTTTCTGTAGAAATTGTCCTTTCACCCAGAACAGTCTCTACAGCTGAGATGTTGTTCCCAGGTGGAGCCTCTCAGTACAAACATCCCCCCCAAAACTACAGAAGGAAAGCAGACCAGGTGGGCCATGTGGTCTAGGATCACTGTTCCAGAGGAAGCTTCGTGGAGAGTTGCAACTAGCAAGAAAGCAGAACCTCCCAAAGCTGCATGTAAATATAAAACTCCCTTTCAAAAATGAAGGCAATGCCTATTGGTGTGTGTGGATCGCTGAGAACAAGGTCAAGAAGCAGATTTAATCAGTGACCTTCTCTTTTAATCAGTACCACTTCTAAAGAGAAGTGGCAGCACTTACAAACAATATATTCATGTGTTTGCCATCTGATAATTATAGTTTTCCATTATAGTGTTTCCTGTTCATGTACAAATGTGAGACTAAGATGCAAAAAGGAGAAATGATTGGTAAATTTCATTTATAGAGCCAGTCAAAGCTCTCTCAGGGCTTTCTTTGTTTTGTTCACTGATGTACCCCAAAATCATAAATAGTGCTTGACACATTGTAAGCACTAAACACATATGTGTTGGATAATTCATATGAGTCAGGCATGGAGAGAATGCATACAAGATTTACAAAAGAAATCTTCATTAAGCTTGGCTTATCTTCCTCTAAGATATTTTCAAAAAAATGTTACAGAATTACAGGTTTTCCTTCTCTCCTTAATACTCCCTACTCTGCTGAGGATGCTATGGTATGCAGTTAAGTAAGAACAAGTCAGTTCAACTTGTTCTTCATGAACCCGAATCTGGGTTTTTGCATTATTTTTATTCATTAATAAATGCTTACTGCTTCCTTATTTTGTACCAAGCAATATGGTAAGCATTGGAGATGCTAAGGTGCATGAGACACATCTTTCCCTTAAAATCATATGTAGCAGTATATTAACTGACAATTACAGCACAGTGTCATATGTGCTTTATCAGGGGTTCCAGTCAGAGGGTCAGGGTGCTGAAGAACATCTGACACCTTTGGGAGACTGAGGAGGGTAGGGAATTAGGAAAGGTTCATCAAAAGAGGCTGAGTTGGGATGGGGATGAGGAAGGGTGACCCATCAAGTAGGGAAGGGTGTTTGAGGCAATTGGAAATAGCATGTGTAAAGGATAGGGGAAAGAGAACACATGGTTAAGGAATGACAATATCTAACATTAGGATGCCCATGGGGCCTGACCTGATGGGATATGTGGCCAGAGAGACCCAGTCTGAACTCAGTGGGAAAAGGTCTGTATGTTACGTTGAGATGAGAAAGTAAAAAGTAGCCTTTGAAAAATTTAATCAGAGTTGTAATATGATCAGATTTGAATTTTGTGAAGGTCTTTCCAAGGATGATATGAAGGATAAATTAATTGGAAGAGGAGAATGTCTAGAGGCAGGGATCAAGGCAGAAGCTCACAGAGACCTCGAAATATGACCTGTAATGTTCTATCACTTAGAATGCTCTTAACTGACATAATTAAAGCCAGCTGCATCAGATTTTGTTATCTGCAGTTGAGAGCATCCTAACAGAAAAACTGACTCTGTTGGCTTAAATTTATTTTCTCACACAGCGAGAAGTCCTATAGTAGCGCTGCTCCAGGTTTGGTTAATTGAATAAATTTATAACTTCATAATTAGGGACCTAGATATCTTTTCATCTTTCTGTTTGGCCATCCTGAGTTGGCAGACTTGATAATAAAGTCAGTTCCCCTTGAGGTCACAAAGCGGCTGCTGCAGTTCCATGCATCACACTGTAACATGAAAATGTCCATAAGACTTTCTCTTTTTTTCATTCTTTATAAGAATAAAGAAGAATTTCTCAAAAGTCCTGAGCAGACTTTTCCACATGGCTTATTGGCCAGAACTATCATATATCCATATCTAGACCTATCATAGCAAAGGAAACGGGGCCACCATGACTAGCTTAGACCTGGAATTGAAGATATGAATTGCATAAGGAAGGGGTGAAAAAGATAAGACTATCATTTTTTCTTTTAGGAAAGAAAGAAGGGGAAATGCTGGTTGGGAGGGCAAGACTAAACCTTCATACATCTGCCAAATTTTCTGGAGATTAATTTTTATAATCTATTAGAGATTTCTGGCTGATTGCAAGCTAGAAATTTTGAGAAAGCTCCGAGTCAAAAATACAGAATGCCAATTCATGTAGCCAATTTGAAGTCAAATTAAACTGCATTTTCCTTAGATTTTGTGGAAGATTTGGTTAGCCCAATTCATACTAAAATGATTCTCTTCTATAGCTAAAGAACTTTCTCTACTTGTAACTAAATCTGAAACTTGAAGGTAGATCTAGGTGACATGGTTCCCATCCCTGGTGGCATTTGTAAAGTTAAGAATTTGAAGCATCCCCTCAGAATGGTCAGCATTGATCTCAGGAATCTACATTGCTATACACATCTCACAGATTAAGTTCTGTCCCAATCAAGGAAGCCCCCAAAGGTTATTCTAAATTTAGAGTCTTGCTGGAGTGGGACATACCATTCAACTTTCACAGCAAAAGTAACTGAGCAGTTGACAGTGACCTTGATCTCTTTTTTAGGTACCACCTAAATAGGATATGACTAGAGGAGAAACCAGACCACATACTTGATGTTTAGGAAGAATCAAATAACATCCCCTCACCCACTGTCCATTCCCCTTGGAGTGAGATCTTAACAAAGCTCCTGCACACAGGCCTGGCCTGCAGGACTCTGGGAGACACTATTCATATAGATGACAATATAAAGGTCACCATCAGAACTTTAAAGACTAAATAAACAAAGACTTCTATATACATAACTAATATCTTTAAAATAATCAATATTATCTTTTGAAAAGAACTAGCCACATGGTAACATACAGTTAACACAAGTAAACATAATGTATTATATAATTTGAAGCAGAAAAAATATGTAGAAAATAGCTGGGAGTGTAACTAAGACCACAACTAGTGACTAGCTATAAATCATTTACTAAAAATAGAATAGTCTAGCTCATTTATGGAAGAGGAGATAGATTTTTTTTTATGCTACTTCCTAGGAAACATGACAGTAAGTAGAAATTTTGAGGAGTTGCCCTGCCATTCCTAAAAGTTTCTGACTTGATCAAAAGGAAAATATTATAATAAATGAATAACTAATTAAACAGAAGCTTTGCTAAGCTGACAGGTAATATAATATAATGTCATAAAAAGAGAGTCTTTAGAGCGTAAATACTTGAACAAGCCTAAGGACTTGAATTTTATCTCTACCACTTAGTAGCTGTGTGACTGTAGGTTGTTCACTCAATCTTTTTGAGTCTTCATTTTCTCACCCCCAAAAATGTGATTTGTATTATCTACTGCACAGGACTAATGCAAGTAAAATACTTGATTGGTGAGGGAGTGGGGTCCTGTCAAAGTGCCTTTTTATATTTATCCTAGAACTCAATATATGATAGCTATTGTTCTTTTCCAACACTGGGCTACGAGGGATAAAATCCAGTTGAGCAATATTACATGAAGGGAAACAAGAGATCTTGGGGAAATCTGTGGAAGATCGGTGTAACAGTGGTGGTACACAGGGATAGGGCCTTACAGAAGGTATGGTGTCCACAATAATTGTTGATTGCCTTCCTGGTAATTTTCCCCTTTCTAACTGGCATCAGATTCTAATTATGATATCTGTGCCTCTTACAAACAGTCAAGCGCTCTGAGGACGTTAAACTCTCTACTACTCAGAGACTGGGCCTCGATTAGTCTAAGCACATCTGAGTAATTAACCCCCTTACTAACAAGTCCTGTTCAGGAATGATCGTGTGATCCAGTTGAGAACAGTAAGATGTGGGAGGTGGTGCTGCTGGCACATCTAAGAAGAAAGTCCTAAATTCTGACAGCCATGGAGCTGTGATGCTCTCTCCATCTCTCCACTGAAGGTAAGCGAGGGAGCAGTTAGTGCTGCCGGCTGCTGGCAGCCTACCTCTGATCATGAGAGGCCGATAACACCATAGGATGAAGCTAACACTGTGGATACAGCAGAGTGGAGGGATGAAAAGAATTTAGGTCCTTAATGACCTCACTGAGCTGTCAGATCAAACAGTACTGAGGCAGGCTTATTGCATTTCATGTTAAATAAACCAATACAGTTTCTTGTAGCTTAAAAATCCAGTTAAACTGGATTTTCTGTTATATGTAGCATCCAGTAGCCTCTAACTGAAGAAGTTTGGCAAAAAGAAGAGTCTCATTTAGTTTACTGAATGCTCTTTATCAAACATTCCAAGTGTACTTTTATTTATCCATCAGACAGTATGTATTAAGGAACTACATTAGACACTACATTGAACATAGTGGGGCAAATGGAAGAAAACCAAAGATGTAATTCTTGTATTTTAAAAATTTGTATTCTATAAAGAAAATAATTATTATGGTAAGAACTTTGTTGAGAAATCTCAACCTGCAATTAATAATGTTATAGGATATTATTTGCAAAATCTTGCCATTGGTAGTTTTATAGATTTATTCATTCATTCATTTATTTGCAAAGTACTATATGATCTTTCTTATATACATAGATACATATCATAACACAGATTCAAATTTTTGCTTTTGGGTGGGAACTTAAGAACAACTATTATTGTATTTTCTATGTCCAGACTGGAAATGACAAGCATAAAATGCACTGAGGTAGATTATTTAAAAAAGGCCCCCATAGAATCACTCTTTTGATATCCACCACTTCAATCATCTTTTCCCACAAAGAGTCTGGGTTGGCGATGTGACCTGCTTTGGCAGTAGACATCAGCAGATCTTTCACAAGCAGGGCCTTTATAAGCATTTATGCGTAGGGCTTGCCCTGAGACCACTATTCCATGAGAAAGCCCAAAACGAAAGATCACAAGGAGAGGGAGGCCCAGCTACTCAGCCATTGCAGCTGGGCCCAGTTCCCAGCTGACCTTCCAGCCAGAGGCACCCATGTGAGTGAACCCAGGGCAGATCAACAGAGGATCTGCCAAACTAACCCCGAGATTCGTGAGAAATAAATAAACCAGTCATTAAGTTTTGGGATGGTGGTTTGGCAGCAATAGCTAACTGAATCATGTGAAATGGTGTTAGATGATTAACACTGGGAGTCAAAAGATCCAGACATCAGAAGATCTGGATTCTAGTCCCCAACCATGTGTCACACTGGGATAGTTAACTGACCACCATATAATCTGATGAGACTTCACATCAACTTGAAATGAGAGAACTCCAAGAGGAAGGTCAAGTTCAGGAGACAACGTTTGGGCACCCAACTCTAACTGCTTTTCCATGTGGGGAAATCTGCCATTGCCAAATTCTGGAGCTGCAGCATGGTTTTGTTAAGTAAGGTACTATTGTCTGCCTTACAAAATGCCCATAAGATAAATAATGGGAACCACAGTCATAAGAATAACTAAATTTATTAAATGATTTCTTTGAAGTTTGGCACTTTACCAGCATTAATTCATTGAATCCTCACAACAACAGAAAGGACTCTATCTCCATTCTACAGATAAGGAAATAGAGGCCAGAGGTAACTTGCCTGTAGGGTCAAACAGCCAGTGGTTGCAGAGCTGTGGTGGCTTGTAGTTGTTGCTGTCATCCGAACAGATAATAGCCAAGAAGTTCATCTGACCCTAGAATCCAGGTCTGGCTTTACAGATAATTTTGTGTCTGCTGGAGCCCCAGCTTGGACATTCACTAGCAGCAGGTGGGAAGGAATGTGTTCCGTAAACTAGCATCAGATTCTTCTGTACTCTACTGAAAAGTGAAATGCATTTTAGAAAACCAGTATACAATTATGTCAGCTTCATTATTTCAGCTTCCAAACTATCCAAGTAAAAACTCACTTTCTAGGAATGAAGGAGACTGCCAACCATTCACCAAAATTCATTCTCCCCCTCTTTTTTGGCCATTCAGCCAGAGACTGCATTTCCCAGCCTCCTTTGCAGGTATTTACAGCTATGTGATGATGTGCTGGGCAAAAGGGACATGTGTGGCTTCCAGACTTGGGCCATAAGACATAGGACCTGGGCTCCTCTGTGTCCTATTTTCTCTTCATATTGGCTAGAAATATGATGTGATAGTCACACGATATGACAATGATCAGGTTCAGCCATGCAAATGAAGACAATATTCTAGATGGTGGCAGAGCAAGATGGAAAGAATCTGGGTTCCTTTAGAATCTTGTGGGGCACAGAGAGCCTAAATTGCTCAGAAAATTATGTGAGAGAGAAATAAATTTGTCTTCTTTATGCCATTAAATTTTAGGGATCTCATTATATAGCAAGATTAGCCTTTACCTGAATTAATATTTTGAGGCTCTATTAAATTACATCAGGGGATAGTTTTCTGTTCCAGAAGCCCTCTGTGTTTTCAGAGGAGGTTGGTGTGAATTAAGGTGGACTTAAGTCTAGAATGTGAAACTCCCCAGAGGCTTGAGGAAGGACCTAGGTCCAAGATGGCCAAGCCAAACCATGGCTGTGGGGTATATCTTTTATTTGTTCCCCCAGAGGAAGTCACTTACCTTCAGGATACACTTTTTTTTTTAATCTAAAAGTTGAGTTTTTTAGAGAAAGCTCATGTCCATGGACATCGATAGAGAAGCAGACACCAAAAATGTGGCAGGCTCCTTGGTTGCCCACATTACTATCTATTACTGTCTTGACTCATAAAACCCTGATTTTTTCAGTATTAACATGTTCTGATTATCTACTGTTGTACAACAAACTACCTCAAATGATGTGGTATAAAATCACCACTATTTAATTATGCTCATGGATTATGTGGGTCAGGATTTGGACACAGTATAGCAGGGCTGTCTTGTCTCTGCTGTTTGGAGCCTTAGTGGGAAAGACCCAAATGGCTGAGATTTGGAATCACCTGGGAATGTTTTTACTCATCTGTCTGCAGCCCAGGTTGGCATGTTCAAAAGCTGGGCTCCTCAGGAACTACTGATCATGGCCATCCATGTGGCTTTGGCTTTCTCACTGCATAGCAGCCTTACAGCTGTCAAACTTCTCCTAAAGCAGATCAAGTTTCCAAGAGCATGCATTTTAGTGAATAAGTTGGAAGCCACATGGCTTTGTATGACCTTGCCTTGGAAGTCACATAGATTCTTCTGTACTCTACTGGTTGAAGCAGTTACAAACCTCCCCAGATTCAAAGGAAGAGAATATAAATCCTACCTTCTAAGAAGTGTCAAAGGATTTTCTGTCTTATTTTAAAACGGCCACACCACCAAACAAAGAAGAAAAGCCTACCCCCACGTCTGGCAGATGTCTAAGACAACCACGATAAACCCATTCCTCCTGCTAGTTGACTGGTTCTGGACAATGACATTAAAGGTGAAAGCTTCTGATAAAGGTTTCCTAAACTTAAACAGGAGATCCAAGAAGAGGCAATTACTCCTTTTCCTTTGGATATTGTAGTTTGTAGGTGTGACTTAAAGCCTTTTCAGCCATCTTACAACCTGCAGAGGGAGATAAATCTTAAGATAAGACTAGCACCTTGAAGCTGGAAGAGTGGAAAGGTGAAAAACTCAAGTTGATTATGTAGTTCAGCAGCTGAATTAACCAAAGTTTGAGCCAGCCAACCTCAGATCTTCTTAAGTGAAATAGTAAATGTCCTTGCTGTTAATCAATTTGAGCTGCTGTTTTCTCTAAAGGCATCCAAATGGACATAAGGTATGGATTAGTCAGGGCTCTCTGAGAAACAGAATCAATAGGAGATATCTATCTATCTATCTATCTATCTGTTTAGAAATTTATTATAAGAAATTAGGTCAAGTGATTATGGAGGCTGAGAAATCCCATTATCTGCTATTTGCAAGCTGGAAATCCATAGGGTATCCTTACAACTTCATCCCTGATAGGAATTATCAGTGATGCCTACAAATTTTTGTTTCTCTCTCTTCCTGAAAGTGTTTTAAGTGACCTATTATCTCAACTTAATTCGTTGAGCACAGAAGGATACAGATAATTGAAAATTCAGCCTGGATCATCATCCAAGAGGATATAATGAAAGAAAGGACTTAGATAATGAACACTAGACATTCAAGAATCACTATGCAAGCTGTGACCTTCTTTCCTCTGGCCAATGAAGTCATACCACTGTGTTAAGAGTATTAGAACTGCTCCATTATAGATGATGAAGCAAACATTTCCTCACCTACCTGGATGGAGTTAAGTCCATCTGAATTTTTTTAAAGATTTTTATTGTTTACTGAGCATTTATCATTACTGTATATATTTTTAAATGAAGCCACTGAGAGCATGCCCTATGCCAGCATGTCCAAGAATATACTTTGTGAAGCATCAGTTGCTTCCATATTAATATATTATAAAGGAAAGAAAGAATTTCACAGTGAAATGTTTGGAACACTAGGTTAAATAGGTCTCTCCCTCATTTTAGTTTTTTGTTATAAAATACACAAAAAGTAGACTAATAATACAAAAGAACACCCACATATTCACCACTGAGATTCAACAGTTGTTAACATTTTGCCATCTTTGTTTTTGAATAACTTGAAAATTATATGCAAATATCATAACATTACACTTCATCTCTGAATACCTGAGCATGCAACTTCTAAGACATTCTTGCGTAATCACAAAAGCATCATTACTCTAAGAAAACTGACAACTCCCTGATAGAACCTAATGCCCAATCCATATTCAAATGTTCCCTTTGTCCTCAATATAACTTGAATAGATAATTTTCTTTTGAACCAAAATCTAATTATAGTCCATACATTGCATTTGATGGTTATGCATTTTTAGTCTTTTTTATTCTAAAACAGCCTCCCTGACCTTTTAAAAAAGATACTGTGTTTTTTGAAGAGACCAAGCCAGTTGCCTTGCAGGATATCTTACATTCTGAATTTTTCTGAATATGTCCTCATGATAGCTTCTAATTTATCTCTCTCTTTCCAACCAGGTTTCTTTATAGCAGTACCTCTCAGAACCTTCAATATGCCAACATGCAAAATGAGTTCACAGGTGAATGCCTTTTAGGAATCTCTGTTCTCTTTACAATAACCCTTTCTTTAGGAATTGCCCCACTTCCAATACACACACACACACACACACACACACACACACACACACACACACACACATACACACACAGGCTTCCACCATCACAAGTGGACTTTGTAACCCCACTTTTGGGGCTAGTCCATTAGAACCACCTCCTTGAAGACTACTGCAGATGTGACAAGTAGTTATATTAAATTTCAAAAATTTGGACAGGCTTAAGGGAGAGGAAGACTAGGGAATGCAGGATGAAATATTCAGCGTTTTTAGATGAGTTCAAAATGTTCAGTGATTAGAGTTGTGGATATTGGTAATGCCTACACCTTTAGGGAATAGGCAAGAGAAATGTGTTGAGTTGGTCCCTGGAAGATGACACCCACTGAGGCAGAGCCAGGTCGGACACTACCAGAGGAAACCCAGGTTGGCCTTATTAGTTGTGGATCTGAAAGGCTATTGCCTGTTGAGGTCACCCACCTAAAGGAAAACTTGTTTTGGCATAGTGCGTGCTTTGGGCAGACTGAGGAAAAAAGGTGTCTGGACTAGAAAGCAATGAGAAATGAAAGGAAAGAAGGCAGGTGCTCCGTTTGGCACAGAGTGCATGTAGCAGTGAAAGAGAGACCAACATAAGAAGCAAGTTAAAAAATGTTAGAAACTAGTCTTCCTAGAAGGAATAGAGGCACAGTGGAGCGGACTGGAGCACTGAAAGTATATTCCACCATGCAGAACCAGGAATATTCCAGACCTGAGAAAAGGCAATGTCTTGAAGAACATGTGGCAGAGGTATTCTTGCTCCCTAAGACCTGAGGAAGCCAGACTCAGAAGCATCAACAAAAGTCAGAAACATGCCACAGGTGACACCCAATGTAAAGTGATGATGAGGAATACTGGGGTATCATCTCTGGAAGCATGTTGCATGAACCTAATCAATTCTATAATGAGACAGAATCAGCCACTCTGCTCAAGACTCAAAACGCTGGTCACAAGAGATTAAGAGACCTTGACACTGGATAAAGCTCACACTCCGTGCAGCACCTGGATCCCAGAAACTGGACGTGATGGAGTATTAGATGGGGACACACAGACCTTCCACCTTGGATCAGGGGAAGGATCTTCAATTAGGTCAGCACTTTGGACTCTCTCCTCTGTTGGGATTAGAGGGACCCAATTAAAAACAAAATTAACAACCAAAAACCTAAAACAAACCTTTTCCATATCTGTCCTCTAAACCAATAGCTAGGGGAAAATTGAGGTTCAGGATTAAACTATCTTGCAAGTTAAAGCCCAAAGATAACACAACCCAAAGAATTGAAGTTCAAAAACCAAAATTTCCTACCTTGCATGAAAAAGTAAAGATCTCAACTGCCAGTAGCATGAAGCATGAGGATCTTTCCTTCAGCAGTGGCAGCTGCAGCCTGACTTTTCCAAAAACAGGGCATTCTTTTCAGACCTCTGAGGTTCTATTTGTTCATTTCCTATTTTACGAGGAGCCTCACTGTTTTTTAAAGAGTTCAAAGTGTTAAAAGGAAGTAGAACTGGCACTGGCCCCTCACTACCTACCAAAGTTAGGACACAAACTACTCCACACCCCTAGAAAGAACAATGGCCAAGTAGAATTGTATTCTCACGACCCGGTACTTGGTGTCACCAAAGATTCTCTAGAATAGAGTTAGGATCTGAGAGAATGAGAGCCCTCGGTCTCAGCTTCCCCGGAATAGCTGTCAGGGGGTCAATATTTTGTTGTCTACAACCTGTGAAGGTTAAGCTCAACTGGGAGAAATCTTTCCATAAGAGGTTAATCTGGCATCACTTTTACCAAATTTGGGGGTGGGGGAACAATCCATTTATGCATTTATCGGAGCCAGAGGCAACTGAATCATTCCTGCCTTCTTGCAAATTTAGAAATTTGCAAAAATGTAGGCCCCAGTCTCCAGGTGTCTTGCTTCTTGCTTCATTGCCATTTCTGCTCTAAGCAGGGCCTCCATCTCAGGCCCCAGAGCTCTCTAGGAGCATGTGTTTTCAGTCCTGCCCCTCAGTGGCTATTTTCACTGACTCTGGGTAAGAAATCTGCCTCTGGGTACACTTTCTCCAGGGCTATCTTGATTCCACGAGTTGGTGTGGAGTGACACTGAGCATGTGACATACTATGTGAATCCAAGGTCAGTCTCAGAATGCTTCCCTCTCTGAACCAGAATAAAAAATGGAACTTGGAGCAGCCCAGGCACTGCTGCCTACTCATGGACAATCTCCAGTTAGATGCTCATCATTGCTCTGCAGCAGGAGCTGAGCCCAGCCACCCTGCAGTTTAAATGTAGCTGAGGGTAGATCCAGGTCACTGTGGGAGATGTGTGGGAGGCTCTCTTGAGGAAAAAAAATACAAAATAATAGGTAAAAAATTAGGTATGAAAATGTATGTTTAGAATGGGAAAATAAACACAAAATACCAAAATACAATTGTTAAAAAGCTGACATAATAGCAGTTATTAGTTAATTGCTAAACACACCTCTAGCATATTTTCTGCCTACAAGTGTTTGACTACCTACTCTTTAATCATCTCTTCCCATTATAACAATTTTATAATATTTCATACAAAGAGAATAGAAACTCAGTCTTCCTGTAGCATAATCTTTTTGTAATTGAAAGAAAACATAAAACAAAGTGTTGTCTTAATACACGCATGTGTACTTACAGATATAGGGAGTTGATAAATTATGTTTCATATGATTCCCATCAAGAAAGATATAAGGTGGGTTTGTAGTTTACATGCTGTATTATTGAGCATATCCCAGCTGTACTAAGAGTTTGGGAGAACGGAATCCTGTGCTTACAATTTTTCCAAAAGTCTGATGATAGACAGAATTTTCCATAGAGTAGTTTTGGGCCCTGTCCTTTCAAATCTTGTTTCTCCTCCAGGATTTCCAGACTTTTTGTGCCAGACACAACACATGCTCACATTCTGATAGAACTCCGGCCTGCACGTTGGCATATGAGGAGAGTCATCACAGTGGGCAGTGGGAGTGATTTTGGAAGCTGTTTCTACACTGGGACAACCAGCAAAAACTTAACTATACACAGACTTGGCTGCAAACCATATAAATATATCCCACTAAACCCAAACTAAATCTATTTCCAACTCAACTACCCCTTAGTCCAAATCCCAAAATGCTTGTGTGACAGAAGGAAAAGAGACAATTGCCCTTATCTATCAAAGTTAAATCATCTGACTTTTGTATATTTTACAAAGGCATATGAGCACTCTTCACTCTTCCTTTCCCTCTCCCCTTTCCTTCCTTAGCCACAGGTGGGGCAGAGCAGGGAAGATCCCCATGTTGGCTCAGGGACCACAGCAAGGGAGGTACACAGTGGCTTAAAGAGGAGTGACAGAGCCAGTGGGACTGGTGGCAGTGTGGTGGTGTGGCGAGTCTGGCTCGAGCTGAGTGAAAAGGCAAGAGGGAGGCATGCTTCAGGGGCTCAGAGTTCAGTCTCTGTGAGGGTCCTGCCAAAGATGCATAACCTGAATCTAATCGTAAAGAAATGTCAGGCAAACCGCAATTGGGGGACATCTACAAAATAAATGACCTGTAATCTTTAAAAATGCCAATGTCATGAGAGTTAAGGAAAGAATGAGGAACTGTCCCAGATAAGGAAGCCAACGAAACATGACAACTAAATGCAACTTGACTCTGAACTGGATTTGAGAAATAAATGGTAGATATATGTCAGTGTTAGCTTCCTAATTCTGCAGGTTGTATTGCACTTATGTAGAAGAATGTCCTTGGTTGCAGGAAATACACACTAAAGCACGAGGGGCTGGGGGCATTAGATTGGCGACACACTCCCAAATGGCTGCTGGAGGAGAGAGTTCCCTGTACTACTTTTCTGTAATATTGCCTGTTTCCAAATTATACTAAAAGGACATAAAGGATGATGATGTGAACATTGGGTTCATAGGGTCACTCACAACCTTGGAAAGGGCCCATGCATGTGAGCTTAAGTTTCATTAACTTCGCTACCCCTCATTGCAGCAAATATTATCCTACCCAGTATTGTCTTCAAGGTCAACTCACTGAAAGCCATTTATCCTACAGATGAGTCCGTGCCTTACCACTGCCAACTTTCTCAGATCTTTGTGGCCTCCCTATCTCTGCTGAGACCCAGTGTGGTAGAATGAATATGTTCTGAACACTGTTCCAGGACAAGGAGCAGCAGTGTACATTCTGGGGCCCACATCACCTCAAGCCCTCCGGGCTGTGCCTTTGCAGGGCCCGCAGTGCTCTGTGCGTATTTGCTTAGCCTGGCTTGGGACTACTGGCCAGTGTTTTGCCTGAGGCTCAGGGCAGACCACCTGGTGTTCACTGGCCACACTCCCTTCTCTACACTCTTGCCTCCACTTAGGCTCAGCTTGTGCATCATTTGCTTAATGCCCAGGACTTGGAGTTCTACCTGGAAGATAAAAATCAGGAACTAAGAAGAAATATTAAAATCTCCTTTTTAAATTTCCAACCTTTACTCCCTTTTTTTGGTATTCTCAGTTCAGCCCCTTCCTTTCTACAAATCTGTGTACCTGCAGAGAGGGCATAATCTGGTCCATTTTCTCAAGAGGACAGCTCTGTGGAAGAAGGCAGCAGTTTGGGTACATAAATTTAACTCAGGAGACTGTTAGAAGTTCATTTGGCTGCATATTTAAGCCACCACAATCTAGATATTTATTCTTAAATAAAGCTTATACTTTGATTTCTTCCTTATTTTTCAGTTGGTTCTGAACTCAGGCAGAAAAGACAGTGTTATTTATTGGGTCCTCTCAAGGTCCAACATAAATAAAAAATGATGGCATCTTGCAGAGTGGTGACAATAGATAGTGAATGAAGCAGAATAATTTTTTTAATATAATTTATTTTATTATCATTAATTTACAATTACATGTGCAATATTACGATTATTAAACAACCCCTTCATCAGGTCCCCCCCACCAACCCCATTACAGTCACTGTCCATCAGCGTACTGAGATGCTATAGAATCACTACTTGTCTTCTCTGAGTTGTACTGCCCTCCCCGTGCCCCTCCAACATTACATCTGCTAATCGTAATGCCCCTTTTTCCCTCTTGTCCCTCCCTTCCCGCCCATTTTCCCCAGTCCCTTTCCCTTTGGTAACTATTAGTCCGTTCTTGGGTTCTGTGAGTCTGCTGCTGTTTTGTTCTTCAGTTTTTTTCTTTGTTCTTGTACTCCACATATGGTGAAATCATTTGATACTTGTCTTTTTCGGCTTGGCTTATTTCACTGAGCATAATACCCTCTAGCTCCATCCATGTTGTTGCAAATGGTAGGATTTGTTTTCTTCTTATGGCTGAATAATATTCCATTGTGTATATGTGCCACATCTTCTTTATCCATTCATCTACTGATGGACACTTAGGTTGCTTCATTTCTTGGCTATTGTAAATAGTGCTGCGATAAACATAGGGGTGCATATGTCTTTTTCAAACTGGGCTGCTGCATTCTTAGGGTAAATTCCTAGGAGTGGGATTCCTGGGTCAAATGGTATTTCTATTTGAGTTTTTTGAGGAACCTCCATACTGCTTTCCACAATGGTTGAACTAATTTGCATTCCCACCAGCAGTGTGGGAGGGTTCCCTTTTCTCCACATCCTCGCCAACATTTGTTGTTGTTTGTGTTTTGGATGTTGGCCATCCTCACTGGTGTGAGGTGATACCTCATTGTGGTTTTAATTTGCATTTCTCTGATGATTAGCGATGTGGAGCATCTTTTCATGTGCCTGTTGGCCATCTGGATTTCTTCTTTGGAGAAGTGTCTATTCATGTCCTCTGCCCATTTCTTAATTGGATTATTTGCTCTCTGTTTGTTAAGGTGCATGAGTTCTTTATATATTTTGGATGTCAACCCTTTATCAGATACGTTTTTTATGAATATATTCTCCCATACTGTAGGATGTCTTTTTGTTCTACTGATGGTGTCCTTTGCTGTACAGAAGCTTTTCAGCTTGATATAGTCCCACTTGTTCATTTTTGCTTTTGTTTCCCTTGCCCGGGGAGATATGTTCATGAAGAAGTTGCTCATGTTTATGTCCAAGAGATTTTTGCCTATGTTTTTTTCTAAGAGTTTTATGGTTTCATGACTTACATTCAGGTCTTTGATCCACCTTGAGTTAACCTTTGTGTATGGGGCTAGACAGTAGTCCAGTTTCACTCTCTTACATGTAGCTGTCCAGTTTTTCCAACACCAGCTGCTGAAGAGGCTGTCATCTCCCCATTGTATATCCGAGGCACTTTTATCAAATATTAATTGACTGTATATGTTTGGGTTAATGTTTGGATTTTCTATTCTGTTCATCTGGTCTGTGGGTCTGTTTTTGTGCCAATACCAAATTGTCTTGATTACTGTGGCTTTGTAGTAGAGCTTGAAGTCAGGGAGTGTAATTCCCCCTGTTTTATTCCTCCTTCTCAGGATTGCTTTGGCTATTCGGGGTCTTTTGTGGTTCCATATGAATTTTAGAATGATTTGTTCCAGTTCATTGAAGAAAGCTGTTGGTAGTTTGATAGGGATTGCATTGAATCTGTAGATTGCTTTAGGTAGTATAGCCATTTTGACAATATTTATTCTTCCTAGCCAAGAGCATGGGATGCATTTTGAAGCAGAATAATTTGAAATACACTTTAGGACATAGAATTCACAAGACTCAGCTGGATGAGATAGGGCAGGATATCACAGGGGTTCCTAAGACCACCTCATGTCAGGGGTTCACTAGAAGGACTCATGGGATTCATTATATAGTCCTTCTCATGCCAAGATTATTGTGGCAATGGTGTAAGGATACACAGATGGATCATAAGGAAAAAAGGACAGAGGTGGAGTATGAAGAATCCATGTGCAGGCTTCCTTACATTCTTTCCCTCTCAGGAGGGCTTACAAGGAGCTCATTTTCCTCAGCAATAAAAATGCAGAAACATGTACAATGTATTGGTCCAGGGAAGCCCATTAGAGATGTAGCACCCAATATTTTATTGGGGACTAGTCCCCTAGGTATCTTTGCCTACCGTGTCCCAAAGTTCCAGACTCCCGCAAGGAAAGCACGTCATGGTCTGCATAAACCATGCTGTTTGTACAAACGGTGTAGGCACAGTAAGTCACCCTAATTACTTAGAAAAAGTCTACCAGTGTAGGGAACTGTTTTCCAGCCAAGTTCCAGAGGCTAGCCTGGGCCAATCTTGCTAGCAGAGATTTTAAGGATAGCAGTCTCAGGTAGCTACGTTAATTTTAACTCTTTCCTGAACAGGAGTAGTGAGGAAAAGAGAAATGTAAGTATGGCATCCAGGTTTTTACCTTGAACATATGGATGGACAGTGTTGTGTCACTTATGGAGATGGAGAAGATAAAAGAAGTACAGATTTGTGGGAGAAAATTATATTTCAATCTGAACACATAAAATTAGAGATAGCTATGAGATATCAGGTTAAACTATGCTATGTTGCAATCATAAAATAAACCTTAAAATTTCAGTGGCTTAACACAAGAATACTTCTTACTTAAATTATATGTCTTTCCTGGTTTGGTGGAAGTTGGCGAGTTGGGGACGACGGGTGAGGTCTCTGCTCCTCAGTCACTCAGGGGCCCAGGCCAATGGAGGCCCACAATCTAGAATGTCAGTTGTGACAGAAGATGAGACCACTAGAGCAGTCTTGTACCTGCTCTTCCGTGCTTCAGTCCAGGAGAGACACACTGCATTTTCACCCACAGCCCATTGGCCAGAACTAGTCACATGGCCTCAACCACCTGCAAGTGGAACTGGGAAATGTGGGCGCGAGATGGAAGGTTTGGATATCCAGGTGGGACTGTCACACAAGCCTCCACGATAAACAGATACTGTAGAGACTTTTGCTTAGGAGTCATTAGCAGATTAAGTGGTATTTTAAAAAAGCCACTCTCACTTTCTCACGAACTGAATCCCAATGGGCTAATAAGGGCAATGTTATCATCATTTTCTGGTTTGAAGGAGTAGGAAACCCAGATTGGTGGATAGTCTCCAAACCTCCCTGTAGTGGATGGAACCAGCAGCATAAGGGTGTCTTCAGAAGCTCACAACACACATACTCTGGTTCAGGACTGAAGGCAGGTTTTCTTCCCGCAGAGGAAGGACTTGTTCCTAGAGAAGCCTGCCTAGAAACACTCTGATACTCAGAGTGGAGGAGAGGGGCTCACAAAGGTGAGAAGGATCATTTGAAACCACAGATGAAGGTACTGATGGGCTCTAAGATCACAGAGGAAACGCTGATTTCTGTGTGGTAACAACACTCATGCAGAGCGACCATTAGGTGTCACTAGTAGGAAAGGAAAGATTGTAAGAACAACCAGAGGAGGGTTAAAGAGGAAGATGCAAATTGGTTCCAAGAGAGGATCTAGAAAGTGCCTCCAAGTAGCCTTAGGTAAAAACTTTGTGGGAGCAGTGCCCACACTAGCTGGAACTGTTCTACTGGGGAAAAAACGAAAAAGAAAAAACTAAAATGACTAGTAAGAAGCATGAATTTTATTCTGAGCTGTAATGACATTCAAATGGACTTAATGGGTTCCTGCTGTTAACCAATGCGTGTGGGTGTGCACGTGCATTTGTATCTTGAAAGTGCAGAGACATAGTGTGTTCTGCTCCCACGCCCCCACTAAGGCTTTCCAAGCATTTCATATTATTATATGACTAACCATATTTATACTACATAGAGTTAAAGGAAAATTTCCATTTTTCTCTCATTCTTCTTATGTTTATATGTGTGTATCTGCTGAGTTCTTCAGTTTATTCAAAATTAGCTTTTAGGTCAATGGAGCTAAGACGTGTCTTATTTTAATGCCCAGATTATGCCAAGTAAAAAGGACTTTCATTAGAATGGCAAACCTTATTTAGCCCTTCATTGACATAAGCCGAAAACTGCTAACACTCTCCATGTGCCAGTAAAATAATTTGGGATGGCTAAGAGACAATGTAAATTACAATAAATCCAAATTATTTTGGTAAAGCAATTTATCAAAACTAGATGGTTGGTTTGTGCTTGAATCAGTGAAACAAATGGTCAAAAGGGAAATTACCCCATAAAATATTACTATCACACTAAAATCATACTGAACAGAATAGAAATCAGAAGAAACTAGCATTGGAGGCAAATCCATTATTCTGGGCTTCTCAGTATTTCATATGCTGAGGTTCATAGAAAATAAATGGTATTTATATGGGATACTGGGTAAATGGACGAGGCTCCTGGATTTTAGCAGCCTTGAGATCCGGATCTGAGATCAGTATGTCAGCATATTAAACATTGTGGTTTCAACCTTGATATCACACTGGAATCACTTGGGAAGGTAGAAAAAAAACCCGCTCACCCCCTAGAGATTTTTATTTCACTGGTCTGGGCATCCTAACTTTTAAATACTCCCTGGTGACTCTAAGGCATAGACAGAGTTAAGAACCACTGCATTAGAAGATAGTCAAGGAAACTTAAAAAAAAACATCAGATTCATCTACCTTCCAGCTTCGCACACAAGTAGGAGGCGGTGGTGGTGCTGTTTAATTCAGCCAAGTATAAAGAGAAAAAACAAAGTCGCAAAAAATGAAAGTGGAAACGCTCTATCTCTCCCAAAGCAACTACTTCCAAGTTTTTTTAAAGAAAGTTTCTGTATATACCTACATAGTTGTATCTCGAGAAATAATAATTTACACTGAAGCAAGCACACTACACATAGTATTATATACCCTGCTTTTTAACACTCATTACATCATGAAATCTGCTCTTTGAGTACCTGGTTACAAAGTTATTCGCATGTCTATGCTGTATTTAATCATTCCGCTGTTGATCACCTCAGCTCTCCTCATTCTTTAGTTTCAATAAACAGCCTTACACATGGATTACATGCAACGTGACGAACTTTCGCAAACATTTTTATAAGGTATACTCTTAGAAGTGAGCTCGTTGGGTGCATTTAAATAATGAATAAATGTGGGGAGATCAATAGCCATTTAAAAATAAACTGACGCCACATACGTTTGCTCAACTCCAGATCAAGCCTGGTGATTGGAGGTCCCCGCAGAGCGTCGTTGGCCCGCGGCCGCTCTCGGGTCACGCGGGCGGTTTCGCCCCGCCCCCCGGAGGCTCCGCCCCTCGGCCGGCTCCAGAGCTCGCGCAGAGGCGTCTCGCGGTGCCTGCGGAGGGCCGGACTCGCGGAGGAGGAGCGAGGGGATTAAGGAGGTGAGGTCCGCTCTCGCTGCGGGGTTGGGCGCCCGGGCGCGGGGCGGGGCTCACGAGGTGCGCTGCTTCCGGCCAGGCGGGCTCGGGCTTCCGGCGGCGGCCGGGTGCTGGCGAGTGCCGTTGTCGTGGTACCTGCGCGCCGGGCGTTTCTGAGCCCATGGTCGTTACCCCTTAGCCGCCAGGCAGGCGTCCGCTCAGGAAGGAGGCTCACGAGCTTTGTGCACCGTAGGGTCTTGGGCGCACCCCGGACCCGCTGCCCCTGGGCCAGGCGGGCCGTTTTTAACAAGTTTTCCTAGCACTGGGGTGCTTTAAGGCGTAAAAACTGCTCCAGGGTTTCTGCAGTCCCGGCTCCTACATACTCGTCGCCTGAACTCTGCAGGTGGAACAGTCCACCTCATCGGGGCAGCCACGGTCATTGTGTCAGGCTCCCGAGCGCCACTCCGTCTCACCGCTGCTGACCGTCCTCATTAAAATGTTAAACACAGCTTGGAGTCTTGCGTTGTTAAACTGTCAGAGCTGGGAGGATCTTAGCGATGACAGCTAAAAGGATTGGAGCGGTTCCCAGGGTCGAGCCCAGCTCCAGAACACTTGATGTATACAGTGAAGCACGTATTCCTCACCACAGCCCTGTGTGGCAGGCCTTACAGACGCAGCAACTGCAGCTCTGAAATTAAGCAGCTTGCCCCAAATCATGCAGAGCCGGGAGCTCACTTGCTGCTCGCAGATTTTTAGTATCATACACGGTGGTGGCAGATGCCAGCGCGGCTACGTGGCCTTATTAAATTATTAGGGAAGCATTCCGTTTTAAACATCTGTTGACACGACTCTTGCACATTAGCGTTCCTAAGTTTTAAAAATTCAGGACCATCTGTGGTGATATATATGGTAAGATATACACATACACACATATCTTTGCTAAAAAGGTTTTGTACCTTTAAGACAGTTTACTTGCCGGCCACGTGTCTTTACAAATTCGCGGCTGCTACTTTTTTGAAATGTTAAGATTTATATATCAATGTTCACAACATGTAGACTCATAAGATCTAGGTTGGAATCTTGATTGCTATTTTGCGAGTCTGGGCATGATTTTGTTCAAGAGGATCCTTTATTCTTAGTTTCCTCGTCTGGAAAATAGCTATGATACCCCTTGGTAGGATTATAATTAATTCATTGTATGCAAAGTCCAAGTAGTTGGCACTCACTGAAGGATAGCTAGTTTTATCTATTATTATTCTGACATCCAAACAGATACAAACCTACTATCTAAGGCATTTCTCTGAACCTAAAAGCAAGGGTGTCACCCTGGAGCTCTGCATTCTGATAATGTGTCAAGCCCCAGACTTGGTAAAACACCTTAGTTAAGTGCACAAGAGGAATAACAGGTAAGTCCCTTTAATTTCATGTCTCTTTTGTCTCCAGTGTCTTATGGAAATTTATATGTTTTAAGAAATTCAACTTGAATGGATTTCCTATGCTAGAAAGGTATCTAATAGAGACTGAGGAATCTTTTGGCTAATTTTTAAGTTTATATAGTAGCCCCTTTAGAAACCTAATTTCAGGCAGAGACCAAAAAATATTTCTTGAAAAGAACTGTGGAACAAAATGGCTACACTGTTCAGAAGTAACTTTTCTTCATCTGGCTCCCAAACTGGGTACCCTAAGTTAATTGTTCACTTTTTCTTTTATTCAGTTACGATTCTACTATCTTAAGGTCAACTCAAAATAGAGGAAATGTGTGGGAGCATATGAATAGTGCATCTAAGTAAGGTGAACACACTTACTCTTACTGTTGTAGAACTGGACCATGATATTCACAATATTCAATTAAGAATAATATGGATGTTAATTATAGTCACCAGATATCATAAATAAATAGAACCATTTATGAATGGAACAATTATTTGAAGGATGAGATCATACTTTTCTAAGCAAAATGCAAGACTATAATCATAGTTCTTTGAAACTTTTATCATTTAGCCCCAGCCTTCTCTGCTCATTTCTTATCAACCCCCGCAAAGTTCACTGGTTTTCCTTGGTTGGGAGAAAACCCTGCAAAGACTTTAAGTAAAGACTGTCTTCAAAGAGACTGACACTTGAGGGAGGATTTATTTGTTTCTCATTTGAGAGTTGGGGAGAACTTAACTTCTGATGCTATTCCACATCTCATATACTTTGTTAGTTGCTTGATACTAGTATTTTTAGTTGTTGCCTGGCAAAAGAAAAGTTGGAGAACCATTTATTTCCTCTTTTAGTGCCAAGTTTTAAAATAAGCGATACAAAATTCTCAAATAGTTCATCATCAATGCACAGGCACATTCTCTGAGGATAGAAAGTGTCATTTTTACTCCCCTTTTCTTGAATTTTGGATCATTTGCTACCTAAACATAAAGTAGGATACAGTTTAAATATTGAAAAAGAGTAATTTTAAATATAAGAATATATTTTCAGACATTTAAGAAATTTTGTGTTTACTATCCCCTCACTTTTCTTTATAAATTTACCCTATATACATATATCATGAATAATAAATTGTTCAGTTTTGGCTTTGCACTTGATAAAAACGGAAACATACTCTGAATTCTTTTATTGTTGTTTTTATTTAAATAAAGTTACATTTTTGAAATTAATACAACCTGATGTACCCATATATTTTTCACCACTACATAGCGTTCTATTGAAATGAACATAAAAATTATCCATTCTACTGTTCATGGATTTTGAGTTGTTTCTCGTCTTTTGCTGTTAGAACTATTCTTGTATATGTCTCCTGGTGTACCTGTGCATTTTCTTTGGAATATATCCAAAGTGGGATTATTGAGTCATGAATGTGTTCAACTTTACTAGGTGATGCCAATCTGTTACAGCACTAATTGATGTCCTCGTTATCAGTTGCTACTTTTTATAATTTTTTGCCAGTCTGTTGGATAGAAAATAGTATTTCATTTGTGACTTTGCTTTGCATTTTTTCATTTCCTTTACATTTTCCTACTAATGAGGTTGAGCATCTTTGCATGGGATACTGGCCTTTATAGATTCTATCTGTGAAATATCTGTTCCTGTCTTCTGTCTGTTTTTCTATGGTTATTTGGCATTCTTTCCTGGTTTATAGGATTTCTTCAGATATTCTGAATCTCAATCCTTATTGGCTATGTGTTGCAAATTCCATAGTTCTTCCCTTTCTTTTTCTACAGCCTATTTCCCTTTTTCAGTTCATCTGTCTGTTCCTATCTTTCTTATTATTGCCCATCTGTTCTGCCACAAAATGTGATAAAGGCTGCACGTCCAACACCATGCGGGTAAATAAGAACCACTTGACCAATTTGTGTACTTTGAGTACCTGCCAAAATCAAGCAAAACCAGATAATCATTTAGAGAAGTAGTAATCCAGTCTCCTGTCAGCCATGGTTAATCCAGAAAATCATGGTCTCTGTCTTCTTTGTCTTTTCTTAAAATTGTATTTTTGTTTTTTTATATTGTGAAATAATTTTTTAAATAATATATGTGCTATTTTTTCCATCATTTTAACAGTAGGTTAGAGCAAACTTCAGAGTACAAATTTTACATCTCTGTAATTTCCTAAGTTTGATTTGTGTCTCACACACACACACACATCCTTCATCCTACACCTCAGTTTTGGAGCCCACACTTAGGTAATGTATCTAATAGCTGTCTTCCCTGTGGCTCAAGAACTACCCTTCTCAAAGTAGTGGCCTATAAATTCCTTGTTTTGAAAGCTCACTTCTAACACTTTTACATAGAGATTTTACTTCTAAATAATTTCTCTAATAAATTTACTTATTAAATGAGTCATGTTTTTTCCTCCTCACATTTTGAAACTTCCAGTCAGTCATACACAATTAATAGATATTTAGAAAAGCCATCAGAAGGCCAGAATCCTCTTGGTACTGCCATGTAACAGATTTTCCCTCTTGGGAGGAGGATGGGCCTGTGCTTTGTAAACATTCTCAGCAAGATACATCAAGGTTCCAGTGCCCCTTTTAAAGAAGGTGAATACATGTTTGTATGTAAAATGCTAACTTAAAACTTGGGTGAAATTACGATATGTTTCCTGTTAATCAGGAAATATACATCATCATTCTGTATAATCTCCTATGAAATATGACACTATTACTATATTTGAACACTATGGATTAGGAAGGATAATATTCCTAAAACTAGAGTATTTATTTGAAGTTGACATGTTATTTACAATGATGACATGTTATTTGCATGTTAAATATCTTAAATTATAGGCAAGGCTATGTGTGTTTAATCATAAGCATTCCATGGCATCTGGGTCTCTACAACTATCATGGGCCATCACTCTGATATACTTTCCTTTTCTATATGTAATTCTTTATCTTGTAGAAGGCAGAGTTGGGTACCTCTCAAGTTATCTGGAACTATGTCTTTTCCCACGCTGATGAAATATACATAAAATGATGAGATTGTTAAAATGGAAACATTGATTAAACTTAGCTTTGCCACAACCTTTAGAATTGCTACATTCTGTTCTGGAAGGCTTGTATACATAAACATCTGTTGAGATGTTATGACTTAAGAGTTATTTTGGGTTGAAAATACACACATATGCCATTTTTAAGGCTGACTGTGTGCTTAACTTTGAATTTCAAAGAATAGCCCTAAGTGTTATACAGTGACATATGTGAATCATTATTTTGATTCAAGGATTGGATCCAACCTATGTAGAGTTGAGCCAGTACCTATGAACAATATTGAGAGATTTCTTAGTCTTGATTGTTTCCACCTTTTTTTAAATGTCTATATTTGGCCAAAAGGATGTTTAGGAGTGCAATATGAGACAAATGTTCGAAATATAGGGAAAAGAGAGAGTAGTATAGTTAATTCTGTATATAAGCCCTTACTTGGATGTTAACCAGTATTTGATTCCTAGGAGAGTGGAGGTTTAGGGAGTAAGTGAAATTACAAGGAGAAGAGAGTATAGTGTAGGTCCGGCTCTCTATGAAACAACCAAAGTTGCAGGTCGGTTTCCTAGGAAGCCCATGTTTTCTTCACATATCTTTCATTGTTTGATACATAGAGGTGGTAGCATGGGAATGGATTTCAACTCATTGCCTGCCTTTTTTGCTGGGTTACCACTTATTTACTATCTGAGAAGAAATTAGGAGAGAGAAGTGAACAGTGAATGCATTTCATTTGATTACCAATAGATTGGACAGTCTGGTCTTGCCTTTCTTCACCCTGTCTCCCACCTGACCTCCAACTGTGGATATGCTTCAGGAATGGTATTAGGCTCTCTTCCCTACCTATGCTTCCTTGCAAGTGGTTCCAGTGGCTTCTGTAACTTGGAAACTCCCAAATTTATGTGTTTAGATATTCTCAACTCTAGTCTCATGTATGTATTTACTTGATACCTCTACCTGAATGTGCCTTACTTACTTCAAACTCAGTATGTACAAAATGTAGCTAATTTTTGATTTTCCATTCCTGTAAAATATCTTTTTCTTTCTCAGTCTTTTCCACCTAGTTGCACAAACCTAAAACTTAGGAGCTACCCTTTGTCCTGCATTCCAGTTCATCAGCCCAACCTCTCTGTGCCTCATTCAGTTTTTCACTGTAAAATTACAGAAATACCTTCATTGTAATAATATGCTGGGAGGATTCAATGAGTCAATAAATAATTGTAAAGTCTTAAACAGTGCCTGACATGCGGTTAGCACAGTCTAATTGTAGCTGCTGCTATTATTGTTGTCGTTGTTGTTAGTATAGTTGTTTTTCTCCCTTATGGAGTCAGTACCCTGGTCCAAGCTGCCATCTTTTCTCCCATGGACCACTGCAACAGCTGTCTGATCTCTGTGCTTCCCCTCTTGTTTTGCTACAATCCATTCTCCATAAAGCCAGGACATTCTTTTAAAAGCACGTCCCTTCCTGCTTTATACCCTTCAGTGTCTTCCCATTGTCCTCAGAATAAAACCCACTCACAGTGCTGCAGGGGCTGCCTCCTATCTGTCTCATCAACCCCACTCGTTGTTCTCCAGTCTCCTTTCTGTTCCTCAGATTAACCAAGCCTTTCATTTGTCTTTCCTTCAGGCTTTTCTCTCTTGTTCTCAGCTGGAATTCTTCGCCAGCTCTTAGCCTGTCTAGTTCATTTGCATTTTTCAGGTTTCAGCTCAACTGTCACCTCAGAGTCACCTTCCCAGTCCATTCTTTGTAAAATGGCCTTCCCCAGTTTCTCTCTCATATTACCTAGTTCATTTTCTTCATGGTTTTTATGAAAGTATGTAGTTATCTTATTCATTTACTTATTATTGGTCTCACCAATTGCAATATAATTTTTAGGAGGGCAGAGACCCTATCTGTTTTACTTCCTTGAAGTGCCAGGCACACAGTGGATGTTCAGAAAATATTTATCAAATGAATGATCATCTCTAACAAGGAGGGAGAACTTTGGAGAAGGAGAATCTGAAGATTATTGAAAATTTATTTTGCAATTCTGATGTATTAAACATTATTGTCAATAGGCTCTCCTTGAGAATTGTGCCTTCTTGCTTTTTAAACATATATTCCTGCCTAAATGGGTTACAGAAGACTTGTCCATCAGTGTCCCAAAGATAAAGCAGATTGTAATCAGATGCCACCACCTTTAATGGCTCAGGTGCGTACAGGATCTCATGCCTGAATGCTGTAGGCAGCCGCTCTCCTGTCTGCCCACATCAAAGAGCGAGCTTGCCTTATGCCAGTTGCAGAGCTGGATATTGTCCAGGTGCTTGAAGATTCCCATTCTCCAGCAGAGGGCAGACACCATACAAGGCTATCTGATTAGGAAATAAAGGAAAAATCAAAACCTTTGCATGGTCTTAGTTTCAGTCTTGTGATTTTTAGTTCATTACAAGCAAAGATTCAAAATACACTCTTGCCTAGTGGAGAAAGCTGTCAATCCTAAGATAAGACTGTAGGTGGTTCTTTACATTTTTTGAAAGGTATAGATCATCATTATCTCTATCTTCAGATAGGAAAAGTGGGAATGTTTCCAGAAACTTTGGGATAGCAACTCTAACCAAAAGAGGGTAGGAATAATGGTAGATTTGAGATTAGGAGAGGAGAAAGAGTAAGTATAGAAAATGTTGGCAAAACAGGATATGTAGTTTTATTCAGAAACTATCATAGAAAAAACTTAAATAGTTCTATGTGGGAGGCCCTCAAGAAAATTATCTACATGGGGCCTGGAATTCCTGATACTGATGTATCTTGATATTTCTTTCTCATGTGGAATGAACAGACTATGACTATATTCTTAAAGTATATAGAAGGTCTCTTTGAAAGGGTTGCTTTCAAAGAAATAGGCTATCTGCTCAGAAAAAATACATTTAGAATACCTGCAAATTCTCTACTAAAACTTCCTGTTTAGAAATATAGTTTCATATACTTTTATAAATTGAAGAGAAAGCCATCTCTTTGAATGCCCAAATAAGGCAGACATAAGGACAATTTCTGAGTTAAGAAAATGAAAGGTGTACATCCACATCTGTCCCCTTCTGCTAGAATAGTTATGTGGCTGATGTGTAAGAACAGGCTGCCACTTCAGGAAGAGCAAACGAGCCACCTCAACCACAAGGTCCAAGACTGTTCAGATCATCAAAGAATCTCACCTTCAGCAGAAGGCAGAATATAACACTGATAATAACCAAATGTTGCTTAGTGCTTAATCAATAGGGAATAAAAGGATAGTGAAACTTTAGTCCCTGTCTCTTAGGAGTTCTAAAATATGCATCTTACACATTGAAATGACTCTGAGTCCAGCCTCAAAGTGGTGAGTCCTCCCTAATTTTGGCAAGCTTTATGAGTCTCTAACTCAAAATCATGACTAACTATAACCCAGTATTTATAAATGTTTTGTTTTGAATAGCTACAAAAAAAGTCTCCATCAGTTTCAGAGAAATCAAACTTTTCTTATGATATGATTATCTCTCTGAGTTAAATAGTAGCCCAACTAGTGAAGACTACTTGTTTTTTTCTTTTTTTCCCCCAACTAGCATGGATCCTGATGGCTCTGAAGCAAGGGAATATTCTTCTGTCTGTGTTGGCAGAGAAGATGACATTAAAAAATCTGAAAGAATGACAGCTGTTGTTCATGATAGAGAAGTAGTCATTTTCTACCACAAAGGAGAATATCATGCTATGGATATTCGCTGTTACCGTAAGATTTTATTTTTCATTTGTAAACCTTATTTGCTTACTAGCCAAAAAACTATCAAAATTTCTTTTTTTGTGTGACCAGATGTAATATTCAATTCCTTTTCAGACTCAGGAGGACCTTTACATTTGAGGGAAATAGAGGTATGTAAAATTAAGTCTATTCTCAATAAATTCAGATGTTTCCTATTTGGTCTTAACTTCATTCTGTATTCAAAAATAAATTATATTTGGGTTTGAACTATATTTTAATGCTTTAGGTATAGTTGCTAATATTCTAGGAATTTACAATTGTATAATACAAAGAAAACCAATTCACAGATAATATGAAAAATATTCATGGCTTGTGACCTAGCAATTGCACAAATGTTTAAGTATATGTATATAGGAATGGCATATTATAGCATTATTTATTGTAATGAAAAATTAAATTACTGAACAGCTATGGAATACTATGCAACTGTAAAATTAATAAGGCAGAGCTATAAGCTTTGGTATAGAGGGATGTCAACAATATATTTTTGAGTGAAAACAAGTCATGGATAATAGGTCTAATGAGATCCCATTTTTAAATAAAAAATAACATTCATTTTTTACTTTATATACTTATGCATAGTTTGAATTTTTCCTATGAGCATATATTACTTTTACAAAGTAATACAAATATAAATATGTATATTTTAAGAGAAACCATTTTGCAGGTTTACCTGAGGAAAGAATGGAGGAACTGTCTTAACTTCCTTGCACTCCCAAACTTTCTAGCTGCCAAATTTCTTGTTTCTACTTTGTGAAACTCATCTCTCTCTCTCTCTCTCTGACTGATACAAAGTACAGGCTTAAGTTTGTTACACTTTCTCTACACTTCATATCTATCTAGTTCCTCACCTGTCTTCATGTTAAAGGGTTTATGTATGTTTAAATTATGAATTATGAAAATATGAATGTTGGCCTACAGTTCTGTGAAGGTATAATACCAGTATTCCTGCACGTCTGGTGTAGAGAAAAAACAAACACCTGGTGATGATAATGGAGAAGAATTTCCCTTAGTTTAGGACCATAAAGAGAGCTATATGACCTTGCTACTTGAAGTGTGGTCCATAGACTACCAACATTGGTGTTACCTGGGAGCTTTTTAGAAATGCACAATCTTTTGCCCTACCCTAGGCCTACTGAATTTAAACAAGACCTGTATAAAATAAGATCCAGGTGATTTAAATGATCTTTAAAATTTGCAAAGCACTGCTTGAAGACAGTTAAAAAGTTGGGAATTGACTACTTTGGATTATAAATTGCTCTTCAATTAATATGTGCACTCATGCCTTTAGAAACCTCTCTTGAATTTTTATCTGAAGCTTACCATTCTTCCAGCAGCTAGTGAAAATTCCTATGGAAGCCCTTAAAGCCCTTGCCCCAGTTCTGTCAAAGAAGTGACGTTAACATCTAGTAGATAACAGCACAGCTGCAGTCACATGGTATAGCTGCATGAGCTAGTTATCTTCTGATAGTGCTCTGACACACTGGGTTTCTAATCAACTGCAGAAGGGACCTGATGGCTGCAAAGATTAGGTTCTGCCTAATGCTAAATAACTTGTAAATGCAAGGAAAAAAAAGAAAAACTAGCTTGTCCTTTAACCTGGTTCTTCTGCAATAAATTCTCTTCTGAGTCTGAGGTTTATTGTGAATGTTGGAATGTCATATTATTGAATCAATTATTTCCTTCCCCAGGATTTTGATGGACGACCGTGTATAGTTTGCCCCTGGCATAAATACAAAATTACTCTGGCAACAGGAGGACTGTATCAGTCTATAAACCCTAAAGAGCCATCAGCAAAACCCAAGTAGTGCTCCAAAGGGATAAAACAAAGGATTCATAAAGTGACAGTGGACAATGGGAATATCTATGTGACGCTTTCTAATGAACCTTTTAAGTGTGACTCTGATTTTTATGCCACTGGAGACTTCAAAGTAATTCAGAGTTCTACCTGATAAAAAATGGCAATAAAAAATGTTGTGTATGTTTTAAAAATATTTTAGAGTAACATTGCTTAATACCAAAGATTAATTTTTTCCAACATAGGCATTTTTACTACTTGTCTTTAAAAATCATGTAAATCAGAGGTTCAAAAGCACATGTACTTAGTATGAGGTAAGAATTATCATCAGAATCTATAGAGTACATTTCATCCAATCCCTGGATTGATTGGAACCTGAAGGTTGTAGGTTTGGAATGTGTATTTTAAGAAGGATGAAAATAATTTAGAGTAACCAAAGTGAAGAAAAGGTGAAAAGTAAGGTCTACTAAGAAAAATTGGGGCAGAAAATCCCTATTTGATGTAGCAGACTTTATCATGGAAAAGTTTTAATTGATACAAAGTAAACAGTAGTATAGTTTAATACTTTTTTACAATAGAATAAACTCCCATCACCATCTTCAACAATTACCAGTGTTCTTCCATTCTTGTTTCATTGATAACTCCACCCATATCCCACCTCCCCTATTTGATTATTAGTCTTACTTATTTTTTAGGTAAAATTTAAATATTTTGAAATGCTTAAATATTAACCATTCAGTTTTCCCATATAGCAGATTTTTTTACACTTAAAGATGCTTCCAAAAATAGGATCAGTTTCTATGCTGAATTTAAAAATAAGAAACTTACGTGCTGGGCATCAAAACCAAATAAACCGTCACTCAGTTTCTCTCTAGTCAAGGCAGAGAGTCTCAGACACTAAGGAAGATACAACAGCTGCTGCCCAGTCAGGGGGGTGTGAATATTCAGTGAATGGATTCAAAGAAAGAACTTTGAATGCCTGTAAGAAATTTTCAAATAAAGTTTTTTTTTTTAGAGAACTTTGTGCATATATGTACAACTAAGTATTTCATGTAAATGTTACAGAGAGAAGAGATAATAGGGTGTTATTTCTCAGAGTCTTTCCTGCTGAGTTCACAGGCAGGCTCCATCTTAAGTTGGTTCACCAGCTTTTACAGTTCTAGTCATTTATGGCTACCACTGTTCTGGTTGCTGGATGCCACACCCTGGGTGCTGCTCATGTAAGACTCTGCAACATATAGTAGAATGCAAAAGCGGGACCAGAAAGAACTAGACTGAGCAGATAATTAATTCAGAGTGAGAAAAGCTGTTTGTCAACATTGGAATCCAATCTCAAAGCACAGTAATCTTCTCAGTGGCACAGGATTGAAATAAGGCTCTAAATGTAATAAATAACTTTGTAAGGGCCCACCTGGACTCTCCCTTGCTAACTGTAAAAATAATAAGTGAATAAAGTATCTATCACTAAGGTTTTCCTTATAGAGTCTTTTGTTACAGACTGTTCATATTTTCTGATGGAATGTGGTTAGCCTGAGCTAATACAACACTTGCTACTTGTTTTTCGACTACTACTAAAGAGCCAGGGTTGTTGGGCTTTTCATAAGTACTGTTTATGGCAGCATCTAGTAACCAAGTATCGGAAATGTACCATCTCTGAGCTGGTACATCTCAGCCAATTATATCAGGTGCTAATCCTGCAATAATCACTCAGGTCTTAACACATGTCCACAATTTAAAATGCATGGTAGAAACCAAAGTACCTCCTACAGGCAAAGTCATTACCCCAGTTTGCAGGGCCAATTACTGAAATATTTTCTCTCAGGATCCAGTGACAATAATGAGTAATATGGACTTGATTTCTGGTTCTAAATTTGTTCCTTTATATCTGGAAATAAAAAATGTCATGTCCTATCCTGTGCTCACATACACAACTCTTCTACCAGATTTGTAAATAATATTTTGTTTTATAAATTTATTACATCAATGAATTACAGTTCTTGCATAACTTTGCAGATGAGTTATAAAAGAACTGATAGTAGGCAGGCCCAAATTATGCAGCCTCTAGATAGAAAATAAATATCCCTTTGTTACCTCTGAAAAAGATATACAGCATTTTAATAGGCAGAGTTTTCTTCCCTCGCAGATAACTTGAAACAAGTCTTTAATAAAAACATAAATGTATTTTAAGTATGATCATATTATAAACAACAGCATAAAGTGTAGCCCACCAAAGGGTATGTTTTCCTGTTCATTAAAAAATAACATATAATCGTACATATATTCTACATTAAGATTCATTTTATTTTCTCTACCAAACAAATACTTGAGAATGACATTTTAGCGGTAGCTCCTCCCACCCTTTCTTTTTTTAAAGCAGAGCAGTCAGTATATGAAAACTAGTTTTCCAGTTTTGTTAGGTGAAATGCCATTAGATAGATAACTCTTAAGCTCTGTTTGGTGATATTTATGTTCAGATTTGTTCATTCATTCATTTCATTTGATTGACCAAACACAGAATGTAAAACCTGGATCTTATCATTCAACTTATTAGCAGGAAGTTTGGGGTGATTTGAAAAATTGCCTAGCTTCTATGGTAATGACTTCTAAAGTTTTGCTTTGATTTCACCATCAGAAAACACAGGTGCAGAAAGCACAAGCTCAGAAAAGGCTCTTCTAAGATTTTCATTCTCCTCTCTGTTTTGCCTTATGGATTCTTCTTCTTGGAAAATTTTCTTTACCTTCTCCAGCACGGCATTAACACAGATTGTCTAATAATAATAAAAAAAATTGAAAAGTAAAATTTCTTTGTAAGCTACTTAATTTATAGATTAAGAAGTCCAATAAAATGTTTAACATAAAGTCATTAATCTACATATTCTAATAAAGAAGCACTTCCTTTCCTGGCATGATAAACATCTGGAGATTGATTTCTTTTTCTAAATATATTATACCATAATGTAGAAAGAAAATTAAAACCTGGTATGTTTCAATAAAGGCACGCTTTACACCTTTTTTCCCAATTCATTAAATGTTGTATATCTTCATTCTGATTTAATTAAATGAAACATTCCTTTCCTTTATTCTCCTGATTTAATTGAAACATCTGCTAATGGAATTAGTCTGCAAACATGTTAATATCAAAGTAGGTTTTTTGTGTGTGTGTTTTTACTTTTTTCCCCCTCAGACTTTGTTTAGACCTCTGTGTACAATTGGAAGGGTAAATACATTTTGGTAAAAATTTAGTGGGCCAGTAAATCAATGATTTCTAAGCAAATATGTGATCAATCTTCCCTCAAAAAATGCTGTTCAATATTATAAGTGTTAAAACAAAACAGGAAAATAACTTTGAAATTTGAGAATCACTAAGAACTGTATGTTAAACTTATTCTGTAAGTTTACTACTAATGATGATGATGCCAAGTATTAAGGCAAGAAACAAGAATAATAAAATCCACAAAATGTGAGAAGACCTCAACTAAATTATTTCACCAAAAAGATGCCTCAAGGTGACATAATAGGCTCTAAACACTTAGTAGGTCTTCCTAAAGAGGGTAACAGAGAAAGGATTGAGGGCCTTAGCTGAACAGCTTCCATTTCCTCCTGACCTGCCTCCTTTTTTGCCCAAGCTCCACCGTAGCACGGGGGAACACCAGTTCTTCCCTTCACTTCCCAGCAATTATTGTATGGTCATGTGCCCCTGTTCTAGCCAACAAAGTGAAATGTCTGCTAGGTAGGAGGTGAGGATAGGATTTTAGAAAAGTTTTTCCTCCTATATAAAAATAAAGACTTTGTTTTTTGCCTCCACCTAGCCCCCTCCCCCCACCCTGTTCCTACTTTGGACAGTGATCTGCCTGTGATGCCTGAGTGCCAGGCATAACCTAAGGACAGAAAACACAAACAGGACAGGCAAGAGAAGACAAGGCTCGAAAGGCCCTGGGTTCATGACACTAGATATACTGTACAAACCTGGAAACTGCTTAACTGCACATTTCTAATTAAATAAGATATTTAAATATCTTTACCAATTAAGGCACTGTCAGGTATTTTTTGTTACTTGCATCTGAATATTTACAAACCTAGAGCTATAAACCTTGAAGTCCATCACTTCCAGCTACAAACAGCTTCATCCATTTATCCCATATACGATCATTTTCTGTGTATGCCAAACCATGAAAAAAATTGGGAAGTCCTATCTGATTTGATACATTTCTTTTTCCCTCACTTATAAAACTTCGTCTCTACCCATATAACTTCTGTCCCAGTCTCAGAAAATGAAGGGTCTTGATCAAGGTCCCTATTTCTGTCTTTGCTTTTAACCTATACCCTACCATCTTCTGTCAATTATTCCCTGCCTTTTCAACCTCTTTCTTGATGGGCTCTTCCCCAGTAACATATAACCTGCTCAAGCATCTTACATCTTAAAATTAAAAGATTAAAAATCCCTGGGACCCTGTTTTCACCTTAACTGTTACACATACTCTTCTTGATCAAACCAGAGTCTACATTCATGGTTTCCATTTCATCATCTCTTTACTCCAAAGCCTGCTTACTTCTGTCTTCTTTATCCCATCATACCACTGAAATAGTTCCCAAGATGGTTAATTCCAACATCTTCACTGATAGCTCTCATCGACACTTTTCAAACCTTCATTTTACGTGACTTTTTCTGCTTATATCTGATGCTTCACTCACAAATTCCAGAAGCTCTACTTCTTGAATCTGTTTCTCCTGAATGTTTTGCCTACTTTTCTGATGATTGCTTCTTTGTCTCCTTCATGGATTTCTTCTTAGCTCACCTTAAATGTTGCTGTTCTTCACATTTCTGTTGACTTTCCACTTTTCACTTGGCATGGTTCCACTCACAAAACATTAACTTCTAACATTGTGTTATTTGCTTTCAAGACCTTAATCCCAGGCCTGACCTCTCCTAGGCCTTCGATGCACATAGGACCAATTACTATGTCACTAAAAAATTGTTTCTATTACCTACTTAGAAAGTTTACAGCACGACAGATCATGTGGGATGATTTCAAAAGCCTTTGAGAAATTAGAGTTTAATTTTGGTTTCTCCATAGCTATTTCTTCCCACCCATTTTTTTCAGCATATTTGCATCCTAGCTCTAGCTGAGTGTCAATTTTGTATGAGACTCACATTTAAGATACTGAGCACTTAAAAAATTTAAAACACTTGCAAAATATTTATTTGATATGTACACTTTAAAAAAAACTGCAAATGTTTAAAAGTAAATTCATTAACTTTTTTTTAAGCCTGTTTTGGCTATTCTTGACCCTTTGCATTTCCCTATAAATTTCAGAATAAACTAGTTAATATACACACATACCTGCTCATTTTAATTGGGATTACACTGAACCTATAAATTATGGGAAAAACTTAATCTTTATTATTGTGTGTTTCAGTATGAGCAAAAATATTAAATATATGCAAGATCATACTAATATTAACCACACTGTATTAATATAATACTTTAAATATATTAATAAAGTGGACTACATTAAAATTTAAAACTTCTACTTTAATAGAATAAAATGTGCAAGACTTCTAATAAAAAGTCATAAAAATCATTAAAAGAAAATTAGAGAAGATGTAAACAAACAGAAGGATATACCACATTCATAGATTGGAAGAGGGACTTATTGTGTTACAAAGATTTATTGTAAAGCTCCTGTAAATAATACAGTGTTGAATTGGTGCAATAACAGGAAATAGATCAACTGCATAGAACAGTGTGGGTAAAATTGTAACATTTCCAGAATATCTCCCCTGGCTTTAGTATATCTGCATATCAATAGGCATTCAGAGGTGGAAAGAAGTATGGCTTTAGTGCATTTGCACCATTCCTCAGGGGTGGAGAGAAGTTCATCTCCATATCAATAGGTAATTACCTGGGCAAGGAGGGCTTATCTGTACCTGAGAGGTGAGAGGGAGGGCTGGTTTTGCTGCTGCTGGAGCAGGAGAGAGAGATGGGCCGGACTGCAGTTTTGTAAGCAATAAACAGGTTTTAAACTTTATTTCTCCATTTGACTGATTTCGGTTTTTAGAGGTATTTTGCCTCAGGATTTATTCTCCCCAGACTTACAAACAGAAAGTCTGTAAACAGACCTATATATAGACATATATAAGGACCCTTGGTTTATGACAAAAGGGGTGTTCTGAGGCAATAGGAAAAGGGATTTTTTTTTTCTGTAATAAATTGAGTTGGATCAATTGGAAGAAAATTGACCATGGAGGAAAAATTTGACCCTTACCCATAGTAGTTCCAGATGGAGTATAAATCTAAAAGTGAAAGGTAAAGTAACATCATTCCTAGAATATATCAGAGGGAATAGTTTCATGACCTTGGGTGTAGGTCAAGATTCCCTAATTAAGACATAAAAAGAACTTAACATAAGAAAAATATTAATAAACTGGATTACATTAAGATTTAAAACTTCTGTTTTAAAAACAGTGCTAAAAGAGTAAAAAGGTAAGTCACAAAATAAATTTTCCCCTTTATAACCAAAAGAGGGCTTTTTCCTAGAATGCACTTAAAAAGTACAAATCAGTAATAAAAAGATAGACAACTCCCAATAGAAAAGTGAGAAAAGAGTTGAACAGAAATTCACGAGAGGATATCCAAATGTCCAATTAATGTATCAAAAGGTATTCAATCTCAACAGTAACCAAGGAAATGCAAAATAAAACCACAATGACATAACACAGAATACCCAAGGCAATGGCTAAAATGGAAAAGACTGACAACACCAACTGTCAGGAATGATGTAGTTCAACTGGGACTCTAACATTCCATTGGAATGAAGTGTTAAAATGATTTTGGAAAATCGTTTGGCAATGTCTACTACAGATGAACATGTGCATATTCTATGGTCCAGCAATTTCACCAAAACATATGTGTAAGAATATTCATAGAAACCTTTTCAAAGTAGCCAAAACTGTAAATAATCTAAATGTTCAAGAGTAGAATGGACAGTGATGAAATTAGTCAGTGGAATACTACACAGCAATGAAAATCAACAAATTATTGCTACAGGCAACAAATGAATGAATCTCACAGTGATAGTGTTGAGCAAAAGAAGCAAACACAGAAGAATATTATACAGTACATTATTTCATTTATATACAAAGCAAACAACACTGTCTATGGTATTAGAAGTCAATATAGTGGTTGATGTTATAGAAGAGACTAGTAACTGTGAAGGGAAAAAGAAAGAGGCTTCTAGAATTATGGTAATGTTTTGTTTCTTGACCTGTGTGGTACATAGATGAATAGATTTTATGATAATTCATCATTATGTACCTTTCCTTCATCTTAAAAAATATTTGAAGGTAAGTCTAAATACCAATTGGTTAAAAAAAACCTTTATATTTTTGTTTCAAATGTACACTTTTGAATTACAGCACTTGTAACTCAAAATACACTAATATTTGTTTCCCAAAATCATAGACCTAAATGATGGAATACACAGCATTAGCCAACCAATGTCTGAAGCAAAATAACTGTAGTTAAAACAACTGAAAACAAAACCAAAATGTTTTGACCAAATGGTAATAAACTTTATAAAAATAAAGTAATTTTAATTATTGAAGCAAATTAGTTTTTGGTGAATTGACTTGGCTCCTCAGAAAAGTAAATTTTTAGTGTGAAATTATTCTGTATAACAATAGTGCCTTTGTTTATGAATGGAATGTACAGTATATATATATATATATTTATTTATTTATTTATTTATATTAAGGTGTCATTGATATACACTCTTATGAAGGTTTCACAAGAAAAACAATGTGGTTATTACATTCACCCTTACTATAGAGTCCCCTCCCGATACCCCATTGCAGTCACTGTCCATCAGTGTAGTAAGATGCCACAGATTGACTATTTGCCTTCTCTGTGCTACACTGTTTTCCCCATGACCCCCACACCATGTGCACTAAACATAATACCTCTCAATCACCTTCTCCCCCCTTCCCCACCCACCCTCACACACCCCTCCCCTTTGGTAACTACTATTCCCTTCTTGGAGTCTGTGAGTTTGCTGCTGTTTTGTTCCTTCAGTTTTGCTTAGTTGTTATACTCCACAAATGAGGGAAATCATTTGGCACTTGTCTTTCTCTGCTTGGCTTATTTCACTGAGCATAATACCCTCCAGCTCCATCCATGTTGTTGCAAATGGTAGGATTTGTTTCTTTCTTATGGCTGAATAGTATTCCATTGTGAATATGTACCACTTCTTCTTTATCCATTCATCTACTGATGGACACTTAGGTTGCTTCCATTTCTTGGCTATTGTAAATAGTGCTGCGATAAACATACAGATGTGTATGTCTTTTTGAATCTGAAAGTTGTTTCCTTTGAGTAAATTCCTAGGAATAGAGTTCCTGGGTTAAATGTTATTTCTATTTTCACTATTTTGAGGAACCTCCATATTGCTTTCCACAATGGCTGAATTAGTTTATATTCCCACCAGCAGTGTAGGAGGATTTCCCTTTCTCCGCATCCTAGCCACCATTTGTTGTTCCCAGTCTTTTTGATGATGGACATCCTAACTGGTGGGAGGTGATATCTCACTGTGGTTTTAATTTGTATTTCTCTGATAATTAGCGATGTGGAGCATCTTTTCATGTGCCTGTTGGCCATCTGAATTTCTTCTTTGGAGAAGTGTCTGTTCATGTCCTCCACCCATTTTTTAATTGGGTTATTTGCTTTTTGGGTATTGAGGCATGTGAGTTCTTTATATATTTTGGATGTTAACCCCTTGTCAGATATGTCATTTACAAATATATTCTCCCATACTGTAAGATGCCTTTTTGTTCTTCTGATGGTGTCCTTTGCTGTACAGAAGCTTTTTATCATGATGTAGTCCCATTTGTTGATTTTTGCTTTTGTTTCCCTTGCCCAAGGAGATGCGTTCAGGAAAAAGTTCCTCATGTTTATATTCAAGAGATTTTTGCCTATGTTTTCTTCTAAGACTTTTATGATTTTATGACTTACATTCAGGTCTTTGACCCATTTTGAGTTTACTTTTGTGTATGGGGTTAGACAATAATCCAGTTTCATTCTCTTGCATGTAGCTCTCCAGTTTTGACAACATCCAGCTGTTGAAGAGGCTGTTATTTCCCTATTGTATATCCATAGCTCCTTTATCATATATTAATTGACCATATATGCTTGGGTTTATATCTGGGATCTCTAGTCTGTTCCACTGGTCTATGGGTCTTTTTTTGTGCCAGTACCAAATTGTCTTGATTACTGTGCCTTTGTAATAGAGCTTTAAGTTGGGGAGCATAATCCCCCCTGCTTTATTCTTCCTTCTCAGGATTGCTTTGGCTATTTGGGGTCTTTTGTGGTTCCATATGAATTTTAGAACTATTCACTCTACTTTGTTGAAGAATGCTGTTGGTATTTTGATAGGGATTGCATTGAATCTGTACATTGCTTTAGGCAGAATGGCCATTTTGACAATATTAATTCTTCCTATCCATGAGCACAGGATGTGTTTCCATTTGTTGGTCTCTTCTTTAATTTCTCTCATGAGTGTCTTGTAGTTTTCAGAGTATAGCTCTTTTATTTCCTTGGTTAGGTTTATTCCTAGGCCTTTTATTCTTTTTGATGCAACTGTGAATGGAATTGTTTTCCTGAATTCTCTCTCTGCTAGTTCATTGTTAATGTATAGGAATGCAACAGATTTCTGCATATTAATTTTTTATCCCACAACTTTGATGAATTCAGATATTAGTTCTAGTAGTTTTGGAGTGGATTCTTTAGGTTTGTTTTTGTACAATATCATGTCATCTGCAAACAGTGACAGTTTAACTTCTTCCTTGCCAATCTGGATGCCTTTTCTTTCTTTGTGTTGTCTGGTTGCTGCAGCTAGGACCTCCAGAACTATGTTGAATAAAAGTGGGGAGAGTGGGCATCCTTGTCTTGTTCCCGATCTTAAAGGAAAAGCTTTCAGCTTCTCGCTGTTAAGTATAATGTTGGCTGTTGGTTTGTAGTATATTACCTTTATTATGTTGAGGTACTTGCCCTCTAGCCCCATTTTCTTGAGAGTTTTTATTATGCATGAATGTTGAATTTTGTCAAATGCTTTTTCAGCATCTGTGGAGATGTCATGTGGTTTTTGTCCTTCCTTTTTGTTGATGTGGTGCATGATGTTGACAGATTTCAAATGTTGTACCATCCCTGCATCCCTGGAATAAATCCTACTTGATCATGATGGATGATCTTTTTGATGTATTTTTGAATTGGGTTTGCTAATATTTTGTTGAGTTTTTTTGCACCTATGTTCATCAGGGATATTGGTCTGTAATTTTCTTTTTTTGTGGTGTCTTTGCCTGGTTTTGGTATTAGAGTGATGCTGGCTTCATAGAATGAATTTGGGAGTATGCCCTCCTCTTCTACTTTTTGGGAAACTAAGGAGAATGGGTATTAGGTCTTCACTAAATGTTTGATAAAATTCAGCAGTGAAACCATCTGGTCCAGGCATTTGTTCTTAGCTAATTTTTTGATTACCAATTCAAATTCTTTGCTGGTAATTGGTCTATTCAGATTTTCTGTTTCTTCCTGGTCAGCCTTGGAAGGTTGTATTTTTCAAGACAGTTGTCCATTTCTTCTAGGTTATCCAGTTTGTTAGCATATAATTTTTCATAATATTCTCTCATAATTCTTTGTATTTCTGTGGTTTCCATAATGATTTTTCCTTTCTCATTTCTGATTGTGTTTATGTTTAGACTCTCTTTTTTTCTTGATAAGTCTGGCTAGGGGTTTATCTATTTTGTTTATTTTCTCAAAGAAACAGGTTCTGCTTTCATTGATTCTATTGTTTTATTCTTCTCAATTTTATTTATTTCTGCTTTAATCTTTATTTTGTTCCTCCTTTTACTGACTTTGGGGCTCCTTTGTTCTTTTTCTAGTTTCATTAATTGTGACTTTAGACTGTTCATTTGGGATTGTTCTTCTTTCCTGAGGTAAGCTTGTATTGCTATATACTCCCCTCTTAGCACGGCCTTCATGGCATCCCTTAAATTTGGTGCTGTTGATTGTTGTCATTTTTCTCCATATATTGCTTGATGTATTTTTTTATTTGATCATTGATCCATTGGTTATTTAGGAGCATGTTATTAAGCCTCCATATGGCTGTGGGCTTTTTCGTTTTCTTTGTGTAATTTATTTCTAGTTTCATACCTTCGTCATCTGAGAAGCTGGTTGGTACAATTTCAATCTTTTTGAAGTTACTGAGGTCCTTTTTGTGGCGTAGTATATGATCTAATCTTGAAAATGTTCCACGTACACTTGAGAAGAATGTGTATCCTGTTGCTTTTGGATGGAGTGTTCTGTAGATGTCCATTAGTTCCATCTGTTCTAATACATTGTTTAGTGCCTCTGTCTCTTTATTTATTTTCTGTCTGGTTGATCTGTCCTTTGGAGTGAGTGGTGTGTTGAAGTCTCCTAAAATGAATGCATTGCATTCTATTTTTCCCTTTAATTCTGTTAGTATTTGTTTCATATATGTAGGTGATCCTGTGTTGGGTCCATAGATATTTATAATAATTATATCCTCTTGTTGCACTGACCCCTTTATCATTATGTCATGTCCTTCTTTGTCTCTTGTTACTTTCTTTGTTTGGAAGTCTATTTTATCTGATACAATTACTGTACAGTATATATTTAACATTACATAAAATAAGTATATTTGTAAATTTTAATAAATCTCTTAACTTACCAAATAAATTAGTGCTGCAAATGAAGCATATATTATGCTAGTTAAAGCAGTTTTTGCTGGAAAGGAAATTATTTCAAACAAAGAACCCCTTCTGACCTGAACAAAGAAAACAGAAGAGTTTTCTTACTAAAATAAGGTTTCAATGGTACAATCTTAAGTTTTACAATGTTAGTATAAAATGAGAATTTAAATATTCTTTCGAAAGAAAGTTGACTACTTTAGATCTGTCTGTTTTTTTTCACATTCTGGAAATACATTGGTTTATTTTTCTCCTTTTACAAAAAGATTATTTTGCTAATCAAAACCTATGGCAAATATACTTAAAAACCGTGCATTTCCAATATCTAAATTACTTTTTTTTACATTTAAACCGGGTGCTCACTAGGGGGTGCCACTGTGCATGCTAGAAAAACAGTCTTTTCTTTTTTCAAATTCATGTAATCATCGTTTACTAAATTATTCACCCATCCAATTAAGCAAATAGCAATCAAAATGCTTAACGTTTTCTGGAGATTAATGACCCGCTTGGAAATTAAGTTAATCATGAGACTGAAGGCCAGCATTAACCTTAGATGATCATTAAGCTTCAGGAAATGCTCTGTAGTCATACCCAGCATGTTTTTTTGAAATGTAGAGAAGGTTTACAGCAATAATGAATTCATCTCCTGGTGTTTCAAGCTTCTGGTTATAAAAGGGTCCCTGCCTGAAACGTAACACTATAATATATTCCCTTTAAGGGAATCATATTCTCTTATAGGCCACCTCTATTCCTTGAGTAGTATGTGAAGTGAAGACATTAGGGAAAACATTCCTTCCATTTGGCAGTGAATTAAGCAGTGAATTACACAGAACTGTTAGCCACGCTCCTCTGATGGAAGAGCCAAGCCAACCAGTCAGTGGATTCCATAGCTCCCCAGCTATTTTACAGGTGATAGCTGATGAAGTCATGTAGATGTACAGTAAAAACACACACAAACTAGAAAGAACAGTATGTACATGTTCATTGAAAAGTTATTGTAACATTCAAACACATGTTCATTGAAAAGTTACTGAAAAACCAACAATAATAGAATAGGTAAATTATGGTATACCCAGTTAATGGTATACTGCAGCCTTTTAAAAGATGCTTCTAAAAAATACGTGGTAACATTTTATTAAGCAAATGCTTATATAGCACTGTGTACCAGGTCCTGTCCTAAATGCTTATTGGAGTATACTCAGTTTTCGTTTACTGCTGCCACTACTGAATAAAGAACAAAACTGCCCATCACAATTTCCTTTCTCTCTGATTTGCGGGATGCTGACACCACGAATACTATCTAGCCTAGTAGCTGAGATGGTGGGGGTAAGGGGAAAGATCCCTTCTTTTCCCTACCTTTCAGGCCATGCTAACTCCTACATACAGTGAGAGGCAGGGACAGTTGTCTCCCACTCTCTCTGTAAGTCAGTCTGGACAATTTCCCAGAGTTTCCGGCTCCTGGAAAGAGCTTCCAGGAAATGAGGCAGCTGCTGCTCTTTCCCTCTTGCTAGAAGCAAAATGATAGCATAAATCTCCTTTGAATTGCACTATTAGGCTACAAGGAGACAAACATCCAAGTAGAGAGCAGATGTTGGGAAGGAAAGCAGGTACACTCCAAGAAAATGCCTCCTAGCAGATTATATAGAGTCATGAGTTTGTGACATATGAATGTATAGTGGGAAGTCCATATTCAATAACTGGCAGGCCTTGTGCAATAAAAATAAAAGTGGCATCTGCATGCATGAGAAATTGCTCTGGTTTCTGTTTCACTGCATTTTTTTTCAGATTTTCTTTTTCACGTTAATGAAAACTGATTAGTTTCAAAATAAATGACGTATTTGTTATATGCTACTAAACAATCAATGTGTGTATGGCAGGCCTTGTGCAATAAAAATAAAAGTGGCATCTGCATGCATGAGAAATTGCTCTGGTTTCTGTTTCACTGCATTTTTTTTTCAGATTTTCTTTTTCACGTTAATGAAAACTGATTAGTTTCTAAATAAATGATGTATTTGTTATATGCTACTAAACAATCAATGTGTGTATTACCTAAGGGTAATTTTTTCACCAGTTTGATGCCTTTAATAAATATCAGCTATTCCTGTAACAAATCATCCCCATAGAAGATATATTTTCTCCAAAATTTATGTAGCTTCTGGCAAGTAGCCATTTCTCAATTTTATGCTCACTTGTAATACACGTTTTTCATATTATAAACCATCCTGTTTCATTTTTGGCTTGCTGTGAGCAGAAACAGTATATGGTAAAAACTGAGGTAAACAAACAGAAGAAATTTGTAAATTGGTGGCTTTATTTAGAATGTCTTGGCCTATTTAAAAATTTTTTATCTTAACCTTCTTATGTTTCTTTACACATTTCAGTTAAAAGTGTCTTAGTGTCAATTTTATGCCCATGTATATTTTTTGAATTTGTAATATTAACATTAATATTAATATATAAGATATATGGATAGTTATATAAGATATATGGATATAAGACACATGGTAATATTAACATATAAGATTATAGATATTTCAACAGTAAAAACATTTTAATCTTTAACTAAAGTTGTTCCACATAATTTTGTATTCCACTCCTCCCACATAATTTTGACTGCCTAACCGCATTAAAGTAGCATCTGTGTTCATCTTTTTTTCACTAATAATGAGATAAATCACAAAAAAGCAAACCATAAGCAGTTTAGAAAATACAGATCCACTAATAGAGGACCTGAAGGTTAGAGAATTACCAGGCCCAACCTAGTTTGTTGTTCAAAACCACCTTGATGGAAGATATCAGGAGGGGAATAGGGGAAACTCTAATTCAGTGACTCACAAAGAAGTGTTGCAGGAAGCACTGACTACTGTTAATAGATAGGTCCACAAAAAAAACTGTTGCGTCTGTTTGGGAGAGCGACGTGACCACGTCTTTGCTTAGCAATCCCCAGAACTCAGGAGCACAGGAAGGACCCCTAGCAGTCCACAGTAAAGAAAACTATTTGACTTTGCTTACCCCAGTGTTAACGCCCTGTGGAATACTGCTTTTGAATAAGCTCTTAATCAGGTGGTCCTATAGGAGCTCAAATGTCCCAACCTCTTGGCCAACCTGGAGAAGTATGTCTTACAGATTCTAAAGGATCTGCTTTCTAGGCAGACCCATCAAGGACCTATAGAAGTTCCTGATATTTGTGAGGTTTATACATATTTTTTCACACAAAAATATTTGTGAGGTATATGAGTTGAAACGCTAACCTGGAATCTACCTTGGAAGGTTGAGATTGAGGCAGAAACTTTACTTGGAAAAGACTATGACCTTCATCAAGGAAAAGGGAGCACAAATTCACTGGGATCCGCATAAGCATTTTAGAGGCTGTTTTCTTCATTTTTGCCTGTGCCTTTGCCTATACCACTTTATAATGCTTTACAAAGTAGAAGCATCATCTCTAATGGCACTGTAAGGACTATTCTATCACAGGAAGAGCCCCTGGTCTGGTGGCCCCGCACTGGCCTGCCAAAGTCAACAACACTGTCTGGGAGCTGACGTGTCTTGGCTGAAGTCAGCATTCGAGCTGATTATGTAGGTCACTGCAGGCTAAAGCAGCTGCCAGTTTCACTCAGCCAGGCGGCTTTCAAGGCTAAGCAGATACACCATTCTGCAAGTACTGATGCTGAGGATGTTGAAAACCACCAGAAAATTCTCTGATTAGAGGTTTCCATTCCTGAGGTCCCTTGCAGAGTTGGCAGATCCACAATCTCAGCCCTTCATGTCAAGGAAGGGTTTGAGGAGCAACCTGACTCAGCACCACAGAGTAGCAAAGGAAGCCTCTTAACAAGACGGCCACGTGGAGAGGCCGGACTCCAGCTCTCTGTGTTCGCATCACGATCCCTTCAGAATCCGTCAGAATCTCTTCAGGTCACTTGTACCAGTTGGGCCTTTGGATAGTTCGTGTTTGACGTAATATCTTTGAATGCACTAAAGATATATAGAACATGCTCTAGAGCTGAGCATCAACCAAAAAAACCCAGGTAGATTGTCGAGGGCTCCTTCAACAGCACCCATTCTCTAATCATCCTGAGGAGACCATTACTGCATGCTTCATCCCAGACTACATCAAAATGCTAGAACACTATCCTAGACATACCAAGTGTCCTAATGAAAATGCTCCTCTGTTCTGTATTCTTGAGGGAGGTGATTTGCCTGACTGGCACTCCCAGCTACATAATGCCCAAAGAGTTTTAGTAGAACCATTTAAGGTGCTTTAGGTACAAATGCATCTGTCATTCATCACCCTCAGATCAGTGACAAGAGCACATGAAGAATATCTTTGACACATGTCTTCAGGTAGGCTAACTAGGCCGCTTACCTTCCTACATAAAGTAATGTCCTCCAGGCATCCACAAAGCATATCTCCTTGAATAGTAATTCCAGATTTTACTATTTTTTTTCTGCACACCAAAAAGGTCCACTTTGACAGAGGCAGCCTGACAATTTTTGAAGGAATTCATGCTGGAACCCACTCTGGGTAAACTGAACTCTGTTGCTATGGGAAGGCAGCCAAGGAGTGTACGTATGAGGGCAGGTGTAGCTCCTGTGTGTTATGCCACTTACTTCTCAGCACTCTGATACCTTGAATACACTCCATTCACAGGCCAATACATTTACCTCCAGCACACCTCTCACATGCTCTGTTTTTTCTTTGACTCTCTAGGCCATTGTCCTCACTATTCAGCCTTCTATTTCTATCCTCACTGAGACTTTCAGATTTGAAATATGTTGTTCTCTTCCTTGCTATAATTTAGTTTCCTTTCTGTGGCAATTTTGGTTCTTATTATCCAAGCTCACTCATATTATCCAAGTAAAGCTTCTCCTCCCTCCTAACCCACAAGGACCCTGGAACTTCTGACCTGGGACTGTTCCTACTTGTCTTACTCCAGCCATATGGAACTACTTACATTCCCTAAATAAGTTATGCTCTCTCTCATCTCAGCATCTTCATGTACACTGCTTACTTCCTAAAATGATTCTCCTACTTCTTTACCTGGCTAATGACTCCTTCTTCAAGTCTCAGATCCTGTATCATTTCTCAAAAGCATACCCTGACTACTCTCTAGAATTATATGTGCCTTGTTGATGCCCCCTGGTACACCTGGCCTACTTTGGTCAGGCACTGCCACACTCCTGACATTGCTTTCTTGCCTGTCATCTCCACAGTCCACTGGACAAAGGCAAGACATCTATGGATCCGTAGTACCTAAACAAGTGATTTTACATGTCAGGTTTTTAATAAATACTTGTTGAATGAATGAAAAAGTAGAATTATAGATGTCACTTACTTCCAGAAAGAAATTGAACCATCTTATATCAAAATTTGTAAAAGATATTAAAAAGCAAAGCTGAAGGACATCTTGATCTAGCAACATGGCACATAAGCTAATGTGGATCGTCACATGAAAAAATATGAGAGAATCTCCCTGTGCCAGAAACTAAAATCCAGAGCAGTAAGTGTGTGAACTTATGTCCCAGGAACTCTGGGGATGTTACTGGACCCTGACATAGTCATTGGGGGATTGAGTTTTAATACAGAGACTGGAGAAGAGACTTGGACACACATGAGTTGAAGATTAGGCTCGGTGAAAGTGGTACTAGACCAACTGCATCCACCAGTCCAGGAAGAAGGTAAGGGAGCTGGTCTGCAGGCTGATACCCCTGGCACACAGGCAAAATCCTCTAAAGGGACAGTTCTACCACCAAGGCCAGAAGGAATTTCTATTTTTAAGAAAATCCCTGTTGAAAACTTTAAGTTTAAAAAAAACAACAAAAGAAAAGGAAATGATCTACTATGAATGAGACACAATATAGATCACAACAGTCAGAGCATCCCCCAAATATCTCAAAGAATAACTGTTAAAAGACCATACATAATTATGCTTAAAAATAAAGAAATTTTTAAAAAGAAATAAACCTGTAAAGAACACTTTGCAAAGAAAAAACTAGAAATCTGGGGAAAACACCAAACAGAAGCTTCAGAAATGATAAATATTTTTGAAATTTAAAATACATTGAATAAGCAAAGAGTATATTGGATACAGCTGGGAGAGAACTGGTTAACTGGAAGATAGATCTGAGGAACTCATTCAGGAGGTATCAAAAAGATAAAGAAAGGAGAATATGAGGAAGGTAAAGAGAGGTAAAGAATAAAATGACAAGGTCCAAAGTATGTTCAATAGATATTCCAGAAGAGATGAGAGAAAATGAAAAAAAGGCAATATTTAAAGAAATAATGGGTAATAATTTTCCAGAATTTAAGAAATTATCTTCAGATTGAAGAATCACAATGATTCCCAAGAAAGTGTACCCATTCTGGAAAGCATTTTGACAATAGCTAATAAAATTCAAAATGTGTATCTCTCAAGACCCAGCAATCTCTCTTCCGGATATATACCTGGAGAATGTCTCACACAGATAAGGAGTCATTTATAAGAGTATTCACTGAAGCGCTGTTTGTAATACAAAAACATCTGGAGCCTAAATTGTCCATCTGTCCAGTAATAGATAAACTGTGGATTATTTTATCTTACAAAGAAATACCACAAAGATGTTAAAATAATACACTATAGCTATGTATATAAAAAACGTTGAGTGAGAAAATGGGGAAGTTTCAGAAAGACAAAGTACAGTATAATATTTATATAAAATTAAAATATATAATAGTAGATGCATACAATTGTAGTGAAAATATAAGAGTATGCATGGAAATGCTCAACAACTTCAGAGTAATGATTACCTTTAATAGAGAAAAAAAGAAGAAGGGATTGAATCATGGTTAATTATTTTTTTTTTATAAAGGAGAAATCTGAAGTCAATAATGCAAAATATTACTGCCAGTTTAAATTTGGGTGGGACTTCTGATAAACTACCTTTTATATATTTTGAAATATTTAATTGGTAAGAATTTTAAAAATTAAAGCTAAAGTAACTATTTACAATAGCCAAGATATGGAAGCAACCTAAGTGTCCATCAGTAGATGAATGGATAAAGAAGAGGTGGTACATATACACAATGGAATGCTATTCAGTCATAAGAAAGAAACAAATCCTACCATTTGCAACAACATGGATGGAGCTGGAGGATATTATGCTCAGTGAAATAAGCCAAGCAGAGAAAGACAAGTGCCAAATGATTTCCCTCCTTTGTGGAGTATAACAATGAAGCAAAACTGAAGGAACAAAACAGCAGCAGACTCACAGGCTCCAAGAAGGGACTAGTGGTTACCAAAGGGGAGGGGTGTGGGAGGGTGGGTGGATAGGGAGGGAGAAGGGGATTGTGGGGTATTATGTTTAGTACACATGGTGTGGGGGATCATGGGGAAGACAGTGTAGCACAGAGAAGGCAAATAGTGAATCTGTGGCATCTTACTACACTGATGGATAGTGACTGCAATGGGGTATGGGTAGGGACTTGATAATATGGATAAATGTAGTAACCACATTGTTTTTTCATGTGAAATCTTCATAAGAGTGTATATCAATAATACCTTAATAAAAAAATTAAATCTAGAGCCTAAGATAATTAGAACAAGAACAAAGGAGAAGAAAATTTCATAGTGTGATTTTGAATTATGTCAAAAGAGACAGCCATAGTCAGCATATGGACCTGGGACAAATCACTTAATCCCTCAACCTGCTTCTTTCATCTCAGGTTGTTGGAATAAGTTATCATAACCAAGTTCTAAATTTGCCTGTGAATCTCATAGTCAAGGCAAAATGGCAAATACATTGTATATTTTATTTCTCATTATTGGGTAAAGGGAACCAACAGGAAAGACAGGTTATTTTTCTGCCACTGAATTTTCATGAGTACCAGGAGACAATTCTCCATGGATGTGTCTTATTCCTATACAAATTGGGCCTCTGAGCCAAGGGTGTGGTTGAACACTGTGGATGCTAGAGAAAGTGTATTCCTCCGGAGAGCCCTCAGGATACACCTTCCAAAGCCATGCCGCAGGGTGCTAGGCTAAGGCCCCTTCCACAAACGTGTACTTCCTCTCTTTCTGAGGCTGGGCGGATAAGGCTGGACCCCTATAAATAGCTAGGTCTCCTGATTTCAGGCTTCCTCCCCTGTAATGCAACTTAATACATCAGCAGGTAACACCTGGCCCACATCACATTGCCCTTTGGGAACTGAGGTGTAGGGAACTGACCCCAGACACTGCTCTGGCTGCTGCTTTTGGTGTAAACAATCAATGATCTGTATCTCTGATTCAAGGGGGTCTCCGTCTTCTGTCAGTGTGTGTGTGTGTGTGTGTGTGTGTGCATGTATGTATAACTGACAGGCTAACTTGTTACTTTATAAACAGTGTAAAATCTCAGTTCTGACTTAGCAAAGAAACAAAAGAGAAGATTCCAATAACATAATGGACTTTCAACATGATTTTTTTTCAGTGTCTTTAAATACGATTTCATAATAAATACAAAAATAGTCTTCAAAGGACACATTATCACCCTTTATAGAAACTATGGGTCTAACAATGCAGTGAGAGAAACATCAAGGCAAAACATTAGATTTCAAAAGATATTTCAGTGGGAATTATATGGTTCAACTATGTTTCTTTTTGAAGATCTGAAGATATAGGAATAAGGCTTATGGTGCTTAGAGAATCCAGCAGTTAACAAACACAACTATTTTTTACTTTTTCAAACGTCAGGTGCTATAGGGGAGCCTTTTATAAATGTTGGCTCCGGCAATTGATAGTTGAAATATCCAGTGGTTTCTGGAAATTTTAAAATTAAATTTAAATAAATTAATTTTTAATTTTAGAGTTTTTTTTTTATTAAAGAGGTATTTCTGTGTAATTGATAGTTCATTGATTCTAGCCATTCATCATCTATTCTCTCATCTTCTTGAGACAACCCAGGTTTTTATTTGAGGAGTCCTCCTTTCCCTGTTCTCAGGCCATGTGCTCTGGATGGGGCTCCAACCTGCACTCCAGGGACAAAGCAGATAACTGAGTCGCAGGCCAGTCAGCGCATCCCACCTTCCTGGCTTTGAGGCACACCACTCTCCAAGAGTGAACCTCGGGGCTTGGCCAGAACTGTAAGGTTAACGACTCTCATTCTTTTCTGCTATCATTGAACCTGGAAAGATAGTCCTGAAGACAACTGCAAATCATCTTGTGACCATGAGGGAAGAGTCAATCTAATAATGGAGTCAACACAAAGAAAGCAGAGCCTGAAGATGGAGAGAGAGAAACAGGATACTGAACGCATCACTTGAGTACCTATATCCAGCTCTGCCTGAAACCTTATCAACTCTGGATTGTTTAACTACATGAACTAATACATCTTCTTTTTGGATTAATTCATTTGGTGCCAAGTTTTCCTTACCTTCAGCAAGAGCCACAATTGATTCACTCTGGGGTTTAGATGACAGACTTACAAGACTCTGAATCTTTCATATAGCAAAGGGACATTTTGAATAATGACCAGACTGCAAAACTCAGAGTTCTGTGCTATAAAGTTTAGGAAAAAACAAACTGCTCTTAAAAAAGTTTTAAGAGCTGTTGTCCTTAACAAAATATAACAAAGCCTCAAAAAAAAACAATGTAGAACATGTAATTTGAAACATATCTGGATGTAGATGAGTCTTGAAATGATTTATAATTAAATATACTCTTTATATTATGTCAAACAAAGATTATCTTGGAAAGATATAGTTATAGGGAAAAGGGAACAAAACCCAGTAATGCTAAGGCTTACTGTAGGGTTTCTTTTAGGTTTGATGTAAGCGATAGTTTGCATGCTTATATTTAGGTTGAACCATTTGAAGTTGACAGCTTCATAGAGTTCAATCAAATAACAAAGTAGAAAAAAATCCATATTACTTGCTCTTTCAAATTTAGGTGAACCAGAGTATATGCTATATTAAAAAAGGGTAATCACTCATTTCTTTTACCCAACTATTCTTGTTTTACATTTAATACAAATGTGCTACATTTTTATCTTTCAAATCTTGCAATTTCAAAACAGTTCCTTAAAGAAGGGTCCATATCTTGTGCAAATGCAATCTCACTTACCTGCATGTTATATAGGGGCTGCTTTGGTGCATTAACTTCCCTCAGCAGATGAAGAGATATGTCTCTTAACTCTAAAAGCCTACAAGCAAGCTGAGGCTGCGGAAGTCTGGACACTGATTTGGAGGATCTGGATATGCTGTTTAATCCTTGAATCAATGTTTCTCGGCTGATCTTTGCTAAAGCTATAGACATTCTGATTTTGGATGTTTTCTGTATCTGTTCTCTTTTCTGGAAAATAAGCCTCTGAAAAGTGACTGATGAATGATTTGCCAGTGCATTATTAAAATCTACTTCAGGCAAAGGCCAAGCGCCACATACCTGTACATTGTACATGGTCCTGTGCATATACTCATTGTCTAATAATTATCCCACCCCTCACAATGCATTGACCCCCACCATGTACTTAAGTCTTTATATAAACGTAGGATTTTCTTCCCTGAGGATAAATACCCAGAATTTAAGTTACTAGTCTAAAGTTATCAATTTTTCATTTTTCTCTGGGTTTATTTCTTGCATTCATTTTTAAAGAGCTCTTTCAAAGGTAAAAATCTTATTCAAATATTGTTCAATGTTTGATTATTCAAACAATAATTCTTATTTAAAATGTGCAAATATTTTGTTTACTTTAAAAATTTAAATGATAAAATATATCATACATACACATGTAATATATAATTTCCTTTAAATTTTTAAATAAAATATGCATATAAAATACATTGTACAGTTAAAGAAAAATATAACAAATACCCTATATACTAATCAACATGCTTGAGAAACTTACTTCTAAAAACTTCAAACCTCCTATGAGCATTGTGATAGAAAAAATGTGTCGCATTACCAAAATAAATGACAAATGGTTCTTTCTCTGCTCTACCAGAAAGTGAACCACAGGGAAATTAATTATAATGTGGTCAGACTGCATTCCAGGCAACAGACAAGTATAGTTTCTATTATTCCCTAAAGTAATTTTATGGGCTATTCTGGCTTTTTGTATATAACTTGGGAGAAGGGAGTGGTTAATAACACAAACAAGCAACTTGAATTCCTATTTATTTATTAAGTCCAAATATATACGTACAAAATCTCTCTTAAATGGATTTTTGGGGGGTCTACAATGAGCATCATATATTTGTTTAAGAGCTAACATACTGTGTGTTTATTTTAAATGCCTTACCTTTTATGCTGAAGTTCTAATCTTATTGCTGATTTTGTCCTCAAAGTTCAGTACTCTTACTGTTCAGCATTTGTAATTAGAGATAACCAGAAGTTGTTCTAGCCTGCCAGTCAATACTAACAACAGAAAATGTGATCTAAGCTGTGGGCTGCTACAATGTCTACAATTCCAAGCCACCTTGTAGTAAAACCTTACCAGCAGTTCTGTGGTGGGCAAAGCAAGCAAAACAACATGCTGGTGCAATCCCTTGATTCCCTTACCTCCACTGGTCGCCAGCGCACCACAGAGAGCAACCTTGTGACCTGCAGCATCCACACCCCGCACATGCACATTCAGCCCCTCTTGTGACCTTAGGCTTGGCTGCGCTGACACTTCTGGCTCCTCAAGTTAGAGCAGCTAGAAGATTTGGCTGCACTTTTGGTTACAATTTACTGTGTTTTCTCTCATTATAATTTATAATCATAAGGTGAGGGGCCTATTACCAGGGCAAACAGGCAGGGTGTTTTCTGTTCCACCTTTACTGAGACGTCATCTATGTGACCACTCAGTGTTTCAGGGGCCTTTCATTTTTGCAGCTGAAAAACGTTAACGTGCTGCAGTTTCCCTCTCCTTATTTTGTAAGTTTTAGAAAATCATGGTGATCTGTGCATGTGGGCTGGATTCGCTGAGTTTACACATGTATTTCTACTAACCTATCTTGATTCATTCCCCCAAACACTGTACTAGATTGATCTGTTCTTTTTCCCTCTTTGACAAAGTTGTCTTTCTACATTTTTATCTCTGTAGAAAAATAAGCCTATTTGTAATTGATAATCCGTTAACCAAAACTCTCTTGTAAGATTCACATTTGTGTTAGCCAAAATATTGACCAAAAAAACCAGTATTTTAAAATTTCAAGTGTGCATTACAATAATGCTTTAGCACACTTGGTGTTATCTTTCTTGCTTAGTCTGCTCATTAATTCATGTTTTTTTCCAGCAAACTCAACCTGCTCCCAATTAATATATCTGTTTCCCTTTAATGCTCAAATGGTTACAATTTGACTGTGCTTCCCTTCATGGTTATTAAAACACTTTCCTTTTTGATACTTTTTTAGATACCTCTGAAAGAATTATTACTTCTGACATTACAAAACATGAAAAAAATATTACAAAAATGTTTCTGAACACCTTTTTTTCACTGCCACAAAACATGGAATCAGCTTGTTTCCAAGAAGACCATTATTGCTTTCAAGAATAGTATTAGAAACCAAGTGTGGGCAGTGGTGCACATTCAGTGGTTCTCCCTGGCTCTGTGAATATGAAGGTGACCACAGAGCAGAGGCTACTTACATTCCATTAGACACAGAATGAACACAATGAGCCATTCTTTTTAAAAAATAACAGTCACCATTTTATGATAATGATTTCAATTCACTGATACCTCACACACCTTCAGTGAGTTGCCTTTTTAATTAGCTATAGCAAAAAATATTTAAACAAAAGGTGTTTTTCCTTTTGTTAAGCTACCAACTTTTCTTTTTGTGTGCTATTTATGCTATATATTTTCTCACCAAACCATGTACATAAATTTAAATATTGACCCCAAATCCAGAGGTCCTTGTTTTCTTTTTTTCCTTTTTTGACTCTTGCCTTAAGTAACCTGATATTGGCTCAAAGTATGCAAATTTAGATCATTCTTTTTGTCATCATCATCTGAGCACATCACCAAATGTCAGAAAAGAAACTTGAAACTTCCCATCACAACCAGTACCTAAGAGACACTCAGAGGTACTTAAGGATTATTTCTTTTAATAGAAGAACTTAGCATCAGTTAATCAGATTGGTTTGAGAATCCTGCTTCAGATTTCTCTATTTGAGTTCCATTCTTTGAATATATATCCTGCTTTCCCTTTTAATTTTTTTCTAGAGCCATGCCCATTTCTCTATCATCAGCAGTTTTAAGGCTGAACTCCAATTTCTATTATATCAGCTTTTTACTACCCTCCATCTATAAAACCCGCCTGTCAGCAATCTTATTCAGTTGTTTCTCTGACTAGTCCCAGAATCTGACCACTTTGAACTAGCCCCAATGCCAACAGTCTGTTCATTATATTTATATACCACCATTGACTCTTTTCCAGACTCATAAATTAGCATCCTCAATGGTCTCCCTGCTTCTACCCTTCCCGATTCTCATTCAGTTCCTTAACACATCAGCCAGAGAGATGCAACTAAAACTCATGTCAGATCACATCCTGCTTTTCTGCTCAAATGTGTCAGTGGCTCCCTGGCGCATTCAGTGTGAAAGCCCAAGGGCATATGATGGTCCGCAAGGCTCTTCAAAGGTTGTCTCTGCTTTACCTCTCAGGCCTCGTCGTCATTTCTCTCCCTTTCCCTCACTATTAGTTGAGCCTGTTGGGTATACCCTCACCTTAGGGACTTTGCACTAACTACCCATTCCTTTCCTAAAGGATATCAAGATTTACTATCTCACTTCCTTCACGTCTTAATTCAAAATCACTTTCTCACTAAGGCCTTCTTGGTCATCCTACCTTAAGGGTCCATTGTTCTCCCTATCCCTATCCCTACTTTTATCTCTTCTTTGCTGTATTTTTTTCTCCTTAAGACCTACCATTAACATAATATATAGTTCATTTTCCTTGCTTCTTCTTTTTCTACTTGACTAGGATGTAAGTTGTTTGACAGCTGTGTTTTCCGTTTGGATCACTGATCTTTCCCCAGTGCCTAGAATAGTGTCTGGCATATGGTAGGTGCTCTATAAATATTTGTTCAGATCGAAGAGTATCAGAAAATATAACAGACTAATATTGAGAAATATATGAAATATTAAATTAGAAACCATCCAGAAAGCTTTCAGTGCACTGTGGGTTCTGTAACTTTCACAATTATGGTAGTGCCGCATAAGAAACAACTCCCCAAAGACAAAAATATAACTGAATTATAGAACATTCTAGTTACAGTCCTACTCTCACATTTAGAAACCTGAATACCAATGTAAGTACTTTCCAGACACCAATCCCTTAGAAGTTTTGTCCTACACATTATTTTTTTTCAAAGTATAGAGAATTCAGGAAAGTACACCTACACCTATAAAAACCCAAAGTTTTGCATGGATTCTAATATATTCTATCTACAAGTCCCAGTTTTGAAGTATATGGTTAAATGCAAAATAATTACAGACTAAAACACATAAGCAGTCAGCTTTCATAATTAAAACCCACAATAAAATGACCCTATTTACCAAAAAAGATTTCTCTCATTCAAGAAAAGACCACTGGAATTATAATTTTTTAACTCCCCAGTTGTAGTATACATTTTTCATTTGTTCAAATGTAAAGGTTTAATATTTTTAAATTCTCATATGGAAGTCATTTGCAGTTTCCAAATATAAACCTTAAAAAATTACTTTTTGCTGATGGAAGTAGATACTAAGGGTGTAGGGGTATGGGCTTGGTTGGACGTAAGTAGAGAGCACATGACCTCAGAAGCCACAACTTCAAGCCAAGATTCTAACATTAACTTCTCTCAATGCCACAAAGAAAATTTCCTTCAAAATATTTAGCCATGAAAAACTATTATAATAACCATTATTCTGGGTATATATATTCCTTTATAAAATTTCACCATTACTCCCATCATATTGGTTTTTTTGTTTGTTGCTCCAGGCCTTTTCCTAAATAAATAAATGCCTAAATTTTTTTTAAAGATTTAAATATTAATCACAAAATTAGGGATTTAAAGTATAATCCAATTAATAAAATCCTCTAAGTATTCTTAGAACCATTCCTTTAAGTATATTTGAGAACTATGGATCACCCTGAAAATAAAAAAATTTACAGCATTTACAATATGACCTTTTAAAAATAATCTAGTATCAACTAAATATTAACATTTTTTGCTGGATAATTTATTTTTGAAGAGCAAATTAACTTCAGTGTGTTACAATATCACCTAACTACTCAGGTTTCTTGCCAATATCAGCAACACACTTTTAAAGTAAATGACAGAAAAAGAACTTTATTTTATGTTACTTAGTAGCACCATGTAGACGCCAACTTACCACTGTGCATCTACATACACTTCAGTATCACCCCTCCCCAAAGTCTAGACCCAAGACTCATGCCATTAATTGAGATTTACTTGACATTATGGGAACATGCTATGATGTTTTGTATTTTTCACTTAACTGACACTGCTTCCTCTGGAATATTCTTCTCAGCTCCTATCCACTTTTTCTATTCCATTTCTCCATCTTGAGAACTTCTATTTTTCCAGATCCAATTTAAGCATCCTTCTGTATAAAGCCTTTCAACCATCCTAGGTAGAATGATTCATTCCTCCTAAATTGATATACCTCTTACTATATATATTCTAAGCAATTACTTGTTTACAATCTGTCTCCATTAGATTAAGCTCATTGACTGAAGGAATCCTATCTTGTTTATCTCTGCATTCCCTCTCCCCAGTCCCAGGCAATAGTACTAAGTATTTAGTAAATGTCTGATGCCTGGTTGTCTGGATAAATGGTTAAAAGTAACTCTAATACCTCTCCTTTGGCAGGAAATACTAGACTGTGATTACTATGGTACTCAGAATGTTGTTTTTTTTTTCAACTTCCATGTTTTGGCTATGTTCCTCATGTTTGACAGTGCCAAAAGGCTGATTTCTAGATAAGTAGACTGTTACTGTGTCATGTAACTTTGCAACATATTCTATTCCAACTCTAGTCAAGGTGAATAAAACACATTTTTCCATTAAGAGCTGTATACTTTTGAGTAAATTAGGTTACATGTGTCCCCTAAACAAGATGTTACTTTTTCCTGACCATATGTCCCTTCAAAATTCTCTACCTATCCCCTCTTCTACTCCCAATATATTTTATCTGTCTCAAACACTTTTTGGAACAGGGATTTAAAACATACACATATATATTTTATTTAAATTGATATCACCATTTTCTTTCCACACATATGCATACTGTGTTTATTTTACCATACTTATCTTTCCATCACTACAATTTTTATGTCAGTTATGTTTTTGCACTGATTTGACTGACATAGATTTCAGTTAAAGTATATTTAAGTATTTTTCTGATTTTATATTAAGCAAATCTTAAGCAAATATAGCAAACTACACTGCACTTGTGGCTATGAGAGAGTTCCAGATTTCCATTTGAATGGCACAATGATTGTCTTTAAACTTAATTTATCTAAATACCTTCCTTCCTCATCCACAATCTGCTTTCCATAAACTCCTCCCAATGAATAAAATTTGAAATCTGTTTTTCTGTGGCAAAATTAATGTTTTCCTAAGCTTCAAGCACTGATTTCAAAATCAAACATTAAATAATTGGAATGATATTAAAAATACAATATGCTTTTTATAATCCTTTCCAAAGTTATGAAATCACATTACCTGATTAGACTGTGGTAATCTTAGGATGGTAGGGAACTTGTTTTTAAACTCATCTACAAGGTCCATGATTACTTTCTGGATCCCCTCGACTAAGACAAAAAAAAAGTTAGGAAAACAAATGCTTCATTAAAACATCCCCTAATCATAACTCAAAAGAACATGGAACATTGGGCCCACGACCCAGGTGACTGGGAAAGCAAGTGAACCTTAGGGGACTTAATTCCCAGTTGTTTCCCACATCCCCTTTACAACGAGATTCTATATACTTCTTCCAGAAAAGTTCTTCAACACCTGCCTGGAGATCCACCCAACAGGTCTGATTGGCATAATGAGTGCTTGCTTGGTCTCCTAGGGATTGGCAAGCTTTCAGGCCTGCGCACTCCTTGTCCTACTCCGCCATTAGTGAGATGAGAGCAGCCTACCACTCAGGAAAGCAGGCAAGGACAGAACCTGCAGCTCACTGCCAGAATTCTTTGTTACTGCACAATGGGCCTCTGAGTACTTGTTACAGAATCTTCTAAAATCACCCTGGCAGTGAGAGGATGAGGCGTGTGTTTGGAGGCATAAGGGGAGGAGAAACGGGAATGAAAAATGATCCACACCATGGCATTCTGCAGTATAAGCTGAATTTTATCCCATTTTCTGCTGTGACACCTCAATTACTAGATCGTTTCAGAACAAAGCTCCCTTTGAAAAGAACTGGCATACGCTTTGAAAGAAATACTTCACATATGATGCCAAGGGGAAAAGAAATACCAGTAATTAATTCAGAAACTCTGTACAGATTGCTTTTCTGTTACCCAAATGATGATCACTAAGTTAAACCCAGGCAAAATTGTAAAGTCTTTGGTTTGTCTTTCAACCCTCTACCTTTTTTTTTCTTCATCTTTTTCCCTCATAGTACTCTCCCACTTCAAATGAACATTATTTTCTCCTTAGATAATCTGGAAAGAACTTCAGACTTGATAGACTACCTAGTTTTAGTGTGGATGAGTTAAGAGTTGGTTTACTCAAATCTCATCTTCATTTGAAACTTTACATTTAATTGTAACTAGCCCATTTTCTTAAGCAAGCTAAAACTACGGGTGCTGGAGATTTATTCCTGAAAACCACAAATTTTATTTTGAACAACCCTTATGATATTTAGTTTCCTTCTATCCTTATTCTGGTTTTGTTTATTCTTTGTGGGAATGCTTGTTGAATTTTATCAATTGCAATTTCATAATCTATGAATATGATTGCTTTTTCCCACAATTTATTGATATAATAAATTATGTATTAGCTTTCCTGATACTGGAACAATCTTCGCATTCCTGGAAAAGAATGTGTACTTGATTATAGTGTACTATTCCAATGATATTTTACTAGACTTCATTTGCTAAGATTTCACTTACAATTTCTGCAGTTATATTCCTAAGTGAGATTGGTTCATAGTTTTCTTTTTTGTACTCAACAGGTTAGTACTAAATTTGTGTGATTCTGAATCAAGAAGACTTGCATCTTTCAGAGGTGTCTGAACAATAATATAAGCATTAATCAGAATTCCTTTTTTTCTTTTCCTTCTTGAAAACAAAAGTGTAAATTATATGGAGTAAAATTCCCTTTTTTTTAATGCTAGCTAGAACTCAGTTGTGGAACTATGTGATCCTGGTATTTTTTAGAAGCTAAATTTGCCAGATATTAAATTCCATATATGTCAATTTGTATATTAAAATTTTCTTCATCTTGGGTAGTTTTGATAATTTATGCTTCATTAGGAAATTATCAATACAAAATTTTAAAATGTGTTGTCACAGAGCTTCATATATTATTTTAGTCTTCTGTATCTGTATTATTTCTATCTTACGTATTTTTCTTTCTCTTTAACTCATGTTCAGGATGAATTTAAGTGTGAAGTTTCCCTATTTTAGTCTTTCTTCTTTAATAATGAAAGTACACTGAATATACTTTCCACTTTATCCCATTGGTTTTTGAAAGAAGTTATTTTCAATAATTCCTTTGATTTCCTCTTTTTTCCAAGAGCTATATTAATTATGTTTAATACTTTCTGAGAAATGAAGATTTGATACTCTATTATTATTTATTTCTACTCAGTTGGCTTTTAGATCAGAGAATATGGCCTATAAAATCTCTACCTTTCTGATTTTGAGGGTTTTTTGTGGCTAACTACATGAAAAATTTTTCATAGATGTCCTAAGTCATATAAAGAAAACATATATTCTTTAGTGAAAGAATGTAAAAGTGCATTTATATGACAAAAAAGGGAGCTTATTGATTGTATTATTCTTTTATAGCCCGCTAGTTTTTGCCTATTAGTTCTATTACCGAAAAAGAAATGGGAAAATCTTCCACAAATTATAATCTCATCAAGTTTTCCTTGCATTTCTCATTGTTTTCATATTGTAGTGCTAACAAGGATATGGAGCTCAGAAATCACCATACACTGGTAGTAAGAATGTAAGTTCGTCATCAACTTTGAAAACCATCAGTATTATCAAGTACAATTGAAGATACAGTATATCCACTATAAAGAAAGCTATGATCACCAATTCCAATCCAAGAAATACCTCCACTAACACCAGGAGACATGTAATAAAATGTTCACTCCTGCACTAATTGCAGTATCAAGAAATTTAAGCAACCCAAACATCCATAAATTATAGAGTTAATAAATGAATTATAGTATATCCATAATGGTTCCTATACGGCAGTAAAAATGAATGAATTATAGCTACATGCAACATCACGAATAAATCTCAGGAATGTAATAATTTTGAGTGACAAAGAGAAAGATACAGGAAAAAAACAGCAAGATTCTATTTACGTAAGGTTAAAATATTCAAAACTAAGCAATACGTTAGGAATGTACATACATGTGATAAAACATAGACAAAAAAGAAAGGGAACAATAAACATAAAATCCAGGATAGTGGCTGCTACTTCTAAGGAAGGGATGAAGATATGGAATTAGACAAAGGACGTGAGAATTTTGAAGGTGATGGTAGTGTACTTTTTTTTTGCTATTATTAATTTACAATTACATGAGCAACATTATGCTTATTAGACACCCCCTATCATCAAGTCCACACCACATACCCCATTACAGTCACCGTCCATCAGCATAGTAAGATGCTATAGAATCACTACTTGTCTTCTCTGTGTTGTACTGCTTTCCCCATATCCCAACCCCCCCCACTACATTATGTGTGCTAATTGTAATAACCCTTTTCCCCCCTTATCCGTTCCTTCCCACCCATCATCCCCAATTCCGTTTCCTTTGGTAACTGTTAGTCCATTCTTGGGTTCTGTGAGTCTGCTGCTGTTTTGTTCCTTCAGTTTTTTCTTTGTTCTTATACTCCACAGATGAGTGAAATCATTAGATACTTGTGTTTCTCCGCTTGGCTTATTTCACTGAACATAATACCCTCTAGCTCCATCCATGTTGTTGCAAATGGTAGGATTTATTTTCTTCTTAAGGCTGAATAGTATTCCACTGTGTATATATACCACATCTTCTTTATCCATTCATCTACTGATGGACACTTAGGTTGCTTCCATTTCTTGGCCTTTGTAAATAGTTCTGCAATAAACATAGGGGTGCATATGTCTTTTTCAAACTCGGCTGCTGCATTGTTAGGGTAAATTCCTAGGAGTAGAATTCCTGGGTCAAATAGTATTTCTATTTTGAGTTTTTTGAGGAACCTCCATACTGCTTTCCACAATGGTTGTACTAATTTACATTCGCACCAGCAGTGTAGGAGGGTTCCCCTTTCTCCACATCATCGCCAAAATTTGTTGTTTGTCTTTCGGATGGCAGCCATCCTAACTGGTGTGAGGTGATATCTCATTTTGGTTTTAATTTGCATTTCTCTGATGATTAGTGGTGTGGAGCATCTTTTTATGTGCCTGTTGGTCATCTGAATTTCTTCTTTGGAGAAGTGTCTGTTCAGCTCCTCTGCGCATTTCTTAATTGGCTCATTTGCTTTTTGTTTGTTGATGTGCATGAGCTCTTTATGTACTTTGGACCTCAAACCCTTATTGGATATGTCATTTATGAATATAGTCTCCCATACTGTAAGATGTCTTTTTGTTCTATTGATGATGTCCTTTGCTATACAGAAGCTTTTTAGTTTGACATAGTCCCACTTGTTCATTTTTGCTTTTGTTTCCCTTGCCCGAGGAGATATGTTCATGAAGAAGTTGCTCATATTTATGTCCAAGAGATTTTTTCCTATATTTTTTTCTAAGAGTTTTATGGTTTTATGACTTACATTCAGGTCTTTGATCCACCTTGAGTTTACCTTTGTGTATGGGGCTAGACAGTAGTCCAGTTTTATTCTCTTACATGTAGCTGTCCAGTTTTTCCAACACCAGCTGTTGAAGAGGCTGTCATTTCCCCATTGTATATCCATGGCTCCTTTGTCATATTTTAATTGACCATATATGCTTGGGTTTATATCTGGGCTTTCTATTCTGTTCCACTGGTCTATGGGTCTGTTCTTGTGCCAGTACCAAATTGTCTTGATTACTGTGCCTTTGTAGTAGAGCTTGAAATCAGGGGGCATAATTCTCCCCACTTTATTCTTTCTTCTCAGGATTGCTTTGGCTATTCAAAGTCTTTTGTGGTTCCATATGAATTTTAGAACTATTTGCTCTAGTTCATTGAAGAATACTGTTGGTTTATGATAAGGATTGCATTGAATCTGTAGATCGCTTTAGGCAGGATGGTCATTGTGACAATATAAACTCTTCCTATCCATGAGCATGGGATGTGTTTCCATTTATTGGTATATATCTTTAATTTCTCTCATGAGTGTCATACAGTTTTCAGAGTATAAGTCTTTCACTTCCATGGTTAGGTTTATTCTTAGGTATTTTATTCTTTTGGATGCAGTTGTGAATGGAATTGTTTCTCTTTCTGCTAATTCACCATTAGTGTACAGGGATGCAACAGATTTCTGTTTATTAATTTTGTATCCCGCAACTTTGCTGAATTCAGATATTAGATCTAATAGTTTTGGAGTGGACTCTTTAGGGTTTTTATGTACACCATCACATCATCTGCAAACAGGGACAGTTTGACTTCTTCCTTACCAGTCTGGATGCCTTTTATTTTTTTGTGTTGTCTGATGGCCATGGCTAGGACCTCCAGAACTCTGTTGAATAAAAGTGGGGAGAGTGGGCATCCCTGTTTTGTTCCCGATCTTAGATGAAAAGCTTTCATCTTCTCGCCATTAAGTATAATGTTGGCTGTGGGTTTGTCATATATGGCCTTTATTATGTTGAGATACTTGCCCTCTACACCGATTTTGTTGAGTTTTTATCATGAATGGATGTTGAATTTTGACAAATGCTTTTTCAGCATCTATGGAGATGATCATGTGGTTTTTGTTCTTCTTTTTGTTGATGTAGCTGATGATGTTGATGGATTTTTGAATGTTGTATCATCCTTGCATCCCTGGGATGAATCCCACTTGATCATGATGGATGATGCTTCTGATGTTTTTCTGAATTCAGTTTGCTAATATTTTGTTGAGTATTTTTGCATCTACGTTCATCAGGGATATTGGTCTGTAATTTCCTTTTTTTGTGGTGTCTTGGCCTGGTTTCAGTATTAGAGTGATGTTGGTGTCATAGAATGTGTTTGGGAGTGTTCCTTCCTCTTCTACTTTTTGGAAAACTTCAAGGAGGATGGGTATTAGGTCTTCACTAAATGTTTGAGAAAATTCAGCAATGAAACCATCTGTTACAGGCATTTTGTTCTTAGCTAGTTTTTTGATTACCAATTCAACTTCCTTGATGGTAATTGGTCTATTCAGATTTTCTGTTTCTTCCTGGGTCAGCCTTGGAAGGTTGTATTTTTCTAGAAAGTTGTCCATTTCTTCTAGGTTATCCAGTTTGTTACCATATAATTTTTCATAGTATTCTCTCATAATTTTTTGTATTTTTGTGGTGTCCATAGTGATTTTTCCTTTCTCAATTCTGATTCTGTTTATATGTGTAGACTCTCTTTTTTTCTTGGTAAGTCTGGCTAAGGGTTTATATGTTTTGTTTATTTTCTCAAAGAAACAGCTCCTGCTTTTATTGATTCTTTCCATTGTTTTATGCTTCTCAATTTTATTTATTTCTCCTTTAATGTTTATTATGTCCCTCCTTCTACTAACTTTGGGCCTCATTTGTTCTTCCTTTTCTAGTTTCATTAATTGTGAGTTAAGACTGCTCATATGGGAATGTTCTTCTATCCTGAAGTAGGCCTGTATTGCAATATATTTCCCTCTTAGCATGGCTTTCGCTGCATCCCACAGATTTTGTGGTGTTGAATTATTGTTGTCATTTGTCTCCATATATTGCTTGATCTCTGTTTTTATTTGGTCATTGATCCATTGATTGTTTAGGAGCATGTTATTAAGCCTCCATGTGTTTTGGGGCTTTTTTTGTTTCCTTTGTGTAATTTATTTCTAATTTCATACCTCTGTGATATGAGAAGCTGGTTGGTACAATTTCAATCCTTCTGAATTTACTGAAGTTCTTTTTGTGTCCTAATATATGATCTATTCTTGAAAATGTTCCATTTGCACTTGAGAAGAATGTGTATACTGTTGCTTTTGGATGGAGTGTTCTGTAGATGTCCTCCATTAGGTCCATCTGTTCTAATACGTTGTTTAGCGCCTCTGTCTCTTTATTTATTTTCTGTCTGGTTGATCCGTCCTTTGGAGTTAGTGGTGTGTTGAAGTCTCCTAAAATGAATTCATTGCATTCTGTTTCCCCCTTTAATTCTGTTAGTATTTGTTTCACATATGTAGGTGATCCTGTGTTGGGTTCATAGATGTTTATAATAGTTATATCCCCTTGTTGGACTGACCCTTTTATCATTATATAATGTCCTTCTTTGTCTCTTGTGCCTTTCTTTGTTTTGAAGTCTATTTTGTCTGACATAAGTATTGCAACTCCTGCTTTTTTCTCCCTATTAGTTGCATGAAATATCTTTTTCCATCCCTTTACTTTCAGTCTGTGTATGTCTTTGGGTTTGAAGTGAGTCTCTTGTAGGCAGCCTATAGATGGTTCTTGTTTTTTTATCCATTCAGTAACTCTATGTCTTTTGATTGGTGTTTTCAGACCATTTACATTTAGGGTGATTATCAATAGGTATGTACTTATTGCCATTGCAGGCTTTAGATTCATTGTAAACAACGGTTGAGGGTAATTTCCTTAGTATGTAACAGTCTAATTTAACTCACTTCGTATGCTATTATAAACACAATCTAAAGCTTCTTTTTTTTTCCTCCTTTTTATTCCTCCTCCATTCTTTGTATGTTATGAATCATATTCTGTACTTTTTGTCTAGCCCTTGGGTAATATCTATTTAGCCTTAGGAATACTTCCCTCCATAAGAGTCCCTCCAAAATGCACAGTAGAGGTGGTTTGTGGGAGTAAAACCTCTCAGCTTTTGCATATCTGAAAATTGTTAAATTCCTCCTTCAAATTTAAATGATAACCTTGCTGGGTAGAGTATTCTTGGTTCGAGGCCTTTCTGCTTCATTGCATTAAATATATCATGCCACTCCCTTCTGGCCTGTAAGGTTTCTGTTGAGAAATCTGATGATAGCCTGATGGGTTTTCCTTTGTATGTGATCTTTTTTCTCTCTCTAGCTGCTTTTAAAAGTCTGTATTTATCCTTGATCTTTGCCATTTTAATTATTATATGTCTTGATGTTGTCTTCCTTGGGTCCCTTGTGTTGGGAGATCTGTGCACCTCTGTGGCTTGAAAGACTATCTCCTTCCCCAGATTGGGGAAGTTTTCAGCAATTACCTTCTCAATGACACTTTCTATCCATTTTTCTTTCTCTTCTTCTTCTGGTACCAGTGTTATGCAAACATTGCTCCATTTGGATTGGTCACACAGTTCTCTCAATATTCTTTCATTCTTAGAGATTCTTTTTCTTTCTGTGCTTCAGCTTCTTTGTATTCCTCTTCTCTAATTTCTATTCCATTTACTGTCTCTTCTACTACATCTAATGTGCTTTTAAATCCCTACATTGTATGTTTCATTTCAGGCATGGAATTTCTTAATGATGGAATATCCATCTTAAATTTGTTCCTGAGTTCTTGAATATTTTTCTCTACCTCCATAAGCATGTTTATGATTTTTATTTTGAACTTTCAGGAAGATTGGTGAGTTCAGGTTCATTTGGCCCTTTTTCTGGGGTTTGTGAGATTTTGGTCTGTACCAAGTGCTTTTGACATTTCATATTTCCGTGTAGCGCTGTCTATTGCCCAGAAGCTCCAGTCTCTGGAGCTGCTCAGCCCCTACAGTGAGGTTGGGAGTTGTAGGGGAGTGGAGCTGGTGCCTGGGGGTTGAAAGATCTGTTTCCTGACTCCCGTCAGCTCTGCGTGTCTCCAGTATCACAGCCAGTGGGCCGAGCACACAGGTGTAAGCCTCTGTGCTTGGTGTCTCTAGCTGTTGTAGGTGGGGCTCTCTCTAGCTGGCCTGGTGCCAAAGCAGTGACTGCTGGCTTGCGAACTGGTGCTGTCAGGCCAGGAGGAAGGCTCAGCAGGCTGCATATTACAGTGGGTGCCCTCTGAGCTGAGTAGCCATAAGGGGGATGGAGTGCCTGAAGCTCCCCAAAGTTCCCAAACTGCTGGGCAGAGCACGCCCAGACAACCCTGTCCTGCTATCCCTTCTCCCACGCAGCAAGCTCCGTCCAAACCCAGTGCCTTCATCAGCAGCCCTGTCACTGCTAGAAAGACTCTTAGACCCCTTGCCTTTCCGTTGTCTCGGAGTGGCTAGGTGTGAATCCCATCCTCCACAAACAGCCAGAATCCATCTCTCAAGCACTCTGCCTGTCCCCGCTCCCATCCTCCAGAGCACTACACAATGTAGATTTCTCCTTGCAAAGCAGATTTCCAGGGCTAGTTGTTCAGCAGTCCCAGGCTTCCACCCCCTCCTCTACCCTGTTTCTCTTCCTCCCGCTGGTGAGCTGAGGTGGGGGAAGGGCTCCGTTCCCTCCAGATCAAGGCTTTCCTAAGTTACCCTGTTTTGTGAGGTCTGCTCTGTTCATGAGGTCTGTATGCAGTCTGGTGCAGCCTTCTTTCCTGTTGCTGTTTTAGGGTTAGTTGTATTAACTATGTTTTCACACTATCTGTGGTTTTGGAAGGAGGTCTCTGTCTCACCTCTCATGCCACCATCTTGAATCCGGTAATGTACTTTTTCTAAAACTTAATCATGTACAGATTTCAATGTACTAATTCTTTATGCCTTACACAATTTATGAACACATGTAATTTCTCAATATTTAATACAAACAATTAAATGAAAAAACCTGATGAACAAATTGCTGTAACAACTTTGGGGAAAAATATCATTATGGACCATTCCAGTAAAAATGATAAGGGGACTTTTCATTCATTTGATATTTTTTGAGAATCTACTATGTGTTCACTGTTCAGCAATGGGAATAGAGTGTGAACAAAACAGATAAAACTCTTTCTTTACTGGAGTTTACATCCAGTAGAACAGAATCAAACCACTTATTTGCTATTTTCTATGATTCTAGGAAAGCCATTTCTTAGCAATTTGCTCAGATTGAAGGTTTTTCACAACTATGTTCTCTATAACACTTGAACAAAATTAGTATGATATAAACTATACTTTTGATTGAAAAGTAGATCTTATTTTAGCTTTTAGAAAATTTTAAGTTATAAATCTATGTTTTAAACTAAAATCTTTCTTTTCTTACATCTCACTTATCCAATCTGTAGTCTTCATCCAAAAGGGGTTTTGAGCAGCTGCCTATCTTCTGATAGACATCCCCACCTCGGAAATGAGCAATCCATAGTTGAAGCATTTCAAGAAAAGCAAATAAATACATATTAAATACACATAATTGTTTATATTTTTTATGGCTTTTGTTAGAAGTCTTAGATTTATCTACTTCTGTAGTAATCTTTGGAGAGCATGACTAATAATATGAATTTTGTATTTTGGTCCCTTCATTTGTGATCATAGAATATATAATTTAATTACTTAGATACTTAAGCAGATCTTCCTACTCAGACCAATGGTTAAACATAATGAAAAAGAAAATTGTTTATCCATGTAATTCTACACAATTATAAAAAAGAAAATCATATTAGCTCACCAGTGCTAAAAATGAAAACACTAAAGGATGCATCCCACTTTCTTTTGATCCAACATTTTGACAGCAAGTTGATGATACTTCTATAAGCAGAGTCCAGACAAGACATAATTTACCATATGTGAATTTATCTAAACTCTCCATGAGACTATATTCATTTCAGCCAGTAGTAAAAATCCTCTTGGTTATTTCTAAGTTATTTTGTACACAAATGATTCTTACATGTTAAAGTGTAATAAATCACCTACTGTCTTAAACTGTGAAGACTTTATATAACATTTATATTAATAACAATGCCCTTTGTTTTAAAGTAAAGTCTTCCTGACCAATAATTTAAATTGTGTCTGTGCAATTTGTAGTTCTTACTAAATTTTTACATGAATGAGTTAATAAAATCAAGGCTAAATACGTCTGATATGTGTTATCTTGGCAGAGGATTGGGAAAGCAAAGAACCCTTTTCCTTTTGAAGGGATAACAGCCAGGTTTTTTTTCATATTCTATTTAAAGGTATAAAACAAAATGGTTAACAGGACCATACATAAATATTACTGTCTCTATTTACAAATGATGAACCAGGCTCTGAGGAATTTAGGGAGTATACCAAAACCAGCAAGTGGCAGAGCAAGGACTCTTGTCTAGATTTTCATTTCAAAATTTGGAATTCTTTTCACCACCACATTGCCTCTCTTAGTTGGATTGAGGGGCTCTCAAGATGAGGGAGAAAAATGAAAGAACACCAACAAGAGGAGAAATAGCCTATTTAGGATGGTCTAAGAAATTTAAAAAAAGATAATCAGAAATTCTATTGTGGATAGCATTCACCTTTTCAATCAGAATTTGAGTGTCTATGGTATGCTAGGCACTTGGGATGCAAAAATAAGCAAAGGAAGTCCTTAGTCTAAATAAAGGAACATGCAGTTCAACAAAGACGTGTTCAAGGACAGTTAACAATAAAGGATCAGAAATGCGGTAACGCAGGCATGCAGAGGATGTTACTACTTAACGCAAGCTACTCAACACTGGGTGGTCAGAGTCAGAAAAAATTTCACCTCATCAACAAAAATAGCAGGCCCTGGGCCAGAAGGTGGAGATAAGGATAAAGCAGACCTATCCAAGCTCTGGTGCAGCTTATATTTTCGTCGGAGAAGAGATAATAAGCAAGCAAATAAATGTGGCCATCCCATGTGAGTAATAAGTGCTATAATGGAAATAAAATAGAGCAATGTAGACAGAAGACTGGGCCATTACTTTAAACTGGAATGTCAAGGAAGAGCTCCCCTGAGACAATAAGAAAGACCTGAGGAGTCAAGGGTGTGTGCCAGTTCAAATTGTTACGGCTTAGTCTTTGGGAAAAAATTAGTTTTTAAAAACTTATCACCTTTATTCCATACAGACTTTACATTCTGGGTAACGGAAATTAGGCAGAGCTCAAAAATCTCTTGATTCAATTTTCATCCTTTCCCACTTAGAAAAAAATTTTAAAAAGTAGGAAAGATCCCTTTCCTTAGAATAAACAGGGCTGCGGCTGCGAGGTGCTGACTGCGCAGAAGGCTGTCAACTCTACAGCTCTGCTGGAAGTGCAGTCTGGAGGAGACTGCGGCGCATTCCGCGCGGGTGCAGGTCCAGGTGCCAAGTGAAGGCCTTCGACTCCTGGGCGCTCCGCCACTACCAGCGCAGTTCCACCAGGCCTGCGGCTGGCCTTCTGGGCTGCAGCCTCGCACTCCAAGCTGCACATGCAGCACCTGCAGACACACCTACTCCCACTCCCAACTACAGACGCCCAGAGGTCGCGGGTGAGTGCCCACAGACCCTGCACCACGTGCCAGCGCTGCGGGGTAGCCTGGGACAGACGCCAGGCTCCCGAACCAAGGCAACGGGTCATCGGGGACTCAGGGTCTCTCCAAGGCCCATGGATGTGGTGCAGACACCGAGGGGTTGTCTTCCTTCTTGGACACCCCTAGAGACCTTGCACCTCAAACCTAAATGCCACCCCAGAGAACCGCACTCCTGCCTAAAATTGGAGACTTTCTGACCACAGGGGTTTTGGAGCATTGCCTGTGGAGAAGAGCAAATGGTGCAGAATGTGGTTGATTTTCTTCTGATGAGAACGAAGGCCGTAGAGAGACAGGGTCCTGCCGTACATCATTATGACGAAAGTGGATGATGGCTTTATAAAGAAAGCCCAAGAATAATACCAGAAAGCAGACAGATTACATACTATAAGCATCACCTTTTAATTTTTGTCAACCCAGTATCCCTTATATTTCAGAGATTCTTCACCCTTAATCCTCCCTTCCCCAGAGTATCGAGTTTCTGTTAAATCACATCAGTCATAATTTTGGAAACTATCAGAAGTAGTGTAGTATAATGTGATGTGAATAAGGGACCCCAGGATTGGAACTCAGGAGATCCTGGGATGGAGTGTCAGGCTTGATCTGATTACCAGTCAATTCCTTGGCTGAAATTTTCATCAGTAAAGTGAGGGAGTTGAAATAGAGATCTCCAAAATTTTGTGTCTGACCTTAGCAGTTGTCCATCATTATTACAGATGGTCATTGCAAATTTTTGCAACTGTGATTTTGTAGTTTCTCCAGGGTCAAACCAAAAATTAGGGCATTTAGTACAAGGAAAAATCAAGGATGTACCTACAGCATGTTGGCAAGAAAAAAATATAAAAAATTCTTAGTCAAAGCAAAATTTCTAAATTTTGCTTCATTAAGCCATTCCTTAAAAAATATAACAAGGGAACCTAATTCAAAATTGGCTTTTCTTGATTTGTATAAAGAATACAGGCTGTCATTAAAATTCTTCAATGCATAAAGTAGTGATGTAGTAAGACCCATATTGAGATCTCCTGTTCCTTAGATCTTAGAACCTTCTTTTGTTACCAGCCAGTTTTCTTTCCTTTGTTGTCAGCTTTTTCATTTCCTGCTTAGATTTGTGTTCTGGCCCCATTGGGGATTTTCTTTAAAGTCTCCATTACCAAACTCAGCCTTTTCTCAGTCTTCATCCTTTCAGGCTTCATAATATCTGATGCTATTGATAGCTCACACTTCTTAAGGTAGCCTTCTTTTTCTTTTATAAGATAACTTTCTATTTTATTTCCCTGGCTACTCTCTGTATCTTCTCATTTCCCTTCAACACATTCTGAAGTCTTGTATTTTAGCCATTTTATCATTAAACTGTGTTCAATGGCAATCACATCTGGACATGGGTTAAATTATTGTTTATTTTTAGAAACTTAACAAATCTCTACCTCTGATAATATCTTTTGTCCAGAGTTTTCCAAATAGTTGCTGAACAAAATAATAATTTTAAAAAATCACCAGTAACTACATACTGACAATCTAACATTTAATGTACTGAATAAGTATTTAAAAATTTTTAAGTCAAGTATTCTCAGATATGTTATATACAGTACATACAGTACTGGATAGCCACATCCACTGTATACCTAAATGTGACAAAGGCTATTATATTTGAATATGTGTTTGTGTATCTTGTAATGCTATTATAAATACTATCATTTTGGGAAAAGTGTGTATAGTTATGAATAGTAATAAAATAAGGCATGTTTTATCAATTCCTGAATAATGCCGTGCATCTTCACCATATGGACAGCCACAGCCACTATATATATTACTAGAACAGCAGTTATCAAACTTTATGGTCTCAAAATCTGTTTACACTCTTACAAATTGAGGACTCCAAATAGCTTTTTTTCATGTGAACTACATCTGTTGATAATACTTTATTAGAAATTAATATGCCTACCATATGAATTAATATTTTATAAATTTTTCGATATTAATGACACGGTTCATTATACAACAACCTCCCTGCCCCTCCCCCCAGAAAAAAACCCTTTGTTAATATCACCACCACTCTAATCAGGGAAGTCTTTAAGTTTTGGGAAGCTGTTGTATTATTATTTATTACTGCATAGCAAATTACCCCAAACTTAGCAACTGAAAACAATAAACTTTATTATCTCAGTTTCGGTGGGTCAGGAATCCAGGAGTGGCTTAAGTGGGTCGTTCTGACTCAGTGCCTTTCAAAAGGTCGCAGTCAAATTGTTGGCTGCACTGCAGTTGTTTTAAAGATCAAGGGAGAGCTTTTCCAATTACTTCCAAACTCACGCGTGTGCCTTTTGGCCTGCGTCAGAAGATGCACTTCCAAGTTCACTCACACGGGCTCTTGTAAGCCTCAATTCCTTGCCATGTGCACTTCTCCATAGACTGAGTGTCCTCATGATGTGGCAGCTGGTTTCCCCCTCCCAGGGCTACCTCACAACGTGGCAGCTTGCCCCATAGTGAGTTATTCAAAAGAGGAGAGAGAATAAGAGAGCCCACCCAGGACAGAAGCCACAGTCACTTTATAACCTAATGTCAGTATGACAGCTTATCACTTCGGTCACATCCAGTTCACTAGAAGTGATCCAGCCTACAATCAAGGGGAGAAAAACTAAGCCCCACCTCCTGAAGGGAGCTGGATAAAAGAACGTGGAGACATATCTACAAAGCTACCTCAAGTTGTCGTTCAAGGTGCCAGATGCAAGTTTTTCCAAATTCTAATGTTTGCTTTAAATGTCAAATTTATTATGGACAATAAAATGGCCAGGTGTTTTCCCTGAAATGACAGGCTTACTTCTTTCATTTTTGAGAAAATATCTTGCCAGACACTCAAATCTGTATAACCATAGTTTCTCTGTTGGTCTTTCTTTCAAGTGAAAATGATATTCTATGAAAACAGCAGCTATAGCTCACAGCATGATCAAACATACCATTGCTTTTCCTTGAGGCAATCATGTACTTTCAGTGTGCAGCCAGGAGGGTTTATGAGTACTTCCTATTACATCACACACAATAGTAAAATGCCGTGCTCAAGGGTCAATATTTAACAAAATTAATCATTTTTGTTGCTTCATCCAAGATATTCTTAAATAAAACTAACTTTTTTGTTGTTGTTTGGACGGAATAGAATGCCCAGGACTTCAGACTGGGAATATCACTGTAGGAGGGGGCAAATAGGGAAAAGTTTCTTGGGGAAAGATGTATGTTGAGAGTGGCTGGGAATTACATTTAGATTATCAGAGAGGAGGAAAGGTAGGTGGGAGAGGAAAATAAGCAAAACCAGTGGGGCTGGAATAAAATGAGCACGTTATGTTCAGGAATAAAGAGAGGGGACACCAGGAGCAAGCTGTGGACTTGATTTAGGTACCTGTGAAGGGCACCAGCCTGGTGTCTTCACAAAATAGACCCCCTGAAGGGCCAGTGTGAGAGAGGAGGACAGCTAGAAGTCCAAGGATTGTTATCTAGCCAGAAATGCAGAGGAGTTTCCATGAAGCATAAAGTCACTTTTGACTATTTGCCACTCCTGAGGGCACCAACTCTAGTCACATGCATATAGCTAAGTAAGAGCTTTCCCCTCATCTTACTTTTCTCCTTCCCCCCTGCAACTTTGTAAAGGCCAAAACCAGCAACTGAGAGGAAGAAGGGGTACTGAGAAGAGGAAAAGCAGCAGACTGCAGCTCCCTCTTTCCTCCGCTATAGACTTCCAAGTCTGGAGCAACTGGGAAAGGGAAGTTTTAAATGGAGAGACTTAGAGTTTGGAATATTACACTGGACTGAACTCTAATTACTAAAATTTCATTTATTACCTGAGAGCAAACACAAAACTCTAATACCTACCTGATATTTCAAGGGATGGAAATGGAGCCCATGGAGCTGGAATGCACTGACAGTACAAGTTTGAAGAACAGTGGGAGAAAAGAGATAGTTGCTTTCAGCTTGCACCCCAATGGGTTCAACTCCTTTAATAAACTGGTCGCAGTAACTATTCCTTGGGCACTTATTTTTTCCAGGCTGAAGTTCTGCTGGGCGTGTTTTAGTGAATGGACAAAATGTATTTTATATTTAGGAGAATGGTGTTTCCAGAGTGATTGGAGCCTGAGGCTAACCTGAGTTTTTGTCTTAGTAGCTACTTAAAAAATGTAACTCATTGTTAATATCATGGACTCTCAGTTTCCTCATCAATAAAAAAGAGATATATAATGTCTACTTCATGGTGTCCATAAGCCATATAAGATATTGTCAATAAGATAAATATGTACAGTAACAGTGCCTGGTACATAGTGAACACTCAATAAATGGTAACAGAGATTGTGGTCTTCATGGCTGTACTGGGTTCAGTGATCTGACAAAACAGTAGTTTATAAAATTTACTAGGCACTTCATGCAAGACAGGTTGAAGGTGAATCAAGATCAGAAGCAGGGAGAAAAATTAGAAACCAAGTAAAATGAGGCTAAAGTAATCACAGGAACAAAATAGAGGTGAAGGGACAAACATAAGCCATATTTAAGAAGAACAAAAGTAACTGTTTAGATATTGTAAATAAAGGTGAAGGAAGAGGCAGAGGCAATTTAAATTTTTAAAGGTTGGTTGGATGGAAGAATAGTACAAATGGGAGAAATACAGACATCAGCAGAATGAGCAGGTTAGGTGGGTGTGAGAGGTGGGAAGAATATTAATTTTGTTTTGTTACATTTCAACTTTCGATATGGTGGGACTTCCAAGTGCAAACATCCTATAGATACTCAGAAAGTCATTAATTTATTCATACATCTAATATTTCTTGACAGCCTACTTGGTGTCAGACAACATCTAGGCTCTAGAGAGAAAAGTTGGAGTTTAAATGGGACATCTGGGCGAGACAGAAAGATCTGAGGACACTCAGCATACAGCTGGTCCCTGAAACCATAAATATTAATCAGTTTTCTAATGGAATGTGTCAAGAAGAGACAATTTCAGGGAATATTCACAGTTAAGGAGACAAGAAATAGGTAAATGAGTGAGAACTAAACCTGGACCCCAGGTTATACTTATTTTCCTATTAAATTGTAAACACCTATGGTTTATAAATATTTATGACAGAAAAAGTAGTTTCATAGTAATTAATACTTTTAAAACTTTTTATTTTGGAATAATTATAGATTCACAGGAAGTTGCCGAAATAGTAGAGAAGGTCCCTTTACACTCCACCCAGTTTGCCCAATGACTAATCCTATATAACTTACAATATGAAAACCAGGAAACTGACATTGGTATAATCCACTGACTTTCTTCAGATCTCACCAATTTTACATGCACTCACTTGTGTGTGTATGTGTATATATTTCTATCCCTTGTATCATAAGTATGGATTCAGGTAATTTTTCATTCTTAATTGTTAATTTTTTTTCTTTTTCCTCACTCCAGTTACTTATGTGATATAATGAATCCACACCACAGAAAGTCTTTTAAAATATTTTTTGTAGTTTACTGATACTCTGTAATGTTCAAACAGCTAAATATAGCAAAGGTCATAAAGTTTAAAAAAATATTTAATTAGCAAGGAACTTGTATATGTTTTACATGATTGACTATATTGAGCCAGATTCTTCTGAAACCTTTAGACAGTCACACACTGTTCCCCAAGTTATCAGTAAAATGTGAGTTATGATGTTTAAAGTTTTTGATAACCCTGCAATTTTATGATTTTTAGAATTCTAATTCCTAGGTCACCTGGTCTCTTAATATAAAGCAGACACTTGTGGTTACTACATTAATTCTTTTGAGTCAGGGTCGGTCTCACCTTATCAGGTCAGTTACCCATGGGACACAGTTCATCGCTGTCTTATTGTAGTAAATAATACCCTGTTAGCCTGAATGATTTTAACATAGCTGCATCCTCAAATGGGCTTGCATACATTAGGTAATGGGCAAATCAATTAAAAATTGCCCTAACAAACATAACTTGTATTTTTTAACTGAAAATATTTGATATCTTGTTATTTTTAGTAATAATTTAAGTAAAACATGAACCATTTCTATTCCAGCAATAGACAGCATTTTAACACTGAGCTCCATTCCTACTTGAGGAAATAAAAAGTTATTATATTCTGACCTAAGCTAGGCAAGGAGGAATCATCCTCTATTTAGGCATTTTTTAAGGAGGTTAATATTTATAAATTGGATCCCCCCCAAAAATCTGTAATTAATTTCACGAAAATAGTAAAAGCTTTTGTGCTTGGGCAAAAGTGTTAGTAGAAGACTCAGATAAGGAAGATTGGTATCAAAGTAAATATTTGGAAGCTGAGTAAATGCCACTTTATAAAAATGGCCATGAGATGTAGACTTTGACAATAGCCATGTTAGAAAGCTTGAAAAACTTCCTATGTCTTACATATTTGATGGCAACACACAGCAATAGTAAAATTACATTTCTAATTCAACAATGTTCTAGGAAAAAACCACAGTGGACTAAAGCACTTCACTAGGTTACTTTTACTGAACTAAAATTAATGGAATATATTTAAATCCTTATGGGGTTATTCAGTAGTTTGTTCCCCTTAAAACTGCCTAGTCGTTCCATTTCATGACACCAAGATTCTCTTAAGGGAAAACTTAAGAAGACATAATATTTGCTCTTAGTCAACAGAATTGGTAGAGAAAAAAAGCTTCTCTCCAAGAAGTATAAAACATGACACTGTAAAATGCAAGTATTTAAAAAATTATTATGGCAAAAAAACAAAACAGAATGTACAAAACACATGTATATTTTTTCTCATGTCATCTTTAGATTTTGGGCAGAGAGCCTGAGCCCAATCTGAAGCTCTAGATATAGTTTATTTTCATATTTAAGAATAAGTATCCATTTCGGAAATACCATTGTGGGATGGAATGCCACATAAAGACTAATAGCTGAGCACTACTGGGCATTAACTCATGGAGGGAAGGCTGATTATCCCCAAGTTACAGATGCTTAGAGGCACTATGATTTTCTCCTCTCACACGGCTACTGAGGGGTGGAAATAAGAATCAAGTCTGTCTGACTCAAAAATTTACTGCTGTTGGCATATTCTGTGTTAATACCTACAAATCATTCCTGTATCTTTATATAAACAGAGCAGAACCTCTACTGAAGAGCATTCAGCCCTTTGCTCCTATATATTGCATTTACTTCATTTATTGCCCTAAAAGTCATAACAAAGCAATATTTGTATTAAATCAGTTGGCATTTTTATTCAATTAAGTGAATCTAGCTGAATATTATTTCCAAATATTCATTTGGAGAAGGAAATTTTTAATTAAGTGTAAATAGGGGGAAACAGCATTTGTAACATACATATATAACAAAAGCCTAAAATCTTCACTTCATATGGAATTCATAAATAAATATATAAATATGCCATAGGGAAAATAATGACAAAGACAATCACAAAGGATTCCTCCATTTATTTAACACACATTTTCTTAATGCCTTCTATATATCCCATACTGTGCTATGTGTTAGGGATAGAATGAACAAGTACTTATTGACTTCTTGCCATATTACTAAAAAATGGTTTATTTAGGATAATCCCATTTTGAAAAAATATGTTTATATATAAAACATATCTGGAAGTATATGTATCAACAGGTTATTAATGGGTGGTCAGATTTATTTGAAACAATGAATACAGTTTTCTTGTACTAAAGTTCTATAAAAAAGGTTAAAATGTATAGGGATAAAATTTTTCAATTGTTTCACCTATTGTCCAGGATCTTTTTAGTAATAAAAATACACTTCTCTTTTCTTATCCAGTGGAAGGTGTATTCCAGCAGAAATGGATTCCTTCTTTCTTTTTATTTTATTTTATTTTATTTTGATATCATTAATCTACAATTAAATGAGTAATATTATGGTGATTATACTACCCCCTTCATCAGGTTCCCCCCCCAACCCCATTGCAGTGACTGTCCATCAGTGTAATGAGATGCCATAGAGTCACTACCTCCTTCTTTCTTTTATACCAATATAATCCCACCTCTGGATCCTGCCCCTGAGACACAACAGATGCAAAAACATTGACAGACGGATATGTACATGGAGACACAAATTCATGGACACACAACAGTCTACCACACAGCACACACACACACACTCATATATCATAGAAGCACACACAGAGGCACACGGCCTCATTATAACCTACGTTGGTGTAAGTGAAAGAGTTTGGCAGAGATCTGGTGGTTTCAATTTTGGAAACACCTTAATTATTCTCTACATCTCTTCATTTATAACCTCTGAATGCCATATTTTTCATGCTTGCATATTATAAGATATATAAATTATTTTAGTGGAAAGATAGCTGTCTGATTGGCTCCTTTGGGGGTTTTTTTTTTGTGCCTCAATCATCTGTTCTATTTGTCTGGGTTCTAGTCTATCTTGGAATTACGACAGATGCAGGGCTGTAGCAGCTACTAGTCTGGGAGAGGACAAATACCTTTGGGAAATCAAAACAGATTAATATGGAACAGTTGAAAGTAGACAGTAATTTTTTTCACTTAATTTAAAAACTCTTGTTTTAGACTCACATGTATAAAAATGTCATATGTTGTTAACCTGTAAGAAGTAGTTTTAAATAAAATATAGGTACCCATTAATTGATTAATAAAATAAGGCATGAATTATAGAGATAAAAACAACCACCACAATACATTCCATGTAAGTATACATTATTAAATATTTCATTCACGAAAGTCAATACTTCCATGGTAGTAGCATGTCAATTACTATTTTTTTAATTGATATACAGTAGATATAATTTTCTATTGGTTTCAGATGTATAACATAGTGATTCAACAATTATATGTTCCTGACTGTTCACCACAATAAGTGTAGTTACCACCTGTCAACATACAAAGAAATTACAATATTAACTATATTCCCTATGCTGTACTTTCATCCCATGACTAATTTATCTTATTATCGGAAGTTTGTACCTCTTTATACCCTTCACATATTTTGCCCATCCCCCTACCCTCCTCCCCTATGGCAAGCACCACTCTGCTCTGCGTTTATGAGTTTGTTTTGTTTTGTATTTAGATTCTATACCTAAGTGAAATCATGTCTTTCTCTGCCAATGACTATTTTTGAAATATGTGTATTAATGGACTAATTATAATGAAAAGTTCTTTGATTTAAAAAAAGTTCACTATTTTAAAAATATATGTATTAATGGTTTAATTGTAGTGAAAAGTTATCTGATTTTTAACTTATTCAATTTTATAACTATATACAGAGCAAGTAATGAAAATTTTCTTTAATAGTCCAATAATGGTCAGCTGGTAATAGTGTTGATGAATATAATTTTGAAAAAGTAAATTAATTAAATATTTATGGAAAGCCTGCTTTAAACTCATAAACCCATCATTATGGATTTTTATTTGAATAACAATAGACTATATTGAATTTCACTGTAATCTAAGTTACCCAATTTTTTTTACCTCAGAGTAAGAAGTTTCATTTTAAATGACTTTTTTTAACCTTTAATAACAGTTAAGAAACATGCAAATGTTAACTTAAATCTCAAATTAGACTTGAGTTAGTCAAAACCTATCTCAAGAGTACAATGTTTGTAGTGTTTGTCTATGGTTCCTACTCAGACATAGTCTAAGGTTTCTATTACTCAAAAAACTTCCAAGATTTTCTTTTCTGGTACTCAAGAAAGATTCATCTGTCTCCTTACTTTTCTATTTCTGTAAGGATAGGAAGAAAAGCATGGAGGGAGAAAATGAGGAAAGACAAATATTTCTTGCAATGTTCGGGGGTTCCCTGATTCCTGAAGCACACCCATTGACCTCCTCCCACCCCCATGAAAAAAAATCTACTTTCCAAACCGTTCCCCAGACCTTCTTTTGTTGATTAGTAATAGGTCTTTTGACGGCTCACTTTATTCTTTTAGGTTATGAAGTCTTCTCGAATCAAGAGAGGACTCAGTTACTTCCAAAAGGAACTGCCCAACAGGTCACTTTTAGGTAGATCTCAGTCAGATCCTCTGCTTTACATTAGAAAAGTAAATTAATTTGTTTTCTTTCCTGCTCATTCCTTTAAACATTCAAATAAATTCTTAATTTCTAATATTTCTTTAGTAACTAGAAAAGAGGGCAATTTCTTCTCTTCTCAATATTATTTTAAACAAAAATTCTGAATACATCACCCAAACTTTCAACAATATTTATTTTGTTCGATATATATCATATAAAATTTGAATATAAAGTATATATTTGTTTATTTTTTGTTTAATATTTCTGCTTTACAGTTAAAGAGACAATAAGCTCCTTGTTAGCAGTAACACACTTCAAGTTACTTGTATGATAGGTATAATGGGGCAATGGGGTGTTTTGCCATTTTGTCTCTATTGTTTTTGAACCTGTGAGTATTTTGACACAAAATCATTTTTAAATAAAAATATTTAATATTAGTAAAAAATATTAATGAGTCTTAGAATTCTATAGTTAGCTAAATTATCATTCAAAAATAAAAGTGATATAAAGGCTTTTTGGACAAAAATCGGAATTTACCGCAGGTGAGGCACATGCACTTTTACTGTTGAATGATAATTTAGCTGAGGGATTTTAGAAGAAAGGAATTCCAGAGGAAGGATGGATGTGAGAAGGAGTATTAATAAAAGACTTTAATTAACACATGGTAAATATAAACAAATAATAACCTTTAAAATAATAATAAGGACTAAGTTTAACAATTAAAGAAATACTGCACAACAATTACATGTGAGTTGGGGGTCGGGTAGGCACACTCTGTACATTAAATAACACATTAACTGGGCGATAGACCTTGTGCGGGACCTTCCCCCACCCTCTTTGGGGTCACTCTTGGAGTGGTCTGCACTGAGCCTCCAGCAATTCTTCAATGACAGTTCACATTTTCCTAACTTGGCTCAGATTTTGTGGTGGTTTCTGCAGCCAGTCTCTGCCCCGGTACAGCTGACCACATATGCCTGAATCTTTGACCAAAAAAGGGATTTCATGTTCCTAGTCATAGTATCTGCCTCACTTGCACAACCATCTCCCAAGCCAGGTCAATGAGAAGTAATCGGGGACTTTTGCTGGAACTACAGAACAGAATCATAATTTACTGAGGAGTTGAAAAGCTGTTAGAATATTGTATAAGGAAATTGGAGCCCAGAGAGGTTAAATAACTTGTGGAATGTGAAACAGCCAGTAAGGATAGAGCCAGTGTGGTCAACTCCAAAGACCAAGAAGACCAGTCCCTCACACTGGGGCAGACTTGTTTTTGTTTTACACTGTTCCATAGCCACCTTTATCTGTGACTGTCTTCATGCATGGAAGTCAGTGCTTCTACAAAAGAATTCAAATATGCCATGGGTTCTCCACACTTGGTATCTTAAATTTCAAGGTGTTAATGTTCTTTTACACCCTGGGGAACAAAATAGTTTTCAGAGCCACTGTCCATCTTATGGGCCAAGTTACCCATACTCTTTTAATTTACTCAGAAGGAAAGAGAAGGGAAATTAAAGTCTGGCAACCCCTTCCTGTTAGTCACCTAATGCATAAATTAGACTTTATCCCTGACACTCTTCAATCTCCAAGTGTTCTATAAATGTTGCAAGTGAGAAATTTTAAAAGTAAATTTCATTATAACAACTTGATTCCAAGTTTGGGCTCTCAGAGGAACATGTTTTTACAAAAACTACTACTGCAGCTCAGTGGTCAACAGAATTGCAGTTAGACGTTATAAACTAGATTAATAAAGATATTTTTAAACTTTCCAAAAAAAATAAATTACACATTAACTGATAAATAATTAACATTTATATGATGTAAAATTATTCTATCCAAGAACAGGTGTGCCCGATTACATTTTCAAAGATGCTGCAACAATATGCCCCATCCCATGTGCTGTTCTACAATGTGTCCTTAGCATTCCGCTCATTAAGAAATGGGGGCTCTGTCCTCTCCCCTTTCATCTGAGCAGGCTTGTCACTCTTTGTAATGGATAGAATGCAGCTGAAGGGATGCTGTGTGGATTCAAAGACTCTGGGTGGCTTCAGTTTCTTCTTTGTTCAGTGTGGACACACACTTCCGTAGCCCTGAAGCACCACACAAGAGAGCCAAGTACACTGAAGCCTCCACGCTGTGAAGAAACCACAGGGGCAAGCATGTATGTGCTGTCCAGTTGTCCCCCAGCTGAGTCCCAGCCAAACACAAGCATCAGCTTGTATGATGAAAATGCCTGCAGATGACCCCAGGCCTGGTCATTGGACTTCTCAAAGCAGCTGCATCACTGCAGGCATTAGGGTCTGTCTACCCACCCGAGGCCCCAGACACCACGGAGCAGAAAGCCATTCCTGCTGTGTCCTGTCACAGTCTCTGACCCACAGAATTTATGAGTATAATGAAACAGCTGTCTCAAACCACTGTTGTCAGCATATTTTACTTGTTATTCTAGAAATAGTAAGTAGAGAAAAAGGGGAATGCCTTTTCATTGGTTTGGTTCTTTTATTATTTCTCTTACTAATGTTGAAGCTTTTCTTCATATAAATCTTACACATTTGTTGCTAATTGCATTCCAACAGATTTTATTCTTTTTGTTGCTATTGTAAATGGAATGTTTTTTATTACATTTTCTAATTAGATAATATATGTTATTTATTATCTATTAGATTGTATCTATTATATTATCTATTAGACCTCATATATATATATGTTAGTTACATGCATTCATTTGTTCCTCAACCAATTTATTTAATTTTCTTATTGTTTTAGTGGTTTTCCTATTGATTCTCTCGGGATTTGCAGGCATAGAATCATAGCATGAAATGACAAATTTATTTCATAGCATGAAATGATGAATTTATTCATTTTTTTCCATTTTTTATGTTTCTATTTTATTTATTTTTTCTATTTGTCTTGGGTAAGTTAAGTTTCATACATCCCGAGTCTACATATATGTATTATTTTTAGGTGGTTAAAGTTATCAAACTTTTGTTTCATGCATAAGTTTCCTGAAGAACAGCCAAATGAAGATGCTTAGACAGATATGTAGGCTTAATGCTCAGGAGAGAAATATAGAATCTAAGAGTTTGAAATTTGAGAATCATCACTTTTAAATGATTGTAGAAGCCATAAGAATAGGTGAAAGGGAGGAACAACGTACAGCATGAGAAGAGAAAGCGTCTAGGACAGAGCCCTAAGAAACACCAGCATGTAGAAGGCTGACTGAACAAGGTAACCCGAACAATGACCAGCAGAGAGGAAGAAAAGAGCAAGGAGAGCGCTTTTTAATAGAAGAAGCCAAAAAAGATTAGCGAAGTCTTGAGAAGCCTAAGGAGAGTGTTTGGTTTGGGTGATACGAAGGTCGTTGGTGACCTTGAAAACAGCAGTTTGACTGGGGTGGGAGGGACGAAAACGAGACTGTAGTGAGTTGACAAATGAGTAGCATGTGAGGAAAGAGCCTCATTTGTAAACAACCTTTTGAAGAAGTTTAGCTTCATGGTAAGAATAATAGGACTTACCAAAGTCACTGAAGGGAAAAATCAGCATGAAGTATTTTTATATATCAACAACAAACAGGAAGAAGATGAAATAGGAAAAAGATTCCTTTTATAATAATATCTAAAAATATCAAGTACCTAGGAATAAACCAAAGACAAGTTCTATAATACCTCTGTGGAGAAAAGTATAAAACTCTTACTGAAAAACATTAAAGAAGACCTATATAAATGGGGGATATACTATGCTCATATATTGAAAGACTAACCAAATATAGATTTAATGCAATCTCAATTGAAATTGCAACTAATTTTTTTGTATGTGTGTAGAACGTGAGAATATGACTCTAAAATTTACATGGGATTACAAAGGGCCAAGAACAGGCAAAAGACACTTGAAGAAATAGAATTGGGTAGAAGTAGCTCTCCTAACACTATAATGTGTAAGACAGCATGGTAATCGCAGGAGAGCCAAATGGGCCAATGGAAAAGCACAGACCCAGGGCATTTATGGAATCTTAACCTGAAACTGGCAGCACTGCAGAGCAATAGCAAAAGGATACTCTTTTCAATAAATAGTGTTTGAACAATTGGATATCCCTATGAGAAAAATAAAATTGTATACCTACTTGGCATCATATACAAAAGTAATTTCCAGGTAGACCAAAGACCTACATGTAAAAGGCAAAATATAAAACTTTTGAAAATCATATAGAAAAAATTTTATGTTCTGAGGCTAAGGAGACATTTCTTACATAAGACAGAAAAAGTCCTAACTAGAAAGGAAATACTGATAAATTTGACTTCGTTCAATTGAAGAACTTCAGAAAAATAAGAAAGTGAAAAGATAAGCCACAGAATGGGAAGATGTATTTGTAACAGATAAAGCCAACAAAGGACTATAATCTATAATAAAGAAATAATTCTTTCAGATCAAGGAAAAAAGATTACCCGATGTAAAAACTGACAAAAGACTTCAATGGATACCTCATAAGTGAAGAAATCCAAATAGCCAATTAAATCAACTTTATTATTTGTCAATGCAAATTAAAACCATAATGACTTAACTTCCTAGCAGAGCTGGCAAAAATTCAAAGGTCTGAAGACAATGAGATGCTTACTTTGGTGAAGATGTAGAGTAACAGAATCACTCATATACGACATGTGTGGTTTAAACTGGAGCTACCACTTTGGAAAAATTGTTTGGCATTATCTCATAAAGTTAAATGTATGCATATTTTATGATGTGGTAATCCAAGTCCTATGTATATGCTGTGGAGAAAATTGCACATGTAGGTGCCATGTGCAAGAATGTTCATAGCAATATTATTTATAAGAAATAACCCCAAACTGGAAACCACATATATATTCATCAACATTAGAATGGATATAGAAATAATAGTACATTCATGTGTAAGAATACTATACAGCAATAAAAATGAATGGTTATATGTAACAATGTGGATGAAATTTCTATAAATAACACTGAACAAAGGAAGTATGACACAACAGAACATATATACCATGACTCCACTTTTATCAAGTTCAAAAGCAGTGAACTATATTCTCTAGGATGGCACACTTGGGTAATAATAAACTCAAGCTGCGTAATTGAAGATTGTCTAATAAAAGGTGTAGGCAAAAGGAAAATCTACAAAAATTGGCGCAGTGTCCTAAGGCTATAATAGCAGAACCACACCTAGGCTTGAAAGGGTAAGCAGGGGGAGCCCAGAGGGAGAGAGTTGCATAAAGAGGAAAGTCTCACAAGATCTGTGACCTTTGGTTGGTGTGATGGTTAATTTTATGTGTCAGCTTGTCTGGGCCATGGTGCCCAGATATTTGGTCAAACATATTCTAGATTTCTGTGAAGATGTTTTTAAATATGACATTAACATTTAAATCAGTGGATTTTGAGTAAAGTAGGTTGCTCTCCACAACATGGATGGCCCTAATCCAATCAGTTAAAGTTCTTAATGGAACAAAGACTGACCTACCCCAAGTAGGAAGAAATTCTGACAGCAGAAGGTCTTTGGACTTGAAGGGCAGCTCTTCCCCAGTCTCCAGGGCGCTGGCTTACCCTGAAGATTTTGGGTTTACCAGGTCTCAACAATTACATGCGCCAATTCCTGAAAATAAATCTCTTTCTCTCTCACATATATATATGTCAGTTCAGTATATGTGCTATATTTGTTTAGCGTTACACACACACACACACACACACACACGCACGCACACATCCTGTTGGGTCTGTTTCTCTGGCTAACCCTGACACATATAGCTGGTGATAAAACCAGCCCAGCAAGCCCTTGGAGAGAGTCTGTCGGGGAGGAGCCAGGCGAGGGAAATATCCTGCCTCGTTCTGCTCCCTCTGATTTCCCTGTTGACTAAAAGCAACTGGAAGTCAGAGGTCAAAGGAGCCTGTTGATAAACTTCACCCAAGCTAGCTTCCCAGGATGGCAGGAGCTCCCTTTCTACAGAGCAGGGTAGGGAAAAGAGTGGGCCTAGACAGGAAAAGAGACTTATAAACTTATTAAAAATCTGAGAAAATGTTACAAAATTCAGAATGGTGGTAACTTCTATAGGGGTGAGAAGGGAATGATCCATAGGGACACAGAGGCTGATATACTCCCACAATCCAAATGGTGGTTAAAGGGTGTTTGTTTATAATTTTTCATTAAACCATAAATTTATGTTGTGTGCTTTTTGTATATTTCAAAATATATAATTTATAATTATATTATAAATATATATGATATATATATAATATATAATTTAAAAGTTTAAAGAAAATTGCTGAATAATAAGAACTTGTATAATATTGGTATTCTAAAAGTCACAATAATTTCCCAGGTGAGCAAGTTTGTAGCAGTTAAAACAAGTCCGTTTGAAACACTAGAAATTTGTGATAGACAAGCATACACATCCTAAGAAGTGAAAGGAATAAAAGAACGAAAAGACATTTCCTTTTTAAAAAATAAATAGTTGCTTCACTAGATGGGAAAGAAAAATAGCTAGAGACTTGGACATGTTTAAATGCTGATAGTAAGAATAGTCAAGAGGTAAATGTTGAAGACACAGGAGAAGAAAGAGGAAATACATGGAGTACAGTCCTTCCGGTGTCAGAAGGGGAAGCACACAGCCCTACCAGAGGGATTAGCCTTAAATAAGATGAGGGATATTTATTGCACTGTGACTGAAGGAGAAAGAAAAGCATGTATGTGGCTGCATACAAATTTGTCAGCCTAATAGTGGGAAGCTAAGGGGAGTTCCTCTTCTGATGCTTCCCTTTTCTTTGTGACTGAAAACACAAGGGAGGAGAAGGGGGGAAGAGATGTCAAAATCAGAGATGCGGGATGGTGACAAGGCTTGAACCACTTTGGAGAACAGGCGCACTAACTAGGTTTGCTGAAGCAGGACTGAATGCGCCGTTGGACCTGGAGGCCAGGAATGTGTAGTACCATCAATCTGCACAGTTTTGTGACTTTCTATAGTAATATTCAGCAACTCGGATATGGGCGTAGAAAAATCAGACACCTGGATTCATCCAGGGTTGGGGTTTTGGACCAAAGGACAATAGAATAAGAGATGTGAGGGTAGGGACAAGAGATGTACCGTTAAATCTCAAATGGATAGGGAAGGAAATGGAGACAGAAGAGGGCTAGCTGAGACTGAGGAAGTAGAAGCGTCAAAAGTTTGGAGGTTCTGTGAGAACATGAGCAGGGAGCAACTGAGTGATGCAAACTGAAGGCAAAAAGGCTGAGATTTTGTAAGGGTAATTCATGTGGACTTGGACATCACAGAGGATCATGAACATATCTGAGGTAGAAAGAAAAACAGCGAGCAGTGTATGTGGGGGAGGCGATGTTGACGAGGAGGTTGCTAAGTGACAGCAGCAGGAGTGATAGAGGTGAGTATAGTAAACGTCTCTCTCAGATCTCAGAAGAGCAGAAGTTCTTCAGGAGGATGGAGGAGTAATGGCCCGGCTCTCCCTCTTCACTCCACCTGGAATTCCAGAAGGTAGACTAGAAAGGTTTGGAAGGAAGCAAAGCATGGGCAAACCCAGATGACCAGGATAAGTTATAGTTGGGCCTATAATGAGGATATTGTTGAATGGTGTATGTTAGATTAAGCTGGCTGTAAGATTTTCAAGAATTCACCCTAGAAATGCCTAATACTGAGTAAGGGGTGGCATTGGTTACCTACATGCCCAGATTGCTTTGAAAGACTTTAGGTTTTCAGGTCATTCCCTGACATGAGAATCTAATAGTAAAAAACACATTATGTATTATACACAATTGTTTGCATACCTGTTCAGTGAGTTATCAGATTCCTTTGAGGCTCTAGGTCAAGAGCCATATTTAGATGTTGGCTTTGTGAATGTGGCTATTGATCTTTGTAGCTAATTTTATAGTGCATATATTTATTTGTCTCTCCTAGAAGGCTGAACCTGGCAATCAGAAGAGAAAACTTCAGAAAATTGATCAAGTCATAAATTGGCACAAATTTCCCCTTTACTCTGGAAAATAATGTCTCTGTGACAATTCAGTGCTGGCATTAATTCTAATTAAAGTGTTTATTTATACATGCAAAACATCCTTGGGATCAAAATGACCTTAGGTGCTTAACAAATGTTTGTTGAACTGAAAAGATAATAACGGGTTTCTCCTGTATACTTTTCTACAGGGAAAAGAAGGTGTTAACCATGTACCATAAGTTTCTAGGCCCTTTGAAAATTACTTTTCTCATTATAAGTGAGCAAATTGGTATTCTAGTTTACACACTGGCCTCTTGTGCATTGGGTTAGCACACGTCTCGTCCCTGGAATATGATCAACTCTGGGCACCCAGACAAAATAAAGTCTCTGAACTTGCAAAACCAAGGAATAAGTCCTGGAAAATGTGACTTGACTGAGGCAGTGTCATCCTGAAGCTAGCCTGAGCAGCGCAGCTGGCCTCTCCCTATGACATTTCTAGCTTGGTTGTTTAGAACAGTGACTCCATTTAAATCGAGTTGACCTCCTGCGGTAAAAATCTTGGAGACCATAATGGAGTTGTTAGCAAAACATTGTTGTAATGATAGTTAATGCAAGAGGACTGAGGAATTTATTAGAAATCATAGTGTGTTAATAAAATACACTGGCTGAAAATGTCTCCTAATTCTAGAGTCTAGCATGGGGAGTTAGGAACAATGTACAATTTGTGACTGTTCATGGGTAGCGACCTAGTAACAGACTGTTCCATTTTAAGGCTACGGCTAGTGAGCACTAAAATGCTTGTAACAAAACAAAACAAAGCAAACTCTGCTTTTTTGTCGTTTTGTTTTGTTTGTAGAATATTATACTTCATTGTTTCTTGTGTTATGCTAGGGCTGTACATTTCTGAGTGTCTCATTCTTTGTGTGCATAGAATCATAGATTCTTCCACCATTTGAAGCGTTAGACGTAATGACCAGTGAAAACAGGATTTTTTCCAACATGGCAAACATTCCAGTAACAATTACTGATTATTCTTGTGTTTCTTTTCATTAACAAAAAATAGTTTCTAACTAAGCAGTTACACAAAATGTCATTTCTTGCCAGATGTCACTAGAAGTGAAGAGTTTTCTTCTCCCTCAGAATTTTGTAAGTTCTCTTTATGATTTGTCAGTTTGATCGTATAGCAAGGGACATGAAAGAAAAGTCACAGTATAAACATGCATATCCTTCCATTTTACCTGGTGGTAAATAATCCTCATTTTTATGTTAAATCAACAAGGATACGCTATGGCTTAAAGGCAAAATTTGAGACTTAAAAAAAATTCTGGGCTTGGAGGGGGCGACTTATGGATAAACAAAATATTTGATGGGCCACACAGAAATAATGAGGGATGTTTAGGGATGGCAATGTTGTGGGGGTTGTCCAGGTACCTCTTTTTCAGGAGCTATTTCAGTGGAAAGGTTGGGAAGCACTGCTGCCACTAGGATTAGCCCAGAAACACATTGGCTTGTTTCTCTCACTTATCACTTCCTTGAGAAAGGTCTCAATACATTTTGATGTAGGTTGAATCGCCCTCATCCTACGCTGGTCCTAAAACTGGAAAGAGCTTGTAACACTAGAACGCCCTGAGGAACAATACTGAACCAGCCTCCCCATTAGCAGAAATGATACCGGCCTGTGGGAGTGGGAGCGGTTATCAGCTGGGAAGAGGTTTGGATCTGGCTACAGCCGGGAAAGAAACTGCCAGTATACCTGGAGGGATGATAATCACACAAGTCCAGATGACTTAATTTGAAAGTGAGAGGAGAGACTATTAATCAAAAGTAATATTGAAGTCCCAGATTGAGATTTTTAAATTTGAATGGGCTCTAAAGAGGAGTGTAGGGACCAAGGGTGGGCTGCCCAACATGTGCCATTGAAACATGCAGATTATTGAGCTGAAAATCATCAAGGCCGGAAAGACTCAGAAAGAAACTTTGAACTCCCTCCCCCACCCCCTTTCTACCCCCCACAACTGCATAAAAATAATTTAGATGGAGGAACTACACCAGGGAGAAGTAGACTTCCTGTGGTGGACAGGGAGGGATGTGGCTAAGGCTGTTAAAATTTCTCTTTGTGCCCCTCATTATTTCTGTGTGGCCCATCAAGTATTTTGTTTATCAAACATTTATTCTTTCAAATTCCTGTGAATTACTTCCCTTTTCTTTCGAAGTCTCAGACCCCTACCCACTTCTTCTTGGTTAGGATGACATATATATCTCATTCCTCCTGTCTTTCAAACCCATGTCTGTGGATTCCCTGTATGTAGGTAATTAAACTCTATTTTTTTTTCTCCTTTTAATCTGTCCATGTCAGTTTGATTCTTAGACCAGCTAGAAGCACGTCGAAGGGTAGAGGACATTTCTTCCTCCTCAACAGGAGCATAGAGATCAGTATCGGTAGGAATATGCCCAAGGGTATCTCTGGAAAAGGTGAGAATCAGGAAGAAAGGAAGATAAAAAATTTAAGATAAGTCAAAAATTTTAAATGCCTCAGCTAGGTGATCTCTTAGAATGCCAAAAAGGACTATTCACCAAGGATACAAGCTGCTAACAATATTTAATGGTATCAGCTTGAATTTCCTCAGAAAAAAAGACCTCTAAGAAAATTTCAATTGCTGTTCACTATAACGTAGAGTTTTTAACTACAGACAGGATTATAGACTCAGAACTGAAACGTAAAAAGCAAGTTGAGAAAAATAGGATCAGAAGTATTAAATGAGGGCAGAAGAAGTCAGGTGAAGTGGCATATGACAGCCGTTGAATGAAAAGTGAGAACATTTCAAAGCATGCTTGTGAAATGCCCAGTTGGGATAATGCCCAACGGATGGCCACAGCAGAGATGCACATATCTGAACACAGCAAGAGGAGTATAAGAGATGGGTTTACCATTGTAAATGGCACCACTTTTAGTACAGTTAAAACTAGGGCCAGATTATAGTAATATTGAAATAAATCTGTTTTAAATGTATTCAAGTTCTTCAAAAAGAAGATCTATCAGCAGAGTATTACACTATTTAAATCTAATAACCTACATTTCTGTATGGCTCCAAATGGAAAAATTTCACAAAGTATTAAGATAAATAAATGATATAATTAGTAGTGTTTGATAATGATTATTGTATATATATTTTCAAGAACTAAATAACAGAGCAGGAATAGTAAAGGGTGAATGACCAGATTTTTTTGAAATTCAATGCTGGTAGAAATAGGCAGTCCTCTTTCAAAGGAACATATGTTCTGGTATTAAGTAGCATTTTAACTGGAAAATAGAACAGTTTGACATACATGATTGGGCACAATAACGGAGGTGGGTGGATAATATAAATTCAAACAAACAACATTTTAAACCTTTTCTGAAAGACCTTAGGGTAGTTAGATTTTGAGAATAAGAGACAGTTTGGATTCTCGTTTTGGCTTCTCCAAACAGAATTGACGGTATTGCAGCCTTGCAATTTAGAAGAAAACTGTTGGCTAGTTCCCTGGGAAGAATGGCCCAGGTAATAAAGTGAGAAAAGTCAACTTTTCTTTAAATGACTGTATGGTTACTGATTCTGGTACATGACTTGGTTTAGGTAAGTAACTCTTATGTGAAGTACACCCAAGCTCCTGTTGTTAAGAAAGAAAAAAAAAACACTAATTCTGAATTAAAAATTTTTTTTCTGTAAATTTTCACACTTTATCTCTCATTAAACTACTTAATACAATACAAATACATTTCTCCCTGTGCGGATTTCTAAGCAAGTAGGTCTCCACTTTGTGCTGCCTTCTTTCTCCTCTTTGCTTCCTCTCTCTCAGCCTCCCTTGCCCCGGCGGCCAGCCTGGATGCCTGGTTCTGCTTCTTGGCACCACTACAGTGTCCTTCTAAGCTTGCTCTTTTAGAGTACAGCCTTAGGCACCAGACTGGTAGTCTCCACAAATTTTTTTGACCGAGCCCCCTATCAGAAAGAGTTTTGAGCACACCCTCAATATCTTGATAAATTACATGCATATATTACTGTTACATTATGAATACAATAAAACATACTGAAACAATTTTTTCAATAGAGATGAAGATGAAGTCATATTTTAAATATATTAAAATATATTAATAGTATATTTTTATAATTTTCTCTAAAATATGACTTTCTCTAATATAATTAAATACGCTTCATTAGTTTTTAAATCTTGGTTTATCATTTGTGATACAGCAATGCAGATGTCTGCTTTTATGTTCAGTTTATTGTAAGACTCACTGATATTGCTCACAAAGGCATGTGGATTTAAATGGCAGAACTGCTTCATTAGCTGGATTACTAGATCATGATACTTAATTTTTTCAGTCCCATTTCTCATTATGCAAAGATTTTGGTTGAAATCTGATGCATACATTTCCATCTTGCCTAATGCAGCTCATCTGTTCCTGCAAACTAATCAGAAGGTGCTGTACATTTTTACATTTTTAACAAATGGCTTCAAAATCTATAGAAATTTATTTTGAAAATATTTAAATGGGTTTAAAAGTCCTGTAAGTTACAAGTTTTTATACATTACATGCATTGTTTTCCATCACAAAGATTACATTACAAAGGAAATATTTCTAAGCATCAGCATAGCATGGCAGGTAAGGGACTAGACCCTGTAGCCAATACTCTAAATTGGCATCCCAGCTCCTTTACTCACTACTGTGTAGCTGTGGGCAAGTTACTTAGCTTCTCTGTGCCTCAATTTCCTTTCCTGTAAATTAGGATAGAAATAGAACCTACTCAATAGGGCTGTTATGAGAATTAAATAAGTCAGTATCAGTAAAACACTTAATATCTGGCTATAGTAAGTATATTTAAGCATGCAGTGAATTTTGGGGAGACTTCTCATGCCATGCTGTTGAAAGTGTAATAATTAAAATGACATTTGAAATCAGTTGGCTATTATCATCCAGAGTCAGACATACACATACCCTGTGACCTAGCATACCCATAAAGATATTATATTTTACAAGAGTGGTCTTAGCAGCTTTGTTTTTAATAGGCAAAAACTAGGAATAACCCACATGTCTATCTACAATGGGATAGATAAATAAATGGTAGTACATATATCCATTGGCTGCTAATCAGCAATAAAAGGGTATGAAAGGAGCAAACCACCACTACATCAACGTGGATAAATCTTACAAATGATGATGAGCCTGAGAACCAGGACACAGAAGAGTATAGTGTGATGCCATTTATAAAAAGTTCAAAAAGAAGAAAAACTAAAATATTTGCTTAGGAATGCAAAGATAGGTAGAAAAACTATAAGGAAAAATAAAAAAGAAATCATCACAGAAGTCAGGATCATGATTATCTCTAAGGCAAAGAAGAGGACTGTAACTGAGCAGGGGCACCAGGGATATGTGTGTGTGTGTGTGTGTGTGTGTGTGTGTGTGCCTATAATGTACTATTTGCTGACCTGGGAGTTCAGGAATGTTTATTTATAATTATCTATTAACTTCTGATAGGTTTATGTACTTTTCTGTGTATCTGTCTTCTACCTCACAATGAAGAAAAAAATTTAAAACTCTGTAATAAAGTCTTGTTTGCACAAAATCAATTGTGTTGATAACATCATGTAGTTCTGTGCATTCTAGCTTCATCTTCTTTGCTGGAATGAGATATGCTGTGAATGAATTTCATGTGGTTGCTCTTGTAATCATAGCTTAGACTCCTTCCTTCTTAAAAAAAATTTTAGGCAAAACAACTAATCCATCAGTGGTTACACATACCCAAGTTTTGCATAAAACATGGTTCTTATTTTTGAAAACTTAATTATTGTTCACAATATCATTAAAAGATGTAGTAGAGAAAGAATATCGTCTGTACTATAGCTTCGAGTGGCTTGCAAAAAAAATGTCATTTTAAAATGTGTTTCATTATTGAAATACGATCTAGTAAATATGGCACTAAAACAGAGTCCATCAAATACCATAAAATGAGACATATTGAAAATATCTGTTCTTTCAGTTTAACCTTAAAGGAAACTTTTCACATTGTGTAACTTGTTCTAATACTTGGGTGTTTGGATCTTTAGCAATGTTTTATATGCACATTCTCAAGGTATTTGCTACCAAAGGAGTGCAATTTTTTTTTTCATTTGTGTGTTATTTCAGACATTTTCATCTTGGCAAAAAGAAAACTATTTTCCCAATGATATTTTCCTTGTACTTTTCACTGTTAAGAAAGCTCAGAAGAGGCCTTTTAACACTCATAATTGGTGAGTTTTCTTTAAAAACTGGCTTGAATAGCACTTTAAATATACTGAATATTGCTGAGTTTGCCTTCATGTTTGGATGCCTCATTTTTGAATGGCTAGTTAATTGTAATTAGTTCAGAATATCATTATCTAATAACTGTAATAGGCACTTAGGGTGAAGCTGGTTAGCAAAAGTAGATGCAAATTCATCTAAATTAATTAAAATAGTATTCTTGATAATTTCAGTTATTATGACTAACTTCTTGTCAGACCTGATTAGTCCTCAGAAATGTCAGCTCAGTCAATTATATTTGCCTGTTCTTGCATTATTAACACTACCTCCGTTGGTCCAAGCTGCAACAGATAGTTTACTTAAATATCCTCCATAAAGTCACTTAGATACAGAAACTGCAGCATGTGGCACTATGTTGAAAGTGAATGAAGGAGAAAGGCCTCTCCTCTCCCTGTTGTGTGCTGCTGCCTGGGGCAGCCGAGGTGCCTGCTCCACTGTGGTCAGGTGGGGGTGCTGGTGCCAATCCTCACATTAAATATTAGTAAAGCTTAATATCTCTCCTCTCTTTTGGAAAATAATATGTTTGTTTGTAAGTAGAAGTTCAAATATTTTATTCTGGAATTTCAGGGGTCCTCTTATGTACCCCACTTTGGAGACCCTTGCTCTAGATCAGTAGTCTTAAAATTTTGTTTGTTTTTTAATATTAGAAAGCCCCTCTTTTTATTGAAAATGAACCTGAAACTCTAATATTAAAAAAAAAGATGGTAATAAGACTGCTTTGATTGACTATAAGGTGGGAGGGGGTTGGTGCTCAGATTTCTCCAGGAACCTTTCTGTCCTAACACCTCAGGTGGACAGTGCAAACCTAGTTTCTTTGAAACACAGTTGGAAAAATCTTACTCCAATCTTAGCTGTCAGATCTGCTCTTACCAACACTTGCTCCTTCTCTAGTCACTAAGGAACCAACATGTTTTTCAAAGGCTGGTATTTTAATATTCATGATCTGGGGACGAGTAACAGCTGACTGAGTTACCTCACATGTACCTTACACGCACATGTGGCCACATTTTATCTGGGGATAAGAACATCTATCAAAATGAATACAAAATGGTATTTTCATACACACACACAAAAAAGGAAAACATATTGTTTGGGCTGGAGGCCCTTCCGTGTGTGTTCCACAGTAACCTTGAGATTGGAGGACATATGATAATTCAATTTGTTACAACCTGGTAAAAGTAAATTTGAAAAAAATGCTACTAGTGAGGAAAACTACAAATATATAGACCAAATAAAAACTGTTTAAAAGAGAAATTATAAAATGGAGTTTAAGATAATTATGAAACGAATCTTTATGATATCAGGAAATGGACCATCTGTGATATTTTATTAACCAAGATATGTAACATTAGCTGCTGTAATTGACCCCCAAATATCTGGCTTAACTCAATAAAGATCTATTTTCTCACTCATATCACAGTACAATGCACGCTGTGAAAAGGCTCTGCTGTAATAATCATTCAGAGGCCTAGGCTGCTTCTACACTGCGACCAACATATTCAGACACATGGTTTCAAGGTTATCTGGCTTCATCCAGCTGGTAGACAGAAGTCTAAAAGAGAGTGGAGAAGGCACATTCTCTTATCTGCTCCGCCAGATCATATTCCACTAGTAAGAACTAATCACGTGGCCCTACCTACATGCAAAAACTTTGGGAAATGTAGTTTAGCTGTGGATCCTGGAAGAGAAAATGGGTTTGGTGAGTATCTAGCCAGGCTTTGCCTTATATACAAAGGTTGATTTAGGGATTTCCAATCTATATTTTGAGTATCACCAGGTCTGACTTTGGAAATCTCTTGGGAAGCTTCTACCACTCTCTTTTCTGCCTGCTGAAATAAAGAAAATTGCAACATCCACAAATTTCAGCTCTTGGTGCTCTCTGAGCAAGCCATAATCTTCCATGTCTCTATACCTTTGCATGTAATTTGCATCATGTCTGTCCGTTCTTTCCAACATTCCTTATCTTCCAACCACCTCTTCCCCCAACTCTAGCAAGCTCCATCTCATCTTTTAAGACCTAAGACAATGTTTCCTTCCTCTGAACTTCTCTCTGGTGACACAGATCTCTTTTAATGTTCACTGAACTTTATCCTAAGTAGACTTTGTACCTACTTCTATTACTGAATGCATATGCCTGTATTATAATTATTTAAGGAACCAGTATGTTTTCAAAGAATCAGGTGCATTAATACTTACCGTATAGTGACCATTAATAATAGACTCAGCTTCTCAAGGTTGAGGACTGAGTCTGATGTATCTTAGTATCTCCCATGCCTATCCAGCACAGGCTTGGCTCACATACCCAATAACTGAGGGAAAAAATTAATGTTATCTCCCTTCCCACCATTTCCCATCTTCTCTCTCTCTCTCTCTCATATTGTGGTAAAAAACATGTAATATAAAATTTACCATTCACTATTTTTAAGTGTACATTATAGTGCTGTTAACTATACACACCTTGTTTGCAAGAGATCTCTAGAACTTTTTCATTTTGCAAAACTGAAACACTGTATTTGTTGAACAACACCCCATTTCTTCTCCCCCCAGTCCTCCCTGTAAAACCACTTTACTTTCCATTTTTAAGAGCTTGACTGCCTTAGATACCTCATCTAAGGGGAATAATGTAGTATTTGCCTTTTTGTGACTGGCTTATCTCACTTAGCATAATACCCTCAAGATTCATTCATGTAACATATGACAGACTTCCTTTTTTATGGCCGAATAATATTTCATTGTATGTATATACCACCTTTTCTTTACCCATTCATTCATTCTAGTGTCTTTGTTTTTGTCCTGTGTTTACTGGAGGGTGTTGTTGGGCAGCTGCGTTTGGGGAGGTTTCTCCATGCGCACTGAGTGAAACTTCAACCTGGGCGGGGGAGGGTTCTTGATTTTGGTGGAGAAACAATTCTTGAACAGGTCTGGACAAGTGTAGGTAAGGAAGGAATTTGTTAAAGCAAGAGCAGAAGCGAATGTCAGCAGGTGTGCAGGCAGTAGAGAAAGGAAAAACAGAGGGAGAAAAGGGAAGTTCATTGAACTACTGCTTGGCATAGGACAAATACCTTGCCAACTCCTAAAGCCAGGGTCCCCTGGTGTCCACTGTCTGCTTGCATCTGCACAGCATGGGGACTAAGCCCCTACCACCCCAGGATTTGGGGGAGCCATGGAGCACTGGATGGAGTGAGTTTATGGAGAACTTCCACTGCCCTACTGGTCTGAAATAAAACAGGAAGAGAGAAAAGGATTGTGTTAAGACTACAGAGCTGCATGCTATAGCCAAGTGACAAAGACATTTACCACCAGAGGTGGAGGTTAGAGAGTTCTTGTCTTTATCATGGAAAAGAATTCTGAGACAAGTGCAATAGGCTTGTGCAATAAAAAAGTTTATTTTATACAAGACAGTACAT